>QJNX01000034.1:0-322059 GCA_004155925.1 Monosporascus sp. MG133
CCCCCCCCTTATTTAGTTATCAACGAAAAGGAATTATACCTTTTTCTGCTTATTATAAAATGTTTAAAATTAGGGGTTATAAATTAATCATTGTTAAACCTTATAATAGATTTAGTAATATAAAAGGATTTTTGGTTAAAACCAGATTTTACTTTAAATAATACGAAAGTTTTTAAAAAAAATTACCAGAAAATAATAACTATTTTATAACTATTTATTAAAAAAGTTTTTAATTAATTCGAACCTATTTTTAAGGATTATTTAATAAATTATTTCGACGATTATCTGGATATAATTAATGATGTTTTTAACGATTACGAACATTTAAAAAAAACGAATATACGTTTTATTCAAAAATGCCGATAAGTAATAATATGCGGTGAAATAAATACATAATTTAAATATACTACGTTAACAGTTAAATATACGATTAACTTTTATCGTTTAATAATTATTTTTAAGTTATTATAAAATACGTTATTCTTTTCTTTTATAACGGCTTAAAGCTTTAAGTTAAAAATAAAATAGTTAGGGTACTTAAAATCGAACCTTTTAGAAATTATATTAATACGGTTATTATTATTAACCGACGTATTTTTAATTGGTACCAAAAAAAAATTTACCGGCAGGCGAAGTAATAATAAACGTTTTAGTAACAAGAAAAAAGATAAATTCTAAAAGGAAGTTAATACCGTTTTAAAAAAGTTTTTTAAAAAAAATAAGTCCCAGGTTAAATAATTTAACTATAGCAAAAAGGGCCATTTTAAAAGCAAATATCATTTCTTACCGAAAAAAAAGGAACTTTTAAAAAAAGATTTCCTAGCCCAAAAAAGAATTTCCGCCGATTAAGAATTTATTATTATTACGACCAGTAAGGTTAAAAAGGATGACCCAGGATATGAAAATTATATTATTTGCAAAAATATTACGGTTAAAGCTTGCAAATATTATCCAGAGTTAATAACCTTTAAGGTAGCTATTACGTTAGGATATACTTATTACCTCGCTATCGTACGCGTTACTTAAACGCAAAAAACGTATTTTAGATTTCCTACGCTTATCGTCCCGTAATCGAAACCCTTATTATATTTATATCGCCGTCCGGGTCGGATAAAGGTCTGTTATTATCGGTATAAATAACTATAAAACCGTTAAACCTTTTTTATCGTAATAAGGTTTCGAAACGTTTTACGATTTTTATAATTTTATTAATTTAAACGTTATAATTACGGGATAAATTCATAAATATTAATACGGTGAAGATACGCGCAGCTTATCTGACTGTTATTGGTATCGTAATGTGTATATTACTGACTTGTATCAGGAAGGATCAGATTAATCCTTGTTATATATCTAAAAGTACTACTTATAAATGGGGTACGTATGGCCCTACTGTAACGCGTTAGGGTTAACTTCGTACGGGCTAATTAACCAGGTACATAATAACGTACCATACGCTAATACGCCCTTTTGCGTTATACGTATATCTTAAAACTTTAGGAAAAACTTTTTATTTAATACGTTTTATAGGTCGAACTTTAACTTTTACGTAAAAAAATGATAAAAAATGATAAAAAATGATAAAAAATGATAAAAAATGATAAAAAACGTAAGAAAATTAATAAAAAATAATTTATTATATAACCTAGGATTAAACTCTTACTTTCCGTATTAATGGTATTAATATTCTAACCGTTATATTAAGTAACCGGCTTCCTTATATTACCGTATTATTACGGTTGCTTCAGGTAGCTAGTTTTATTTTTTCCGAAACGTTCCGTAACTACCTGGCCATTAATATGCGAAAATAGCTATATTATGTTAGTTTGTTACTTTAAAAGTTTTATGATTATAAATAAATAAACCATTTTTTATAAATAGATTAATAAATAATTAAGTGTAACGAACCTGTCATACATCCACCTGGAGGTATAAGCAATATCCGAAATAGGGGTTCTTGATTTACAAGTAACAATAACATAATAAATGGGATGTTCGTTAAAAAAATTTACGGGCTTTTCCTTTAACTAGAAAACGGTATAATTATCTCTGGTTAAAAATTTAAATTAATAGCTAAAAAGCGAAACTAAATAAATATTATTTATAAAAGGAACTATCCGTTATATATCCAATTCCAATAAGTAAATATATCGTAAATTTATTTAATTTATGTAATTTATATAATTTGGCCCAGATTACTTAAATTACCTAAATCACTTAAATCACCTAAACCTTAATACGGGGAAACCAAACTTCTCCTTACCCGAGGTTTATCCGGTCGGAACCTCCCTCAGAAACCTCCGAAAACAGGTTTTTCCAAAATAAAAACCCCTATTCCTGTACTATAATACCATTTCCCCTCTTTAAAAATCTTTGTTCCAAAAATAAAAACCGTAAATGGCTTTTTTATTTTGTTGGAAAGGTTTTCCGTAACTTTTTAGCTAACTTTATCATAACAAGTCGAATTAAAAAAAAAAAAAAAAAAACCGCGATTACACCAAAAAAAATCTCGTACCATTCGTACAGAAAATATTAAAAAATTTGGCTTATAAATTAACCCTTATTCGAATTACGTTTACTTTAAGGAAACCAAATATTTTTACGTAATAGGTATTTTAAGTTATAATTGTTATATTCGTCGGTAACGCCTGATATATAACGTATTAAAAATGAACTTTTTATTAAAAATCGGGGAAAAATATAACCGTTTATAAAAGGAATAATGCGAGGTAAAAAAGGCCTTAATTATTTTATTTAACCGTTTAAAACGGTTACGCCTTTAATAAAATATTTTAAGAAAAAAAACCGTCGTTATTTTAAAGGAAAGGTTTGAACGGAATTAATAAGAAAATTAGGAAAGGTTGGAAAAAAAATAACGTTACCTAAAGGCGAAATAAGCGCAGTTTAACTTTAAAATAGACGCTGTAATAAAGGCGTTTATTTCTTTCGGCTGGAACGCCGAAGGTTTGGACTTGGGCGGGGGACCGTTATCGCCTGTAACTTTGGCCGTATTAAAGACGGTCGGTTAGGATTTTGCCGATAAAAATCTTTAATTAGGTCCATTATATTCGCTAGGTACTTAAGTAATTCCCATATATTATCTTTAGGTGGGTAATTTATCCACTTAACCAAATACTGGATCTTATCTTTAACCATTTTAAAATCCAGTATTTTTTTGATTTCGTATTCGTTATCGTTTTTTTTGATTTCGAAGTTTTTTTTAAATAAAGCGTTTTTAAGGGCTGGTTCCAGTAAGGAAATATGGAATATAGGGTATATTCTTATGGTTTTGGGTAATAATAATCTGTAGTTGGTTTTCGAAATGATTTTTTTAATTTTAAACGGACTAAGTTTTTTGAAATTAAGTTTGTTGCTGGATTTTTTCGTTTTAATTTAGGAAAAGTTTAACGTTACGTTTTATTTTTGGCGTAATAAATAAACCTTATTTCCTTTCGCTAAAATTAATCCCTTAATTCTTTTTTTATTATAGTATTGGGCCATTTTTTGTTGCAAAAATTACAGTTTAATCTATAATTTAGCTTATATTATCTTAATTTCTGTTATTATTATTTCTGTTCGTAAGGTTATCGCAATAATAACTGGTACTTTACGTATTAATTATTCTGGCCGTTAAGTTACCGCGTTATATCCATATATAGCTATATAAGGTAATATGCCCATATCCTTATTAACAGACGTATTATAAGCTATTTATGCAAATAATAAAAGTTCGACCTAATTATTCTGTTAATAATTAACGTAATTTCGAAAGTATTATTTTAAGGTCTGGTTTAATCGTTTTATTTGATTATTTATTTAGGGGTAATAAATTGTTAAAAATTTAAACTTAATATTAATTTTCTTAAAAAAATTAATACCGAATTTGGATGTGAAAAGTTTATTTCGATCAGAAATGATCTTTTTTGGTACTTTATGTTTATCGAAATAATATTTAATAAAGGCGTAAACTAGCTATTTTATTATTACGGTTCCTTTAAAAGGTAAAAAGTACCCATATTTGGTAAGTCTGTTAATAATTATTTATACCGTATCGTACTTAATTCCGGTAACGGGATTTTTTAATATAAAAAAACCAGTAATAAAATCCTAAGTTATGGTATTTTATATTTTATTAGGTATATCTGTAAGTTACAGTAAGTTATACGGCTTATAGCGAATTACTTTTACTTTGTTGTAAATGTTGCAATTTTTAATTATCCGCTTAATTATTTGGCGGAATTTTGGGAAATCGTATTTTTCCTAAAGTCGTTTGATAATTTTGAACATTTTTTAATATTTATGTAAAAGATTTTTATGGAATTTTTTAACGAATTTTTTTTGTTGCTGGCGGGGGATGTAAATTTTGTTACGAAATAATAATTAATCTTTATTATTTTTTTTTAATTATTTAATTTCTTTTTGTTCCTTTGGATCGTAAAAATTTTTAAGTCGGATTAATTCCTTTAAAATAAATTGTTTTAAGGTTACATATAATTATATTATTCCGTTATCCTTACGATATAATATTTATATATATCGTTTGGAAACTTTTAAATCGTAATTTTTTTTTCGGCTTAAAATATCTGTTTAAATATTTTTTTTACTTTTAATATGGTAAATTTTAAAGTTAAACTTGGATAAGAAAATTATTTAATTTTTATGGCGTTTATTTAATTTTTAAGTCGTTATAAAATAGGTAAAATTTTTATAATCGGAGTAAATATTAAATAATTCCTTAATCCTATTAAGGAAAAATTCTTATTCTTTTAAGGCGTAAATAATAACGAGTAACTTTTTGTTATAAATCGGATATTTAAGTTTTGTATTTTGTAATGCTTTAAAGTAATACGTTATAAGGTATTATTTATTATTTTTTTATTGTTTTAGGATAATATTTAATGCATAATTCGACGTATTTATTTTTAAGCGTTTTTTTTTGTCTGGATCCGGTAATCGTACGATAAGTTTGCTGGTTATTACGTCCTTTAACGTTTAAAACGTTTTTTTGGCTTCTTAAAAAAACCCAAATTTTTTTCTAACGTATTTTTTTGTAATAAGTTTGGTAAAAGGATTAATAAGCCTGCCGTAATCCTTTATTAAGTACCTTACGTAATTAGTAAATCCCAAAAATTAACGGATGTTAATAATAATAGTTTTATCCGGAATTAACTAGTTTTTAACGGTTTTTAATTTGGAATTTTGGATTTAAATTTATCCTGAAGTAATAATAAAGTTTAGAAAGTTTAGCTTTTAAATATGCTAAATGCTTTTTTTAACGTTTATTAATAAGTTGGCTTTTTTAAGGGCTTTTAGTATTTAAGTAATATATTTTTTATACTTTTTTAAAGTTTTTAAATAAATAAAAATATTATCTAAATAAACGAATATAAATCGGTTTAAAAATTTGCGTAAAATGGTTATAAGTATATGTTAAAAACTAACTGGGATATTAATTAACCCAAAAGGCATAACCCGGTATTCGTAATATCCGTAAATTATTTTAAAAACGGTTTTTTATTTTTCGCCTTTAACTATTCGAATTAGATAATAACCGTTTGGTAAATTTAACGCCGTAAATTATTTAATTTTATTAACGTTTTCCTTTATAGTATTTATTAATATTAAGAAATACCCGTTTTTTACGGTAATATCGTTTAATTAACAGTAATTATAGATTCGTCGGTATATTAAATTTTTATTTTTATCGATCCTGATTTTGCCGTCCTTTATTTTCGGTATTATAATTATAAAGTATCCTACGGGTAATTCGGATTTTTGGATATAACTTTTAACCAAATTTTTTTAAAGATTTTTTTAAAAAGCCTTTATTTTTTCGGAATTTATATAATAAATCTGGTAAAGCTTTAAATAATATTCTTTTTTGATAAGAATCCTATAATTTTATTAATTATAATTAGGTAATTTTTTTCTAGTTCGTTCTTTAAACAATTTTTTAAACCGTCGATATTTAAAGGGGACCGTTAATATTAAATTAAAAACCTTAACTTTTTTAATTATGTAATAAATCTTATAGGATTTATTTTCAGGATTATCCTATAAAAGCGTTTATTTCCTTCAATTAATGCATGGATTGCTGGAACGAAATTACGGCATTCCCAAAATAATATCGTATTCTGAAATGTCGGCGATATCAAAAATAATTCGTTTTAAATATCCTTATATTTGGACCTTAAGTTTTTTTATCTTTCGAAAGATTCGTCCGTTATCGTAAGTAAATAAACTTCTATTAACCGTTCGTAATT
The DNA here is from genome assembly GCA_004155925.1 of Monosporascus sp. MG133. Taxonomy (NCBI): domain Eukaryota; kingdom Fungi; phylum Ascomycota; class Sordariomycetes; order Xylariales; genus Monosporascus; species Monosporascus sp. MG133. Next base: position 6,264 of record QJNX01000034.1, read on the forward strand.
TATAGGATTACTATTTATACTTTTAAGGGATCTGGTATTTTTCGGTTATTTTGGGAAAGATAAAGTTTTTTTCTGCTCCGGAGTCGATTATAACGTTAAATATCTTATTTCCATAATACATAAGGATTTCGATTTAATTCCGTATTCCTTTTTGTACCTCGCATAAGGTTTTATATATAAGGGCTTTTCGATACCTTACTTTCGAGGGCCTTTACCGTTTTTTGGCTGATATACCTTGGGGGCTAAAAGGCATCTCTATTTACGGGCTTTCCTGGCTGCATATTTGGCATAATGGTTATCCATATATTTGAACCATTTTTTGTTGCCGAACTGGCACTTAAAGATAACTATTTTTTTCTGGCTTTTTCTTAATTTTTATATTTCTCGAATTATCGGGTTAAAAAGGTAAATTTCCGAAAAGGGTATTTTTATAGTTAGGAAGTCGTATTTATCGCATGGTACTGGCGCGTAATATAAACATCTTTATATTATAACCTTTTAACTTTGCTTTAATTCGGGGTATAAGTAACAAAACTTAGGGTAATCTAGCCATTAGGGGGTTTTTGTACATTTGTACTTATCGTCTAGTTTTATGGATATTTCCTTATTATATCCTGGCCAAAAGTCGTTATCCTTTTTGGCTCGTTAATAAATAAAGCAGCTATAATTATAGCAAACAATAAAATATAAAAACTTATAATTATTTGCTGGTTTAAGGTATATTATATATTCGGAAAAAATGTAATACTTAAGGGATAATTATCCATAATTATCGAAATCTTTTCGTAACTAACCGTCTTAATTATATATTTTATATTCCTATATATCGAGGTAATAAGTATATTTTAACGTAATAGTTATTTTAAAGCTCGATCGTTCTGGATAATATTTGCAAACTTTGGCTATAACATTTTTGCAAATAGTATAATTTTTACTATTTAGGTTGCCGTTTATAACCCTATTAATCGTAATAATCGTAAATTCTTAATTAATAAAAATAACGTTTATTTCCCTTTTATTTTTATTTTCGTTATTTATATTTCGTTCGGTTACGTAAATCTTTTTTTTAGGTTAAGGAATTTTATCCTTTTAAAAATTTTTTTAAGGATTTCCTTTTTTCGCTAAAAAGTAATACTTACTTTTAAAATAACCTTTTTTGCTATAATTAAAATATTTAACTTTAGATTTATTTTTTTTGGATTCCGTTAAAGTAATATTAACTTTTTTTTAAGATTTATCCTTCGGTTTTTTGTTACTACTGGAACGTTTATTACCATTTCGTCTGCCGGTACCTTTTTTTTTAAGGTATTAATTAAAAGTACGTCGGTCGGAAATAATAATTTTATCGACATATTTTTTAAAAAGTTTTTCCTTAAAGATTTTAAATATTTTATCCTTAATTTGTTTTTTTAAACCGTCGTAAAAAGGAAAAAATAAAACTTTTTTTAATAACTTAAAAATAACTGCTAATCGATTAAATTCGGTTACGTATTTTGCCGTTAACGTAATTTACTTTAAATCGTATATTTTTTTAACTATATATTATTATTTATCGGTATTTCCGTATAAAGTTCGCATTCGTTTTTTAAAATGTTTATAATCGCTAAAAATATAATTAATAACGTTTAAATAATTATTAAGGAAATGGGTTAAATAGTTATTAAGAATAAGTTCGAATTAATCGAACATTTTTCCAGTAAGTAGTTAAAAGATAATTATAACTTTTTAATAATTTTTCGTTAAAAAATTTTTATATTATTTAAGGTAAAATCTGGCCTTAATTAAAAATCCTTTTATATCCGTAGTTTTATTATAGGGTTTGGAAGTAATTAATTTGTAACCTTTAATATCAGGCATTTTATGGTAGGCAGGAGGGGGTATAATTCTTTTTCGTTTTCGGCTAAATAACGGAGGGGTAAAAGTTCGTAAATAAGGGGCAGGTATTTTAAAGAAAGGTATTAAAATTTTCGGATAGGGAATGGTTTTTGGAACCGCGGAAATTTTTTTTAATTATTAAATTAATTTGGCGTTTTCTTTTTATAATCTTACGACTTTTTCGGCTATAAGGTCCAGTCGTTAATTAATCGTAAGCTTTTTTTTTTTTCCCGTATTTACGGTAAGGATTTTTTTAACTTTTTTTTCGTAATTTAATTTTTTAGGTCGTACTTTAATAATTTTTTTTATTTCCTTAAAGGTAGGGGTTAATTACTGTTAAAAAAAAGAAAACTTTTTTTATCCTTTAGTTTTGGTAGCTTTTAGTAATATTTTGTCGATTAATTAAAAAATTTTTTTAATAAGGGGTAAATTATATAATCCGGTTATTAATCTTTTATTAGCTAATAACGGAAATCGAATATATTATTTATTTGCTAAACGTTATTTTATAATATCGTTTTTATTAAGTTTAAAAAAGTTTATGCTTAATTAAGCTTTAAATTATTCGTTAATTATTAATTAAAAAGTTATTAAAATATAACGAACTTGTTATATATTTACCTGGAGGTATAAGTAGTATCCGAAATAAGGGTTTTTAATTTATAGGTAATAATAATATAATAAATAAAATGTTCGTTAAAAAAATTTACGGACTTTTTCTTTAACTAAAAAACGGTATAGTTATTTTTAATTAAAAGCTTAAATTAATAATTAAGGAACAAAATTAAATAAATGCTATTTATAAAGGGAAACCGATTGTTATATATTTATCTCGAAATTTAATAAGTATATCTGGGATTTATGTAATTTATGTGATCTGGCAGATCACTTAGATTACCTAGATTACTTAGGTCTTGGCAGGAAAAGCCAAGCTTTTCCTGTTCCGAAGTTTCGCCGCCTGGAGCCTGCGCCAGGCTCCAAGGACAGGTTTCTCCAAGACAGGAACCCCTGTTCCTGTGCTGTAACACCTTTTTATTTTGTTGGAAAAGTTTTCCGTAACTTTTTAGCTGATTTTATCATAACAGGTCGAATTTAAAAAAAAAAGAAAAAACGAAAAAAAAAGCCGTATACAAATTAACATAACTTTCGCATTATTTAAGTTATAATAATTAAACCTTTTTGGGATTAAAACCTTTTCTTGCTTAAACTACATTCGTTTTAACGAATTCGAATATTTTTATTTCTCGAAATATTCGAATTATAATTATTGTATTCGTTACTAGCGTCTATTTTATAACGTTGAAATTATAAATTTCTTAAAAATATAAACGAAACGTAAAAGCGTTTGTAAAAAAAAACAACGCAAAATTAAAGATAACTTCCTTACGTACTAAAAACTTGTAAAAAAAAATAAAAGGTTATAAAAGAAATTAGTTGAATTACGGTACTAATAGGACGAAAAATCAAAAAAACTTGTTAAAAAATTAAGGCGCTTACGTCTTTAGCAGAACCTTTTTTTTAAAAAAAGGGGCTTTGAAAGTATTAAAAGAAAATTTGGAATTAAATTAACTAAAAAAACGGAAAAAATTAGAAAAGAAATAATATTACGTAGAAAATAAAATAAGCGCAGCTGATTTCGGAAATAAATGCCGTAATAAAAGTATTTATTTTTTTCGGTTGGAACGCCTTAAACCTGGATTTAAGTAGGGAACCGTTATCGCCTACAACCTTGGCCGCATTAGAAACTGTTAATTAGGATTTTGTCGGTAAAAATCTTTAATTAGGTCTATCGTATTCGTTAAATGCTTAAATAGTTTCCATATATTATTCTTAAGGAGGTAATTTATTTATTTCACCAGGTACTGGATTTTATTTTTAACTATTTTAAAATGTAATATTTTTTCGATTTCGTAATCGTTATCGTTTTTTTTAATTTCGAGGTTTTTTTTAAGTAGGGCGTTTTTTAAGGCTCGTTCTAATAAGGAAATAAGGAATATAGGATATATTTTTATAGTCGTAGGTAGTAATAATTTATAATTAATCTTTAAAATAACTTCTTGAATTTTAAACGAATCGAACTTTTTAAAATTAAGCTTATCGTTAGGCCTTTTGGTTTTAATTTAAAAAAGTTTAACGTTACGTTTTATTTTTAACATAATAAATAAGTTTTATTTCCTTTCATTAAAACTAATTCCTTAATTCTTTGTTTTTTAATAATATTAGGTTTTTTTTATTATAAAAATTATAACTTAATTTAAAATCGGGTTTATATTGTTTTAATTTTTGTTACTAATATTTTTATTTGTAAAGTTATCCCAGTAATAACCGGTACCTTACGTATTAATTATTTAGGTTGTTAAGTTATTACGTTACGTTTATATATAGCTATATAAGGTAATATGTTCATATTTTCGTTCATAGACGTATTGTTATGACCAGAAGCCTTGGCTCAGTAACAGACGGTCGGAGGTCGTAAGGCAGGTCTCCGATGTAGGCCCCAGGCCACCAGGGTCACGTAATGGGCTCGATAAGCTCGAGACGCCTAAGGGGATTTGGCACGTCGAGCCAGTCGAGCTAGGATAATAATTCGAGATGGTTGGATAGGTTCGAAAGGGCTTAATTACCAAAAGATAGGTAAAGCCGTATTAAACTAATCGAGCTAAAAATAACATATATACGTTCGTTAATTTCTTATAATCTAAATAACGTTAACTTATAATATAACTTGGTTACTTAAATTACTTTTAATATTTATTAATATTAAACGTAATTATACCTTAAATTTATTACTTAAATTCTTAAAATATTATTGCTAGTATAAACCGTACGATTAAGGTTTAATAATTAATTAAGCTAATTAACTATTATACGTTCCAAATTTTATTTAATAATATAAATAAATTTTAAATAATACGTTATACCATTAATATATCGGATAATATCCAGGAACTTATTATATAATAATATAAAGATACTATTAAAAAATTCGAGGAAATTATTTAATATTTTAAGACTTAAATTAATATTATCCGAATTAACGAAATTAAAATTAACCCCAAAAAATCCGAATCTTACGACGGAAAAAATAACCTACAAAATTACTTTATTTAAATACGCGTATATTTCCGTTTTAAGGAAATTGTTAATAAGGTTAACAAAATCCTTACGGTTGTAATATTCCTTAAAGGAAACGTTTTAAACTGGTTTAAGCCTACCTTATAAAATTACCTAAAAAATAAGAAATTAAATTAGCAGCAAATTATTAAAACCTTTTTCTAATATTATATTAATTTCGAAAAGAAATTAAAGGCCAATTTCAGAAATTTAAACGAAAAAAAAACCTTAACCTAAAAAATTCTTAATTTGAAATAAAAAAACCAGCATTCAAATACGTAATAACGTTTAAAGATTTTATAGCCAACTTAAGATAAATAAACGAAAAAGATAATAACTTAATCGATATTTTTATAAAAAATTCAAAAACGACGTTAAGGACGAAATCGTTAAAATAATACGTCTTATTATTTTAAATAAGTATATTACAAAAGCCGTAAAAATCGATAATTAATAATATAAATAACGATAAAAACGAAAAGGATAATTTGTTTCCAAACCTAGGTTTACGGGAACTAATTAAATTAAAAAGTACGATATATTTTTTACCGTCTATAAAATAACCCCAAAATTTATGGAAGTAAAAAAAAAATAAAGCTAAATTAAATATTATAATTACGATAAAATAGGCGATATAAAAAATTAATATAAGGCCCCTAAAAGATAATAACGTAACGGCTGGACCCCGGTACCCGAAAGATAGCTAAAAAAACAAAAAAGCCGTTATTTTCGGTATGGTTAAAAAAAAATAACCCTAACTTATCCCCAAAAATACGGAAAGGGTTATAAAAAGCTAAGGTACTTTCTTAGGCCGCGATTATCCGATAGCGGGCCGTTATAACAGAACCAACGGTTACTTAATGCCTACAAAAATACGACGGATGGAAAAAGTTAATACCAGAAAGATCAATATCTCGTACGTAAAAAAAAAAATTAATAACGATAAGAATAATGGAAATTAAATAAATAGATTAAAAAATATTAAGGTTGGAACGAGGCCCTATATCCAAAAGAATCCGATTAATAAAGGAAATTATACGTTATTCATTATATAAAAACTTATTACTTCCGATACCAAAAATAATAAAAATATATTTAATAACGAATTATACGTATATACCAGTAAAGGTTCGATTTCGAAAACCAGATCGGAAAGGATATTAAGAACCAAAAATGGTACCGATATTTACGTACCATAACTATATAAGATACCATCGACATTTTCGTAACAAAAAAAATTTGGCCAAAAGGAAAAAGTTACCCCGAATAAAACCTTATATACCATTACGAATAATATAATTATAAAACATAAAAAAAAAATATGCCAGACCGTTATAAAAACCTTAGGAAAAATTATTTATAACTTACGTTTTAAGCTATTATTTATTAAAAAACCTAACGAAAAACGTAACCTAAAAAAGAAATTAGAAACGCAAAAAAATTAACGTAATACGACGTTTAATAATAATAAAAACATTATTCAAAAAAATTAATATATACCCGACGAAAAAGATTTTACGTATAATTTCTTAAACTTAAAGTTTAATTACGATGCCAAAAAAGATAGTTAAAAAAGATTTAAAAAATTAACCGAAAAAACCAAAAACGTATTAAAAGGTTGAAAATAAGCTTAAAAAATAAATATTACCTATAAAAAAGTTACAGGTTGGCAAAAATAAAAAGAATTAATATATACCTTTCGAAAAAGCTTTATATACGATAATAAAAAGGACAAAAATTTTTTTATTATAATTAGAATACGAATTAGAAAAAATGGGTATATTATTATAATAAATTACAGAACCCACCCGAATTATATTAAATTAAAAATAATTAACTAATTACGTTTATTATAAAACAATAAAACCGAACTTGATAAAGTTAAAAATGCGGAAAGTATCAAATTTACTTATAATAACGAATAAGTTAACCGCAAAATTAATTATTTCGAAACTTATATTTAAGAACGAAAGTAAATTATTAATTTCGATATAATTTTAATACAGAATTATAACATAATTCTCGGTAAAAAATGGCTATATTAGTATAACCCCCTAATTAATTAAAAGATTAATTAAATAAAGTTTATTTTACCTTTTATTAATAAAAACGATTTAGAATTTTTTTTTTTCATTTAACCGATAATAACGACGGCAAGTGTAAGTATAAGGATACGACAGAAATCTCACCACCAAAAGGAATACGATATATATAAAAAAAAGGGCAAGATAAATATATATAACGCGTTATAGCCATAATTAAAGTACGGTTATATAAAATAAATAACGATTTATAATATTAGTTCTAGGAACCAGAAAAAATGGTTAAAATATTATTATAATATTACAAATACGAATAATTTTTTAAGGAATAAATCGAAACAGGATTATTAAAACATAATAAATAAAATTACGAAATAACCTTAAAGGATAACAAAACCTTTATTTTTTATCCCGTATATAACCGAAATTAACAAAAACTATACGTATTACGAAAATACTTCGAAAACAAATTACGTAAAAGATATATTAAACGTTTTAAATTACCGGCAGGGTACCCCATATTTTTCGTATTAAACAAAATGTAAAATTACGATTAATAAATAATTACCGATAACTAGACGATATTACGGTTAAAGACCGTATATTTTTACCTTCAATTACCGAAATAAGAAATCGCCTTTAAAAAGCTAAATAATTTATTACCCTAGATTTACAAAACGGATAGAATTTAATTCGTATTAAGCCGGGAAATAAATAAAAAATAACCTTTATAACTAAGTACGGGTTATATAACTACCTAATAATACATTTTAAGTTTATTAACGTACCCGTAACGTTCCAAAAAATAATTAATTACGTATTACGTAAATATTTTAACATTTTTGTTATTTGTTATCTTAATAATATTTTTATTTACTTAAGTTCGGAAACAAAATACGAAAAATACCTTCATAAAATTTTTAAAATTTTACAAAACGTTAATTTCTTAATTAATGCCGAAAAAAACAAATTTTATAAACAAAAAATACCGTACTTAAAATACGTTATCATCCCGGGAGATATTAAAATGGATTTTAAAAAAATAACAGCAATTTAAAAATAAAAAGTATTTATTATAATTACCGAAATTTAAACTTTTTTCGGATTTGTTAATTATTACCAGAAGTTTATTCGTAACTTTAACAAAATTGTGATATTCTTATCCAACTTAACCAAAAAAAATTAAGTTTTAATAAACGGCTAAAAAAAACTTTTTAAAGGATTAAAAATATAATTATTAACGAATTAATATTAATTATATACGACCTAAATTATTCCGTAAAGTTAAAAACCGATATTTCGGATTATACGTTAAACGCCGTAATCGGATATATAAATAATTAAGGTAACTTATATTCTATTACGTTTTATTTTTACAAATTTAAAAAAGTTAAATTAAATTATGCCATTTTAAATAAAAATTTTCTAACTATTATTAACGCATTTAAAAAATTTAAATATTACTTTAAAAAAACCTATATTAAGTTAAGGTATATATAGATTATAAAAACCTTATTCGGTTTATTATTACCCGAAAGCTAATAAGACGATAATTCCATTATACAAAATACTTTTCGGAATTTGATTTCGTTATTATTTATAAAAAAAAGGTTAAAAAATAATATAATAAACGCTTTTAATAAACGACCAAATCTAGAAAGAAAAATCCTTAAAGTTCCATACTAAATATTTAACCTAATAAGAAAAATATATAAAATTACGATAAATTATAATAATCAAAAAATAATATTTAATTTATACCAGAAAGTTTAAGAATATAACAGTTAAGTATTAAAAAAACCGATAAAATTTAAATACCAGAAAAATATTAGAAAAAACTAATACGTAAAATATATAAATACTAGTTATACGGATATCCTAAAGTTTACAAAACCTTAAAACGGTTATAACGTATATATTACTTTCTTAAAATAAAATTAATAATAAAAATGGTTTTGCGAAAATATAACTTATGTAATAAAATTAAAATATAACGTTATAAACCATACGGAAAATTATAATTATTACTAATTATAAAACGACGATAAGATTTAATTATTTTCGATTTTATTATTAAATTATTATTATTAAAAATTTAACGACGGATATATATTACGATAGCATTTTTATAATCGTAAATCAATTTATAAAAATATTTTAATTTTTTTATTTAACGAAAATATAAACATAAAATAATTAAGGTACGTTTATTTTAAATACCTTATTAACGTATAGGGATTTTGAATAAAAATCGTATCAGATAAAGGTATTACGTTTATTTCAAAATTTTAACAAAACCTTATAATATAATTAAACCTAAACCAGAAATTTTTAAACGTTTTTAAATTATAAATAAAAAATTAAATAAAAGAAATAAATTAAATATTCGAAATTTATTTACGGTATTATATTAATTACAAATAAATTAATAAAATTAAAAAGTTATTAATAACTTAATTAACCTATAATATAAATTATTACGAAAATATTAAAATAATATTAATTAATATTAATTTCGGTTTTATATTAAAGGTATACCGAAATTTAATTAAAAAAGAACTAATTAATATTAAAGTTATTTTTATTTTAAAATAATTTAAATAATTATATATAAAAATAAAAACAAAATTCGAATTCGTACTAATTTAAATGCAGAAATATTATAACCAAAAAAGGTTAAAAAAACTAACTTTTCAAAAAAGGGAAATAATTTACCTAGTTACCAAAAATATCCAAACAAAACGATTTAATAAAAAACTCGATTACAAATATATCGGATCGTATAAAATCGCAAAATAATTTTAAAAAATAATTACTAATTAGAATTATTTCCTAAAATTAAGGTTTATCCCCTTTTTTTATTTCCTTATTAAAGTTAATAACGGATATAATTTAAATTAGTACCGGATAAAAAAAAAGTAACAAAAAACGTATTAATATAAAAGGTCGAAAAAATCCTTAATACTAAAAAGGAAGACGGTAAAAGGTAATATTTAGTTAAGTAGAAAAATTTCCCCGAATTAAAAATTAAATGGAAGCCGGCGGAAAACGTTACGGAAATCCAGCGCTTATTAAAAATCTTTTACCAATAATACCGGAAGCGCCAGGGTTAAAGAAGCTTTAATTTACGTTATTTAAATCCGACCAATTAACCGCGTTTGCGGCATAAAAAAACGAAACCATTTCGGTTTTTAACTTATGTTATTTTTTTTCTAAACGTTCGAATTTTTTTTTTACTTTTACGTTTTTAATACCCTTACGTAATATTTCGATTTTACGTTTACGTAAAACTTTATTTTAATTACGTAAACGAAATAAGTGATTAAATAATTTATTAAAATATTATTACAATTTATTAAAATGCTATTAAACGGAAAGCAGTTTTTTTAATAAAACATTTTTAAAATTCGAAACGATTTTTTTTTGCAACCAGTTAATTATGTTCGGTTTCGGAAGGTCCAAATAGGTTATAAGAACCGTTATATTCGGAACAGCGAACGTATTTTTTAGAACTAAAATAAACCTTGCAAATTTTCCTTTTACGTTTATAACGCGAATAAAAAAATGCGGATATATTAAAACCAAACCTATCGATTTTTTTAAAAGAATTAAAGCGTTAATACGTTTGCAGGATTTTTAGTTTTCGATACGGCCTGATATAACGGTTAGGTATAAAAAAGTAAACGGAAAAAGGGGAAGTTATTTATTAAATAAATATAACAAACAAATTAATTTTTAAGGGAAAAAGTCCCAGAGGAAAAAGATCGTATTATAACCAAAAACCTTGGCTTAATAATAAACGGTCGGAAATCGTAGGGTAGGTTTCCGATATGGGCCCCAAGCCACCAGGGTTACGTAATAGGTTCGATAAGCTCGAAACGCCTAAGGGGACTTGGCACGTCGAGCTAGTCGAATTAGGATAATAACTCGAAATAGCTCGATAAGCTCGAAAAGGCTTAACTATTAAAAGATGGGTAAAGCCGTATCGAGCTAGTCGAACCAAAAGTAGTATATATACGTTCGTTATTTTCCTATAATCTAAATAGCGTCAGCTTATAATATAATTTGGTTATCCAGATTACTTTTAATATCTGCTATTACCAGACGTAACTACACCTTCAGTTTATTGCTCAGATTCCCACAGTACTACTGCCAACATAAACCGTACGACTAGGGTTTAGTAGTTGGTTAAGCCAGTCAGCCGTCACACGTATTATAAGCTATTTATATAAGTAATAAAAGCTTAACCTAATTATTCTGTTAATAATTAACCTAATTTCGAAAATATTATTTTAAAGTTTAGTTTAATCGCTTTATTTAACTATTTATCCAGAAGTAATAAGCTATTAAAAACTTGAATTTAGCATTAATTTATTTAAAAAGATTGGTACCGAATTTAGATATAAAAAGTTTATTTCGATCGAAAATGATTTTTCCTGGTATTTCGTATTTATCGAAATAATGTTAAATAAAGGCATAAATTAGTTATTTTACGATCGCGATTTTTTTAAAATATAAGAAATACCCATATTTAATAAGTTTGTTAATAACTACTTATACCGCATCGTATCTGATTTTAATAATTAAATTATTCGATATAAGAAAATTAATAATAAAATTTAAAATTATAATATTTTATATTTTATCAGGTATATTTATAGGTTATAATAAGCTATACGGCTTATAACGGGCTACTTTAACCTTGCTGCAAATATTGCAATCTTTAATTACTTATTTAACCGTCCGGCGGAATTTTAAAAAATCGTATTTTTCCTAAAATCGTTTAATTATTTTAAATATTTTTTAATATCCGTATAAAAGGTTTTCATAATATTTCTTTACGAATCTCTTTTATTATTAACCGAGGATATATATTTTGCTGGAAAATAATAGTTAATCCTTATCGTTTTCTATTCATTAATTAATTTCTTTTCGTTCTTTTAAATTATAAAAATTTTTAAATTAAATTAATTCTTTTGAAAAAAGTTATTTTAAGGTTACATATAATTATATTATTCCATTATTCTTACGATATAGTACCTATATATATTATTTGGAAACTTTTAAGTTATAATCTTTTTTTCGGCTTAAAATATCCGCTTAAACATTTTCCCCGCCTTTAATATGATAAATTTTCAAATTAAAATTAAAAAAAAGAAATTATTTAATTTTTATAACGTTTGTTTAATTTTTAGGTTATCATAAATCGAATAAAACTTTTATGGGTTAAATAAATATCGAATAATTTTTTAATTCCGTAAAAAAAAGTTCCTATTTCTTAAACGTTAAAATAATCGTTAATAACTTTTTATTATAAATTAAATATTTAAATTTTACGTTTTTAAAAACGTTAAAAAATATGTTACTGGATAACATTTTCCGTTATTATTTAATTACTTTAAAACTGCTGTAAGGGCATAATTAAAAGCGTTTATTTTAAATCGTTTTTTTTTTTGTAATTTAATATCTTAATTACCGGGGTATTAATAATTTTATCCTTAATTTCTGAAAAAACTTTCTTAACTTTTTTGAAAGTTTAAACTTTTTTCCGACCTATTTTTTAATAATAAGTTTAATTAAAATGTTAGCAAATTTGCCATAATTCTTAATTAAAGGTCGCATATAATTAATAAAACCCAAAAATTAACGGATGTTAATAATAATAAGTTTGCTTAAAATTAACCAGTTTTTGATAGCTTTTAATTTGGAATTTTAGATTTAAATTTATTTAAGGGTAATAATAAAGCTTAAAAAGTTTAATTTTTAAATATACTAAACATTCTTTTTAATGTTTACCAGTAAGTTAACCTTTTCGAAAATTTCTAAGATTTAAATAACGTACTTTTTATTTTTTTCAAAGTTTTTAAATATATAAAAATATCGTCCAAGTAAACGAAAATAAATTTATTTGAAAACTTCTGTAAAATAATAATAAACATATATCAAAAGGTGATTAAAATATTAATTAACTTTTACAAAACAACCTTATAACCGTAATATCCATAAATAATTCTGAAAGCGGTTTTTAATTTTTTACCTTTAATTATTCGAATTAAACAATAACCGTTTGATAAATTTAAGGCTATAAATTATTGAATTTTGCTAATATTTTTCCTTATAATATATATTAACGTTAAAAAATATCTATTTCTAATAATAATATCGTTCATTTATCGGTAAATATAAATTTATCGGTATATTAAATTTTTATCTTTTTTAATCCTAATTTTGCTATCTTTTATTTTTAATATTATTATAACTAGATACCTTCCAGGTAATTCGGATTTTTGCATATAACCTTTTTTAAAATTTCATTAAAAGTTTTTTTAAAAACTTTTAACTTTTTTAAAGTTTATATATTAAGTTTGATAAAGTTTTAAGTAATATCTTTCCTTAATAGGAATTTTATAATCCTATTAATTATAATCAAGCAATTTCTTTCGGGTTCGTTTTTTAAACAGTTTTTAAACCGTCGATATTCAGGAAGTACTATTACTATTAGGTTTGAAATCTTAACTTCTTTAATTACGTAACAAATTTTATAAATATTATAACTAATAAGGTCAAAAATAACGACTCAAAATATAAAGATTATATTATTTGCAAAATTATTACGCTTAAAGCTTATAAATATTATCTAAAATAATCAGCTTTTAAAAGTAACTATTACGTTAGAATACATTTATTATTTCGATATATAAGAATATAAGATATACGATTAAAATGGTTAGTTACGAAAAGATTTCGGTAGTTATGGATAATTATCCCCAGAATATTATATTCTTCTAGAATGTACGATATACCTAAAACCCCTAATAAATAATTATAGGCTTTTGCATTTTATTGCTTATTATAATTATAGCTGCTTTATTTATTTACGCGTTAAAAAAGATGCCGACTTTTGGCCTGGATATAAGAAAAAAATACCTATAAAGCCAGATAATAAATATAGATATACAAAAACCCCCTAATGGCCAGATTATCCTAAAAATTTCTCCTTAAAATTATCCTATAAAAACGTTTAATTTCTCTAGTTAATTCGGAAATTATTAATACGAAACCATAACATTCCTAAAATAATATCGTATCCTAAAATATTAACGATGTTAAAATAATTTTTTTTAAATATTCTTATACTTAAACCATAAGTTTTTTAATTTTTTTAAAAATTTAACCGTTGTTATAAATAAATAAGTTTTTATCCATTATCCGTAATTTATATAACTACTATTTATATTTCCATAATATTTAATATCTTTCCGTTACCTTAAAAAAAATAAAGCTTCCTTTTACTCCGAAAATGATTATGGCATTAAAGGTTTTATTTCCGTAATAAATAAGCATTTCAATTTAACTCCGTATTCCTTTCTTTACCTGGCATAAAGTTTTATATATAAAAATTCCTCGGTACCTTACTTTCGAAAACCTCCGTAACTTTTTTAATTAATATACCTTAAAGGTTAAAAAAAGTTTTTATTCGCGGGCCTTCCTAATTACATACTTCGTATAATAATCGTTTATATACTTAAACCATTTCTTATTACTAAATTAACATTTGGAAATAACTATTTTTTCTGGCTTTTTTTTAAGTTTTATCTTTTGCAAATTATGGGGTTGAAAAGATATATTTTCATAACTAGAAATTTATACTTACCGTAAAATATAGGCGAATAACATAAACATCCTTACGTTATGGCCTTCTAGCTTTATTTTAATTTAGGGTATAAGTAACGAAACCTAAAGTAATCTGGTTACTAAAAAATCTCTATATATCTTCCCTTATTATCTGGCTTTAGAAGTATTTCTTCGTTATATTTTAACCAAAAATTATTATCTTTTTTAATACCTAAGTAAATAAGGTAACTATAATTATAACAGGCAATAAAATATAAAAATTTATAATCTTTTGCTAGAAGTTTAGGATACATCGTATATTCGAAAAACATATTATATTTTAAAGATAATTATCCGTAATTACCAAAATTTGTTTATAATTTACCGTTTTGGTCGTATTTTTTATACTTATATATTAAGGTAATAATTATATTTTAACATAATAATTATTTTAAAAAATACTAGTTCTGGATAATATTTGCAAGCTTTCATCGTAATATTCTTGCAAATAATATAATCTTTATATTTTGGGTTATCTTTTTTCATTCTGTTAGTCGTAATAATAAGAAATTCCTAATCGGCGGAAGTAAAACTTATTTCTTTTTTATCCTTTTCCTTATTCTCTATATTTCGTTCGGCCGTACGGACCTTTTCTTTAGATTAGAAGATTTTTTTGTTCTTAGAATTTTCCTTAAATAAAAAGTAATATTCGCTTTTAAAATGGCCCTTTTTACTATAATTAAAACATTTAACTTTAAACTTATCTTTCTAAATTTTATTAAAATAATATTAACTTTTTTGGAAATTTATCCTTTGTTTTATTATTATTATTAGAACGTTTACCGTTATTTCGTTTACAGGTACCTTTTTTTAAGGTATTAATTAAAAGTACGTCGGTTAGCAATAATAACCTTATTTATATAATTTTCAAAAAAACTTATTTTAAGTACCTTAAATATTTTATTTTTAACCTGGGGCTTTAAGCCGTTATAAAAGGAAAAAATAATACGTCTTATGGAAATTTAGAAATAACCGTAAAACGGTTAAACTTGGTCTTATATTTGGCTGTTAACGTAATTTGCTGAAATTTATATATTTTTTTAATTATATGTTATTGCTTATTTATATTTCCGAATAACGTATATATTCGTTTTATAAAATGTTCGTAACTATTAAAAATATAATTAGTAACATTTAAGGAATCGTTAAGGTAATTTGTTAAATAATCGTTAAAAATAAGTTTAAACTAATTAAATATTTTTCCAGCAAATAATTACAAAATAATTATTACCTTTTAGTAATTTTCCTTTAAAAAACTTTCGTATTATTTAAAACAAAAATTTGGCCTTAACTAGGAATTTTTTATAGCCGTAAATTTATCATAAGGTTTAGGGGGAATTAACTTATAACCTTTAATATCAGGTATTCCATAATAAGTAAGAAAAAGTGCAGTTTTTTTTTAATTTCGATTAAATAAGAAAGGAATTAAAGTTTTTAAACGAAAAATAGTTTCCGAAAAGGGTATAAAAATTTTTATTTATTTATTAAACAAATTTAACGTTTTTTTATTTAGATTTTATAACTTTTTTGGTTATAAAATTTAACCGCTTTTCGGCTGGAAGCTTTTTTTTTTTTCCTTTTTTAACCTTTACGTTAACCTTTTCCTTAATTTTTTTAATCGGATTTCTTAAGCTAGATCTTGATAATTTCTTTAGGAATAAGGGTAAGTTACTGTTAAAAAAAGGGTTTCCTAAACTTTTAGCTTTAATGCTTATAAATATTATGTTATTAATTAATTAAAAAACTTTGTCGATAAGAAATAAATTATTTAATCCAGCTATTAATTCCTTATTGCTTAATAACGGAAATCGGATATATTATTTATTTACTAAATGTCGTCTTATAATATCGTTTTTATTAAATTTAAAAAAGCCTTTATTGAATTAAAGTTTAAATTGTTCGTTTATTATTAATAAAGAAATTATTAAAGTATAACGAATTTTTATATATCTACTTAAAGATATAAATAATATCCGGAAAAAGGATTTTAATTTATAAGTAATAATAATATAATAAATAAAATATTCGTTAAAAAGATTTACGGACTTCTTTTTTAATCGAAAAATAATACCTTTAATTATAAACTTAAATTAATAAATAAAAAGCGAAATTAAATAAGTATTATTTACATAAAAAACCGACCGTTATATATCTATCCTGGATTTAATAAATATATTATAAATTTATAGCATTTATAAGATCTGGTCCCCAAATTACCCAGATCTACCAGATCCCTATATCTTGGCGCGGGGAAAGCCAAGCTTTTCCTTGCCTGAAGATTAGCCGCAAGAAGCCCAGACCAGGCTCCGGAAGCCGGTTTCTCTAAGACAGAAACCCCTGTTCCTGTACTGTAACAAATACTTTTTTTATCGATAATATCGTTATAATTTACTGTAAAAAAAAATTAAGATTTCGTTAAGTAATTAATTTAACAAATACGGTACCGGTATATTTCTATAAAGCGTAAAAACTTGTAATATTTTTCCGTATCGAAATAATTAGGAGTGAACTTAAAAGAAATTAGTTATTTTAATTCGATTTTATAAATAAAATAATTAACTTAATTTTTAAGGAGATTTAAATAACTATGCGGATACGCTAATAACTGACGTTAAATTATAGCCGAAATTTAATCTTACTTATTTAAATTCCGTTAATAAATCTTAAAAAAACCCCGGTTTTATTTAGTATATATTAATTAATACGGTAATTTAATATAACTTTTACGGTAGTCCGTTTTATCCGATTTAATTTAAATTTTAATAACGCGTATTATAAAGTTATTAATCGAATTATTTTATCTTTAATTAGGATTAAAACGTTACGTTGTAAGTTAAAGGTAAAAATTCGTTAAATATTTCAAACGATATTTTTTTTCGAATAATACCAGTAACCGAAAAAGTTTTTAAACTTATATTATAAAATTATATAAAAAAAATAATAAAATAATAAAGGAATAAATGAGATATAATAATTATATTTATAACCGAAACGACATTATTATCTTTTACGTAAAGTATTAAAGAAAACTATTTTATTTTCGATTAATTAAAAATTTAAAAATTAATTTAAATATAAACCTTTTATATATATAATACGATACTTCATAGATTACACGATTTATTTATATAAATATCGTTTTTTTATAAACAAAATTACCGTACGTAAATATATATAGTTATTAATTTTGAAAAATTATAAAAAACATATAATTAAAGTACAATATACGTTTATAAGTAATATATTAATTAATAAATTAATGCAAGGTTGATCTTATTTTAAGCCTTTTTTTCCAGGCTGAGCTAAATATATAATAATAAATTTATAAAGACTTTATTACGTAAACTTTTAAAAATATCATAAAATATAATTACGATTAATAGATATTATAAAACCCTTAAATTAACGGAAAAAAATTTAAAAGTTATTTTCAAAAAATAACTGGTTAATTGAAAAGATTTAATCGCTGAAAGAAAGGCAAAATAGATAATTACGGCTTTAAGAAGTAATAAAAGGTAATAGTTAACGCCGTAATTATATCGAGGTATTAAAGGGGTATGTCAGCTAGCAGGGGCTGCCCTAGCACTCCATATACGGAAAGGCTCCCTTTAATCGGACCATATATGTTCCGTAGACAGATTATATTAAAGTGCAGTACGCGTTTTAGAGCGCCTGTAACTAGTTATATAATATAACGTAACTGATAACCTTTATATCTGATAATTATTACCTATAAATTAAAACCCCATTTCGGATACTGCCCATCCTCCAGGTGGATATATAACAGGTTCGCTATAATATCATACATAATATAAAACATTTATATAATAAAACTTCCGGTAATTATTATATAAAATATAATATAAAGTCTTTAAGTTTTTTAATTTTTAAAATTTAAGTATATTTAAAAAGTATTAATAGTTTATTATATTATACTATTTTATCAAAACCGAAATAGTTTTAAATTACGGTTTTTTTATATATAAATTTAATTTATTAAACCCCTTATAGTTTATTTTCAAATCTATTTTAATAAAACTATATAATATTAAAATTAAATTTCTTATAATTATTATGGCAAATTTAAAAATCCTTAATAAGTTTTATATAAAACGATTCGTATTATTATAAAATAATATAAGTTATTTTATCTTATTTAAGTTCCTTAAGATTTATTCTTATAGTTTATCTTAAAGCTTTACTGCTTAAAGCCTAATATCTTCTAGGTTATATTATCTGACCCTGCTAAACCGTAGAGCCAGCGGGCATAAGGTTCATCAGAGTTGAAGCTTATGGGCAATTACGTATCAATTCGTTTTTAAGTAAGGCTTTACGGAACTAAGGTTTATAATTTATCTTAACCGTAAAAAGTAATAATTAACTATCGTATTTAAGAATATTAAGTAAAACATTTTGCGTATAAATTATATCAAAAAAGGATTTTTATATTTTTAATTTAACATAAAAAATAAAGTTTAAAGTTAAATAAATCTTGTATATTATTTAAATTAAACAGATTTAAAAAGTGTTAAAAACGAATTTTCCCTTATTAATATATATTATATTAAGCTTATTTTTAAATTAAATAATGTAAGCTATTTTTAATAAATATAATAAAAATGTTATTAAATCTTTAATTTAATTTATTTATTATTTTTATGTTAATTACAATTTACCCTAATACTAACTTTATTATTAACAATATTACTTTATAAACAATATTATTAATTATATTATTTATTTATAAAGTTAATTAATCTCTCTCGAAGAGACGTAACCGTATAGACAATGGGATAAAATAATAAATTGCTACCTTAATTCCCGTATTTTACTAAAACCCATCCCTTTCGTAGGAATCTCGCTGCAAGGTAACTTTAAACTGCCTAACCCCAAACCAGCTTTTATCCATATCGATTTTTATCGGAATTCTGGAAATTTTTCGTAATCCGGAACAGCCGGGTAAACCATCGTTCGTAATCCTCTTTGTATTATTCCAAAATTTGAACTTTAAAATTTTCGAACCGGTTTTTATTTTCCCCGTCCAGTTTTATTAATAATATTTCCATAATTTCCATATTATTCGGCATAAGTTACGTTAAAAATTTATTATTATAATTGTCATAAATTAAATCGTATCCGAAAATTAAAAGCCGAAATCGATTTTTTGGAAATAAATTTTCTGGTTCGACGGTAATGTCGATAAATTTAACGCGTTTGGTAATTTTGTAAGGATTTTGTACCGTAAAAGAAATGGTTTTTTTGGAAATCTTACGGTTACGGATTACCGGTATTATATATTCGGAATTACGTATTATGTTTAATTATCTTGATAAAGGTAACTCGAAAAAGTAATTTAATATTAAGTACTTTTTACCTAGTTTATCGTATTAATATTTTCCTTTTCGCTATAAGAAAAATTAAGCCGTAAAATTGGCAAAGGTTCGCATAATTCTTTATACGTACTTAAGGTTTACCCTTAAGGTTTATCCTTAAGGTTTATTCTTAAGGTTTATTCTTAAGGTTTATTCTTTAAGGTTTATCCTTAAGGTTTATTCTTAAGGTTTATTTTTAAGGTTATCCTTAAGGTTTACTACCTGGCATAAGGTTCATCAAAGTCGAAGTTTATCGGCAACCACGCATCAGTCTGCTTCAAAGTAAGGTTCTGCTTTAGAATAAGGTTTTATGGAACTGAGGTATATAATCTATCTTAACTGTAAAAACTATTAATTAGTTATCGTATTCGAAGATACTGGGTATAATATTTATCGTGTAGATTATATATGTAATAATTTTCTGTATATTTGACTCAGCCTGGAAAATAAGGCTTGAACTTATATTAACCTTGCATAAAGTTAATTAAATAATCAGTTTCACATTTTCCGTTTTATACCATCTTTATTTAACACTTTTTTAATTATTATAACAATTTTTTTAAAATCGCTTATTTCTTAATACTAGCCTAATTAAACGCTTTATAAAAGAATTAACCTAATTAATAAATTTAGAAAAAGAAATTCGAAGCTTAATTTTACCAACTCAGTTTTAGATAAAATATGTCTTTATTTATATTAAAAACCTACATTAATAATAAGCCTTTCAAACTACTACCATCTGTAATATATGAAAAGTAAAACCTATTTAAAGAAAATTGTTTATCGAACGAATCATTCATTGTAATATACGAGGGCTTTTTATTAGGCTGTAATATATTAAAAATATAACCAATTTATTATTAACTTAACGCGTTATAAAACGCGTTAAAGGTAATTAAACTTCAAAATTTAATAAAAGCTAAAAACAAGTTAAAATAGGTTTAAATTAAAGGTTGAATTATTAAAAACTATTAAGCAAAAATTTAAAGAAATTTTGAAATAATTTAAACTTATTTTTATTATAATCGTAATATATGGTATTATAAAAAAGATATTTAAAACTTTAATAAAATTAATCTTTTTATAACAATTTTAATAATATCCGATATAATAGTTATACATTTTAAAGAAATTTAAATAAATATAAATAAATATAATAAAGTAATTAAAATAAGTTATATTTATTTAATTTATTTATTAGTAATATGAAGCTATATTTTCATTTATTATTTTAGTAAGGAAATTCTTTCTTAATTTTACTATCGTCATAACTTATTATTAGCCGATTTAAGAGTTGGTATACGTTATAATAATTACATAACGAACGGATTAATTTAAATATAAATTTAATATTTTAATAAATATTATTAAATGTGTTTGTAAGAAAGCAAACTATTTTTTAACAGGTATAAAAGTTGCTATTTAATAAAATTAGAAATATATAACGTCAGTAACGACATTATTACGTTTTATATACCTTTTTTTTCCTTTTGATCCGCTTTAACCTTTTAATAAATCTTATCTTTCCCTTTTAAAACGCGCTTATACAGTTTATATCGAAATTTTAATATGATATATTATTTTCGTATTACGAAGAAAAACTTTCTTTTTAGTTTTTACGACGCGTTTAAAGTTATTATAACGTTTAATAATAATAAATCCGGATTTATAACATGTAGATATATTTTATTCGATCTTAATAACGCTTGTATCGATTTAAACTTTTTAAGTTATTGTTCCGCCGACCGTTTCACCGTTATTTTTACCAGTTTTAATTTATTTTTATACGTAAAAACTTAAAATACTTATTTAAAAACAGATGAATAATTATTACGGTAGCTCGCTGATAAAAATAATTAAATCAGTAAAACCTTTAGCAAAAGGTAACTTACTACTTTTTTACGAAGTTATGTATTATTAAAAGAAGTCGCTTATTTATAAGAAACTATTATTTTTTAAGGTAAAAGTTTAAAAAAAATAGATATAAAATTTTTTTTAAAAAAGAGTTATTTATATTATAAAAAACATACGCTTTTTTAACTTTAAAAGGAAGAATAATAAAACAGTATTTAATAAAATTAAGAAATAGTCATTATAAAATGGTTAAAATAATAAAACGAAATTACAACGTTTATAGCGAATCCGAATATAATATATATATTTATATAAAAGTTATAAATATCTTTTATGAAAAGAAATCTGTTTAATTGAAAATTTTATATTATGTTATAATTATCTTTTCTAAATATATTATGATAATTGTTTTTAAAAATATTCTACCATATTATATATTTAAAGGGGTAATATAAAACGATGCATAAATTTAAAAGTTTATATAATAAACTCTAAGTAATATTTACGGCTTTAATCTTTTTATTTCTAACTTTTTTACTTAAATCTTTTTAATTTATAAATATTAATTTCTACTTAATTATTAATTATTATAATTCTAATAACATATATTAACTATATATTTAATATAACAGCTTTATTATAAAAGTATTTTATATATAAATATTATATAAAATTAACATCCGTATAAATTACACCTTTATTATAAGTATTATTTATATTATATTATTATTATAATTATTAATTTATAATATATTTTTAAGTTATTATAAATTAATAATTTGTATAATATTTTATATATTAATAAAAGGATTTTCCGAAATTTAATATTAATAATAACCTTAACAATAATAAAGTTTACGTACGTGTATTTAAATGTTTTAATCTTAAAGGTTTAACCGAAATACTTTTATTTAACACTGTAAGTTCTTTAAAAGGATAGTTTCGAAAGAGGTAATTTTAAAGAAATCGTTTTAAATAATTTTATTTATAATAATTCCGTTTCATTTAATTTATATTTAAAAGGTTCGGTTTAAGTAATCCTTTTTTCGAAATGTTCGTTATTCGTAATTTTAAAGGTATTTTCCATATCTTTTTTTATATCCGTAATAAACTTAATTTCAGATTTTTATAAAATTTTTAATTTCGATAATAGTTATTTATTACTTAATTTTTATTTCCGAAACTGTTGTTACGGTAATTAATTGCTTATTATCAATTATTTTATAATTATGATTATAATGCCAGCATATATAAGGTTTATC
Source organism: Monosporascus sp. MG133 (assembly GCA_004155925.1). Classification (NCBI taxonomy): domain Eukaryota; kingdom Fungi; phylum Ascomycota; class Sordariomycetes; order Xylariales; genus Monosporascus; species Monosporascus sp. MG133. The sequence continues at coordinate 29,457 of QJNX01000034.1, forward strand.
AGGCTTGAAGCTTATTGGTAATTACGTATTAGTTTTGTTATAACCCAGCTAACTTTAGCTACCTTAAACGGTCGGAACTGCAGTTATATAAGTTCTGATCGTTACCTTAAAATTACGTAACTAGCGGTAATCGAACGGAATCTATTCGACCATTTTTGATTAAATGGTAAATAACCGAATACGGTTTATTCGATTACGTTCGATTATAAAAATTAAGGAAATATATATGCGTTCGTTATTTTTTTATAATTTAGATAATATTAGCTTATACTATTACTTGGTTATTTAAATTATTTTTAATATCTGTTATTATTAAACGTAATCATAGCTTTAGTTGATTATTTAGAATTTTATAATACTCCTAGTAATATAAACCGTACGATTTAAGTTTAATAGTTAGTTAAATTAACTAACTGTTATATATTATAAGTCTTTATTTGATAATATTATTAGATTTAAATATTATATTCGATATTATATTTACTAGCTAGTAACTTACTAACCTTATTTATTTAATCCCGGACGATATTATAACCTTGGATGATGAAAAGGTTTTATAAATATTAAACCTTATTAAGAAAAAGGTATTTTAATAATTAAATATAATAAACGAACGTATCGTTTAATTTAAAAAGGATAATACTAGCTTTATTATTTTACTTAAGATAGCCTAGGAAAGTTTCGGAAATAAAAATAAAAAACTTATGGCTGTAAGAATTTCGGGAAAAAATCGACTTATTTAGTTAATGCCTATTAAAAAAACCCGGAAAGGTATTAAAGCTACCTAAACCCAAACCTTTCGATAGGAGTTTTACTAAGTTATAACAGTTTTTTATTTAATGCCGAATTTATTTTAGTTATTTCCTTATTCCAATTACGACTTTCTTATCGAAAATTAAATTTGTAATTAATTACCTTAAAAAACCGTAGTTATATAATTCGAATTAGTTTTAAAGGAATATATTATATTTTTACTCGAAATACGGTTACTTAAAATACGAATAATATATAACAATTACGAAAATTTCGTGAATATTATAAAAGGTTTTCGATATAATAAATGAAAAAATAAAAATTGAAATATAACTTAAAACATTAATTTAAAAACGTTTATATTTAATTACGGTATTATATTTATTTAGCTAGCTTCGAAAATAAATTGGGAACAAAAAACGTTAATGGCCAAATTTTTTAAAGGCTTAAAAAAAGTATAAAAACAGCTTTTTAAAAAAACTGATTAAAGTTCTTAACCGATTAAATTACGATAGCAGTCAAAACCGACGACCGATAGTACGGATAAAGGACCAGGAACGCTAAATATAGTAGCAAAACTAAATATTTTACCTACCCTAACACTTTGCGGAAAAATAATACGTCTTACGGCACATATTCAGAATTTATAAAGCTGAAAACCGCATAAAAAAGGGATTAAAGCTAAATTAAATGCTATAATTAGGATAAAATGAGCCACGTTAGGAACTATTATAAAGCCCTTAAAAAACAATAACGTAATGGTTGGATCCCGGTACCCGACAAACGACCAAAAAACAAAAACAACAAGACCGTTACTTTCGGCATAATTAAAAAAAAACCCTAACTTACCCCCAAAAATACGAAAAGGATTACGAAACATTAAAGCATTTTCTTAAGCCGCAATTCTACAACAACGTACCGCCACATCCGGTCCGACAATTACTCGGTGGCTATAGGAATACGGCAGGTAAAAAAAATTAATACCGGAAAGATTATTATTTCGTACATAAAAAAAAAATAATAACGAGAGAAATAATAAAGATTAAGTAAATAAATTAAAAAGTACCAAGGTTAAAACGATGCCTTATATTCAGAAAAACCCGATCTATATAAGACATTATACGCTATTTATTACACGAAAGCTATTTACCCCCGATATTAAGAATAATAAAAATATATCCAATAACGGCTTACATATATATACCACTAAGGATTCGATTTCGAGAACCAAATTAAAAAATGATATTAAAACCTAAAAGTAGTACCGACATTTACGCATTATAGCCACATAAGATACTATCGACATCCTTATGACAAAAAGAAGCTGGCTAAAGAGAAGAAGTTGCACTAAATAAGACCTTATATACCATTACGAATAATATAACTATAAGACATAAAAGGAATAGGTTTACCAGACAGTAATAAAGGCCTAACGGGAAATAATAAACAATTTATATTTTCGACACGCCTACGCCGATAACCCCAAAGAAAAAAAAAGAAATAAAAAGAAAAATCGGAAAACGCATAGTAAAAATGGGCCAGTATAACGCTTAATACCAGGAAACGATAAAAAGACGGGAAATAATTAATAATAGCAACAAATAAAAAGTGGGTTATAGCGATAGATTAGTCGGAAAAACCCGAAACCTTTAGAAAGCAAATTATTAACCTAATAAATTAAATTAATCGATATAAGGAAAGAATTTTCGAACTGGAAGTTTAGTTATGCTGGCAAGAAGGGTAGTTAAAATAATTGCAGATATAGGCCCTAAAAGAAAAACGTTATTTATAAGAAAGTTATAAATTAGCAAAAATAAAAGAAGTTAATATGCCCCCTTTAAAAAAGCTTTATATAGGATAGTAAAAAGGACAGAATTTTTTTTATTACAGTTAAAATACGAATTAGGAAAAAATAATATAACGTTATAATAGATTACGGAACTGACCCGAATTATATTAAACCGAAAATAGTTAAGATTTTATATTTGTTATAAAATGATAATGCCGGACCTTACGAAATTAAAAATATAAAAGTACTAGATTTATTTATAATAATAAATAAGTTAACCGCGAAATTAATTACCTCGAAACCTTTATTTAAAAACGATAATAAATTATTAATTTCGATATTATTTTAATATAAAGGTCCGGTATAATTTTCGGCAAAAAATAGTTATAGTAATATAACCCTTAAATCGATTAAAAAACTAACTAGGTAAAATTTATTTTACTTTTTATTAATAAAAATAACTTAAATAAAAAATTTTATTATTCAACTAGTAACGATGATGGTAAATATAGGTATAAAAATACGATAAAAACCTTATTACCTAAAGGAATGCGATATATATATACAAAAGGGATAGAGTAAATGTATACGACGCGTTATTATTACGATTAAAGCACGATTATACGAAATAAATAACGATTTATAATATTAACCTTAAAAACTAAAAGAAATAATTAAAGTATTATTATAACATTATAAATGCGAATGGCTTTTAAAGGAACAAATCGAAATAAGGTTATTAAAATATAATAAATAAAATTACGAAATAATTTTAAAAAATAATAAAAATAATTACCTTTTACTTTATATATAACTTAAATTAATAAAAGTTATACGTATTACGGAAATACTTCGAAAATAAATTAGGTAAAAGATATATTAAACGTTTTAAATTATTAATAAGATATTTTATATTCTTCGTATTAAAAAAATGAAAAAGTTATAGTTAATAATTCATTATCGATAATTAAACGATATTACGGTTTAAGGATCGGATATTTTTACTTTTAGTTATTAAAATAAAAAATCGTTTTTACGGAACGAAGTGATTTATTTCTTTAAATTTACGAAACGGATCTAATTTGATTCGTATTAAGCCAGAAAACGAATAGAAAACAATTTTTAGAACCAAGTACGGATTATACGAATACTTGATAATACTTTTTAAGCTTATTAATATATTCGTAACGTTATAAAAAATAATTAATCACTTATTCCGCGAATATTTTGATATTTTTATTATTTGTTATTTTGATAATATTTTTATTTATTTAAGTTCAGAAAAAGAATATAAAAGATACGCTTATAAAGTTTTTTACATCTTACGAAACGTTAATCTTTTTTTAATATCGAAAAAAACGAATTGTATAAGCAAAAAATACTGTACTGAAAATATATTATTACTTCCGGACATAATAAAATAAACTTTAAGAAAATAATAACAGTTTAAAAATAAAAAGTAATTATTATAATTATCAAAATCTAGGTTTTTTTTAAATTTATTAATTATTACCGGAAGTTTATTCGTAATTTTAACAAAATCGTAATACTTTTATTTAACCTAAAAAAAAGGTCGAATTTTAATAAGTAACCGAAATATAAAAAGCTTTTTAAAAAAAAAAAAACGTAATTACTAGTAAGTTAATATTAATTTTATATAACTTTAGTTACCTCGTAAAATTAAAACCCGATATTTCGCAGTATACGTTAAACGTAATAATCGGAAATAAAGATAATTAAGGTAATTTATACCTTGTTATATTTTATTTTCATAAATTAAAGAGAATTAAATTAAATTACGTTATCTTAAATAAAAAAAGTTTTAACTATTATTAACGCCTTTGAAAAAATTTAAATATTACCTTAAAGGGAACATATATTAGATTAAGATGTATATAAATTATAAAAACCTTACCCGGTTTACTATTACCCGAAAATTAACAGGACGATAATTCCGTTACTTAAAATATTTTTCGGAATTTAATTTTATTACCATTTACAAAAAAAGGGTTAAAAATGGCAAAATAAACGTTGTCAGCAAACGACTAAACTTAGAAAAAAATAACATAAGTTATAGCAAATTGTAACAATTAAAAGGATAATATCCGACTCATATCACTAGATCCAATAATATAACGATTAACTACTAGAAGAAAAAAACAAAACCTAAATAATAAAAAAATATTAAGAAAAGTTAATACGCGAAATATATAAATACCAGTTATACGGATACCTTAAAATCTATAAAACCATAAAATAATTATAACATACATATTACTTCCCTAAAATGAAGTTAATAATAAAAGAAATTTTACGAAAGTACGATTTATATAACAAAATTAAAATACGACGTTATAAACCATACGGAAAATTATAACTATTACCAGTCGTAAAGCTATTATAAAATTTAATTACTTTTAATTTTATTATTAAATTACTAATATCAGAAAATTTAATAACTGGTATATATTACGATAATATTTCTATAATCATATATTAATTTTTAAAATTTTTACTTTTTATTATTTAACGAAATATAAACGTAAAATAATTAACGTACTTTTTTTTTAAATACTTTATTAACATATGTAAACTTTTAATAAAAATTATATCTGCTAAAAATGTTTTATATTTATTATTATGTTTTGGTAAAGCTTTATAACATAATTAAGCTTAAACTATAAGCTTTTAAATATCTTTAAACCATAAATAAATAAATAAATCAAAAAGCTAACTAAATATTCGAAACCTATTTACGGTATTATATTAATTACGAACAAAACAATTAAGTTAAGAAATTACCAGTGCCTTAATTAACGTATAATAAAAAGTATTACGAAAGTATTAAAATAATACTAACTAACGTTAATTTTAGTTTTATGCTAAAAAGTTACCGAAATTTATAAAAGAAAAATTAATTAATATTAAAATAATCCTAACGTTCAAAGAATTTAAATAATTATACGCGGAAATAAAAATAAAATTTAAATTGGAACGTATTTAAATATAAAAATATTATAACTAAAAAAGGTTAAAAGAACCAACTTTCTAAAAGGGAAAAGAATTTACCTAATTACTAAAAAAGTTTAAACCAAATACGCTAATAAAAAACCGATTTTAAGTATATTAAATTATATAAGGTCATAAAAAGATTTTAAAAACAATTATTAACTAAAATTACTTCTTAAAATAAAGCTTTATCCCGTTTTTTTTTTTTTTTTTTTAAATTAATAACGGACATAATATAAATCTATACGGAACGGAAAAAAGTAACAGAAAACGTATTAATATAAAGGGTCGAAAAAATCTTCGATACCAAAAGAAAAAAAAAACCCTAGCAAATAATATTTGGTTAAATAAAAGGATTACTTAAAGTTAAAAAAAACATAAAAACTTTTAAAAAGTTTTTACGAAAACTTAACGCTTATTAAAAAAACTTCCATTAATAATGTCGGAGGACCTAAAAATAACGTTTCAATTTACGTTATCGAATTATAAAGGGTTAAAGACGGAATTAATCTAATCGGCCGTTTATATTTCGGCCTCGGATTCTTCCTGCCGCTTTAATTTATTTAAACCTTTACCATATAACGAACTATTTTAATAATATTATATATAATATTCTTTTCTTATCTACAAAAATGTTATAAACGAACTAACGCATTAAAAAAATGTTTCAGCATCTTCTTTTTCCCTTTTAATTCGATCTTTTTTTCGAAAAATATGAGATATCGCTTACGAACCCATATTACCAAAATCGCAGTAAATATATTTCTTTTCGACGTAAAAATTATAACGAAATTTACATTTTGCGATAATATAATCAGAATGATTAACGCGAAAATAAGCTGAATAACGAAATATATTTATACCAAATTTATTAATAAAAAAGGCGAAATTTTTATAGCGATCCGGGTCGGAATTAATCTTTTTTTTTTACGTTTAAAAATACGACCGGATATAACGATAAACGGTAATATAAGAAAAGATAAAAAGTAAAAAAAAAAGGTACTTACCATATAAGAAAAATAAGTAAATTAATCTTTAAAAGCAAAAATCTTAAAAAAAATATCGTATTATAACCTAATTAACCTTAATTACTTTAAACGGTCGGAATTATAACTATATAAATCCCGATAATTATCTTAAAATTACGTAGCCAGCAATAATCGAACGGAATCGGTTCGATTATTTTCGACTTCATAATAAATAATTAAATACGGTTTATTCGATTATTTTCGACCAAGTAACAAATGATCGAATACGATTTATTCGATTACGTTCGATTATGGAAATTAATGAAATATATATACGTTCGTTATTTCTTATAATCTAAATAATACCAACTTATAATACAACTTAATTACCCAGATCACCTTTAATATCTGCTATTACCAGACGTAACTATACTTTTAATTTATTTTTCAAATTTCCACAGTACTACTGCTAACATAAACCGTACGACTTAGGTTTAATAATTAGTTAAACTAGTTAACCGTTACAAGTCCGCTTTAAAGTAAGGCTTTATGGAATTAAGGTATATAATTTATCTTAACTGTAAAAAATATGAATTAATTATTATTTTCGAAAATATTAAGTTTAAAATTTATCGTATAAATTATTTATATAATAATCTTTTATATTTTTAGCATAAGTTAAAAAAATACGGCTTGGATTTATATTTATCTTATATAGATATTATTATAATAAATATTAAAAGAAATACTTTAATTAGTTTTAATAATATTTAATTATTTTATAAACGGTTTAACATTTTTTATACATCTTAAAATTTACTTAAGATAATATTTCGAATATTTTTATTATTCTTTTATAACTTTAAATTAATCTTTAAAAACAGCGTAGAATTAAATAACTTAAAAATGATTTAATAAAGTTAACCGGGTTCTTATAATTCAAAACGTTAAGCCGAAATTAAACTTATTAAAAAGCTTACTAATAATAAAAGGGTTACCAGCATTATAAAGAACGTATATAAAAAAAGGTATGTAATTTAAAAGCTAGGTGGGGCGGGCGCTGTCAGATATAAGGGTTATTAATGATGTTACAGTGCTTAACTAGTTATAGGCGCTTTAAAACGCGCACTGCATTATAATATAATCTGGTTACGGAACATATATGGTCCGACTAGAGGGAGCCTTTCCGTATATGGAGTGCTAGCGTACCACTGTTAGCTGATACACCCCCTTAACGCCTTAACGTAATTACGGCATTAACTATTACCCTTTATTATTTCTTAAAGCCGTAACTATTTATTTTACCTTGCTTCCGGCGATTAAATCCTTTTAATTAACTAATTCTTTATTTAAAATAATTTTTAAATTTCTTTTTGCTGGTTGAAAGTTTTTATAATATTTATTAATTTTAAATATTTTTAAAATGTTTAAAAAGTTTGCATAATAAGGCTTTTATTAATTTATTAATTAATATATCGTCCGTAATATATATTTTACCGTAATTATATTTTTTCTGCATCTTTTTAAAACCAGTAATTATGTATATTTACGTACCGTATTTTCGTTTATAAAAAGGCGATATTAGCGTTAATAAACCGTATAATTTATTAATTATCGTATTATATATTTAAAAGGTTTATATTTAGGCCGATTTTTAATTTTTTAATTAATTAAAAATAAAATAAGGTTTTTTTTATAACTTCCGTAAGGGATAATAATTCTGTTTCGGTTATAAAAATAATTATTATATTTTATTTATTTGCTCGTTATTTTATTATTCGTTTAAATAACTTTATAACGTAAATTTAAAAGTTTTTTAGTTTAATCGTATTATTCGTAAAAAAGGTATCGTTTTAAATATTTAACGGTTTTCTATTTCCGAATTATAACGTTAACGTTTTAATTCCGATTAAATATAAAATAATTCGATTAATAATTTTATAATATACGTTATTAAAATTTAAGTTAAATCGGTTAAATCGGAATACCGTAAAACTTATATTAGGCCGCATATTAATTATTGCGTATAAAATAAAACCGATTTTTTCGGTATTTATTAATAAAATTTAATAATAATTTCATATCCGTTATTAACCTATTTAAAAAATTATTTAATTTTTTTAAGTTTATTTTTAATTATTTCGATACCGAAAAATTATTATAAGTTTTTACTTTTTACAAAAATATACCGTTATTATATTTATTTAATTAATTAATTAACAAAATGTTTAATTTTTTAAAATAAACTGTAACGTTATTATGTATAAAAAAATAAAGTTTGTAAAAAACGGCGCTAAGTTTTAGCTTTTTAAATGTTTTAATAAAAATCTTTTGCTATAATAAAAGTATTTTTTTTAATACATATAATACCTTTCTCATTAAAAAAATATGTTATGTTATAGGTAATAACCGTGAAGACCATTGATTAGTCATCGTGTTCGAAGATACTGGGTATAGTATCTATCGTATGGATTATATGTATGTGTAATGATTTTCTGTGTATTTGGCTCAGCCTGGAAAATAAGGCTTGAACCTATATCAACCTTGCATGTTATAGGTAATTTGGAGGTATTTTTATAAATATTTAATAAGATAAATTTGCGTTAATAAAAGCCTTTATAATATTATATTATTTAAGTTTTAAATTAAATTTAGCTATAATAATAATTAAAATTTAAACCGACCTTTTAATTAAAGTAAATATATATATATTGTCAGCAGTCACCGTGATCAAATGCAGAAATCTGGCGTAACTCTCTGTATGTTCTCTTAAAGGTGTTTTAGGAAAGGACTAATCTAGTTACTTCAGCTAGCTCAGGCCCCGCTGGCTCGTTTTCCATTTTTTTCAAAGTCACTCAAGTACCACTCCATAACGTTAAAAATTAACCAATCAAATCCCAAATCCCCGTAACGAACCAACGAGCCCTAAGTTATAATAATGCGAAAAAAAAGTTCGTTTTATAAATTTTCTTTTTTAAAAAAACGAAAATCCGTAATAATTTAACAAAAAAACGTTCCTTATAAATATATATATATTTATACGAATTCTTTAATTATAATTTATTATTAATATTATTTTAATCCTAATTAAAACCCGTTTATTATTTTTAAGTACCAAGGTATTTATTAATTATAATCCGAATACGTTACGTTATCCTTATTCTTTTTAAAATACGATAAAATTAAACTTTCTTAAATTTACCGCGTAAACTTAATAAAACAAAACGTACGTAAACGGACGTTAATATTTTAATAATAATAACGGTTAGATATAAAATTCGAAAACTTTATCCGGAATTAAGTTTTTTATTATAATAATAACAGAATTTATAATTCGACCGTTCGGATTAACCGATTAATTAACGTATTAAAAAAAACGAATACGTAATAAATTATTAATATACGAAAGTTAATAAAACTTTATTATTTTAATTAATTAAGATTTTATTATAAGTAAATATTATAATATATTATACGGAAAATTTATAATTTTCGCAAAAGGATTTAAATATTGCCGTTTACCAAAAATTTTATTATTTAAAATTAAAATAATCCATATTACCTTAAATAAAAATTAACATTTTATAAAAACGTTAACTTTAAATTAATTTAAACTTTTAAATTAAGTAATTATATTCTTAAGGAAAAAATAATAATTGTATAATATAAAATAAGAAACGAAATAATTTCGTTATAATATTAATCCGGATATTTTTACGTATCTTTTTTTTATAGGTTTAATTATTATAATTAAAATCGGTTTTAAAATTAACGGTAATTATTTATCTAATTTATTAAGTAAATTTTTATTATTTTCCGATATATTACAAAATAAAATTAATATATTTAAAAAAATTAAATATTTATAAAAGTTATTATATATTAAATAAAAATATAATCCGGATATTAAAAATAATTAAAAATAACCGTATCGTTTTTTTATAATAATAAAATTTTAATTAAAATAAATTACGTTTTATAGTTAAATATAATAAAACGATATTATATTTTAATACGATAATTTTAAGGTTTAAAATTATATTTATAATATAACGTTTCGATACGGTTTTATTATACGGAACCTTATTACTACATTTATCCGTTATTATAACCGTATTTTTAAAAAAGAATTAAAATAATTTATATTCTGTCTTAATTAATATTATAAAATAAAATAATTTTATAAAATGTTATAATAATATTTAATATTATTTAATACGTTTTATTAATTCGTAATTAATATTATCCGAAATTTATATTTTAATTTTATGAATACGTTTTATAAATAAAATAAGTAAAAGTTTCCAAATTTTTTTAAATTAAAACATATACCGTATAGTAAATGCCGGTGGATTTCGTTAAATATAATTAATTAAAACGAAAGTATACTTAACGGTACTTATAACGTTTATTAAAAAGTTTTTTAAAAAATATACGGTTTTAAAAAAGAAATCTTATTAATTTTTAAACAGTTTTTATTTTATTTATTAAAATTAAAAAATAATAAATTCTATCCGGAAAATATAAATTAATTAAACCGAAATAACTAATTTATATAATAAAAAACGGTATTTCTTTTCCGTTTTTATTTTATTTTATATATAAATAAGTTTTTTATTTATATTTATACATGTTTATTAATTTAATAATAGTAACGGCACGTATATAACGTAAATAACCTTAAAAACGTATCGTTAATTTTTAAATAAAATAACCTAATTATATTAAAAATTACCGAAATTTTATTTACTCGAATTCTTTATCCTTTATATATATAACATTTATATATTTACGTTATTTTTATAAAGATTATATAATTAATATAAATTATTAATAAAAAAACGTTTAATATATTCGGAATTATTAAAAATACCTTATTCGAAATTTTTTTTTCGAAAATTTAATATACCGAATTTATGGAATATAGATACTTTCGGTTAACCGTTACCGAATTCGAAATTATCGCGTATAATATAATTTTTAAATATTTTAATTATATTAAATAAATGAGGAAAATATTATAAGGTTTTAATTAAAACGCGTTAATAAATAACGGTTTATTTAACCAAAGTTTTTATCGTTTTTTTAATAATACGTTATTTAATAATATAAATAATTTAGTTAATAATTTATAAATATTTTATTTTTAATTTAAAAACATGGTTTATATTTATTATTTTTTAAATTACGATGTTTTAATTAAGGCGTATTAAACGTAATGTTTTTATCGGTTAATTATAAGGCCGGTTATATTTTTAATACGGATAATATTCCTTAAGACGATAATTTTTTTAACCCGATTACGGATATTAATTAATTATTAAACGATACCGTTTTTATCGATAAAAAATTCCGTAATTATTATTAATTTTTTTAAAAAATTCAAATTTATTTTTATTTTTTATATATTATATAATATAATAATATTAATTATATTAAACGGTTAATACCGATTTTATTAATTTTTTTATAAGGTTAATTAAAATAATTACAGTAAAAAATATTTTATTTGGATTAAATATTACGTTTTATAATATTACATCTAATATATATTAATTCGATTATAAGGTCGAATTTATATTTTATAAAATTAAAAAAAAATATAAAAAATATTTAATTAAAAAAATAAATATTATAATTTATAACTTATTAACAAATTTTACCGGTCGAAAAATAATATATATAATATTAATTTTATTTTTTTCCGAAATTCGTTTTTAATTAAATATTATATTTTTTTAACGTAAATTTTATATCCGTTATATTTTTTTACGAAATAAATATTACGTTATTCGAAATTTTCGTAACGAAATTTTCGAATATATTTATTTTTTATTTCGTAATTTTTGGTTTATTAAAAAATATTTATTTCGGATTTAAAAAATTAATTAAAAATCCGAAAATATTTTAATTATAAGTTATAAAATTATAAAAATTAAATTTATCGATTTTAATAATATTATATCCGTTATTAACGATAAAAATAAATTTAATTAATTAAGTATAATAAAAAACGAAAATTAATTAATAAATAATTTTAACATAATTATTTAAAAAGTTTTTAATAACGAATTTATTAAAGATAATTTAATTTCGGACGATTATAATATTTTATATATAAAAAAAAGTTATAATTTTATGGTATAAATTATAAATATTTCGGTAAATAATTTTAATTAAAACGGTTTATTATTATTTTCGTCATCGTTAAATAAATAAAATAAAAATTTATCAGTCGAAAATAAGATAATAATATAATTTTTATTTTTTAATTATTTTTATATCTAATTATAACTAATATAAAAATTTTATTGTAATTTTAATATTAATAAAAATTAAAATATTATGATATTTTAATTAAATACGTTATTTTTATATATTTTATTAATATAAATATTATATAACTTTTTCGTATTAAAATAAATTAATATATTAATAATACCGTATTATTTATAATTAAATATATTATATAATCTTATATTAATTTATATATTTCGCGTAAAATTAATTTATTAATTAAAATTTTTATTTATTTTTTAAATTTTTTTTATTTTTCTTTTTTTTCGTATTATTATAACTTATATATTAATTATTTTTTCTATATTATCGGAAGTTAAAAATACTTCCTGCTGTAAACGTAATATCCGGATTTAAATTCTTTTAAAAATTTTTATTTAAGTTATATAATAATACCGAATATTTAAGGATTACGTATAAATATTTCTTATTACGTTTTTATACGTAATTTATATATTTATCGTCCGTATAATTTCGTAAATTATAATATTTATAAAATAGTTATATAATATATATTTTATTATTAATTAATCCGGTTTATAAATTTATAAACCTTTTTTCGGATCCTTTATAAAATATTTAATATATATATATTTTTCGTTAAATTACGAAAATTATAATTAATCGAAAATTAATAATTTATAATGCCGGCATAATTTATTATAACGTAAATTTTATTTTACCGGATATTATTATTAAAAGTATTCCGAATAATATTATTAATATTTAATAATTATATAAATGCCTTATTTTTTTTATTACGAAATTTTATTTATAATATAAATTTTTAATAATATTACCGAATTTAAAATTATTGTTAATCGTAAAGTTTTCCTAATTAATATACGTTTAATTTAACGTTAAAACGTGAAATATTTATAACCTTTTAGTTTTTATTTTATTAATATAACCTTATAATATAAATTTAATATTTAAAATTAATTTTCGTATAATATATATTTTCCGTAAAGTTTGTTTTAAATTTTAAAATAATCGAATATTATTTAATTAATACGAAATTATTTTAATTAAAACAATACCGTAAATTATATTATATTATAAGTAAATTTAATAATAATTATAATTATTTTTTAATTTAAAATTTTATTATTTATTTTTAAAATTATTTATCGGAAAATTTAATCATAAAAACGTTATTATCGAATTTAATTTATTTAACCGGAAATTTAAAATTTTTCGGTTATATTTAAAGTATATGATTAATAGAAATTATTAACGAAAACGTTACTATTAAATTTAATATATTTAACTGGAAATTTAAAATTTTCGGATTATATTTAAAATATATTACCGGCAATATTACGGAAAAAAGTTTTTAATTTATCCTTAAATTGGTTTATATTTTGCGATATTATAAATTATAAAAAAATTTATATTATAAAAAGGATTTTACATATTAAGTAAAAAAATAACGGATTAATAATTATATTATAAATAAATTATAAATAAATTTAAATATTAAATAAAGAAATAACAGATTAATAATTATATTATAAATAAATTAATTTTATGTATTATAATATAATAAAATATATTAAAATATATAAAATAATAATAAATTATATTAAAATAAATAATATTAATTATTTATTAAGTAATTATAATAATATTACTTTTTATATATTAATTAAAAAAATTTTAAATTATATTAAACAATTTAAATTTAAAAAAACGATTTCGTATAAACTATATTTAATTATTAAATTTTTTTTTTACAAATTATTATTTCGTTATAAAAAAATAACGTTAACTTTAAAGTTAATATTTAATAATTTATATAAATTTAATTATTTATATATTTATAATTATATAATTTTAAAATTCGTATATATTTTAATTTTAATTATATATATTACTTTCGGATTCGCTTATAACTTATTAATTATTTATAAATTTTTTTTATATATTATAAATTACTACGTATTTTTTTAAATATTAATAATATTTTCGTATATTATTTAATATAAGAATTTTATTTAATTTATTATATTTTATATCTTTTATTTTTATATTTATTTTGAAATAATTAAAAATACCGTTAATAAATTTATAATATCTTTAAATTTTTTATATATAAATATTTTATTTATAATATTTAATATTATATAATTATGCGAATTTTATTCTGTTACTTATATTTTATATTTTTCCTTTTAATTTTTATTTTTAATTAATTAAAAATACCGTCGGTAAATTTATAATATCTTTAAATCTTTTATATATAAATATTTTATTTATAATATTTAATATTATATAATTATGCGAATTTTATCCCGTTTATTATATTTTATATTTTTTTAACTTTTAATTTTAATTTACCAAAAATATTATCGGTAAACTTATAATATTCCTAAAGTCTTTTATACATAAAATTCTTTTTTTAATATTTAATATAATATAATTATTATAATAATATTAATATTAATTAATTAAATGGAATATAATAATTTTATTTCAACGTATTAGAATAAATTAATAAAAGCTTAATACGTATATAAAAATATAATTATTATTAAGTTAATCTTTAATATAACGTATATTAATTACGGCATTATTTTTTATATTTCCTTTTTAATTATTTATAAATCTTTTTTAAACTTTAAACTAATTAATAAATTATTAATAATTTCCGCCAGATAAATATTTAAGAAAATTATAATATTAAAAGATTTTAATTAAACAAAATCTATTCATATATATTTAAAAACATAATTTAGTTACCGTTATGTAATCGTTAACGTATATTTTATTTATAATAATATCGAAATAATATTTAAATAAATATTTAAAAGTTTTAATTATATATATATAACTTATAAAACGTTAATAAAAAACGTATTTATATATTTTAATAACTTTTAATCCTTATCTTTATTACCTAAAAACCAAATTACGAAATAAATATAATATTATTTGTTTTTTTCGGTATATTAAAATATTAAGAAAACGTTAACGAATTATAAATTACGGATTATTAAATAATAAATTTTTAAAACCTTAAAATAAATATCCTTTATATTATAAATTTAATTAATATATTTTATTTAAAATACCGTATAATTCGGACCATTTAACGTTTACGAAAGTTTTTATAAAATAATAATTTACGTAATATAAACGGTATTTAAAATCTGGTAATTATATAATTCCGGTTAAATAATAAAACCGCGTTATTCTTTATAATATATATTATATAAATATAATTTTTATAATATTAAACGAAAAAGAAATCCTTCTTATACGTAAATTTATAACGTTTAAATAAATATATATAAAAATTCAATTTATAAATATCGTAATATATTCGGTATTAATACTAAAAACTTTAACGGTTATTTCAAATATCCGATAAACCGTATAATTATATAAAATTTTAATATAAAAAATTCCGAAATTTATCCGGTTTCCCGGTTACGTTAAAAAAGAAAAAGAAAGAATTAAGTAACCGAAATTTCGTACCTTTATACGTCGGCTATTTTAAAAAACGAAATTTTAAAAGTTATAACCGGAAATACCGGTAAATCTTTATTCGGTATACCTAATGTTAAAAGATATATTTATATTCCCGATAAAATAACGGGTTTAAAAAAATTTATAATTACCAAAATCCCCCGTAAAAACGTAATAATTTAGACGATAAGTTCCGGAAGGTATTAATTAAAACTTTAAATTAATTATGTTAAAAAACCCGTTATTATAAAAATCTTTAATAAAAAGGAAATAACGTACGTAATTAATTTTAAAAAATAATAACCAATACCTGGTTTTAAAAAATAATACTTATAATTACGAAAGAATAGAATTATAAAACGTAAAAATTTTTAATTTATTCTAAAACCGGGATTGTAAATATTTCGAACTAATACCTAAAAAAAAACCGACGCCGGAATAATTATATATATAATATAACAATAACTTTTCCGATATTAATCAAAAATTATATATATTATTTATTTACCTATATAATCGATTTTTCCGATTAATTAATTAACCCGAATTAAGATATTTTAAAGGTTTAAAGGAATAAAAATATTTTAGAAATTAATATAATAAATTCGAAAAAAACAGGAAAATAAAATTTAAAATTTTTTACTTCAGTATTATAAATAAAAAGTTATAAATTACAGATAATAATTTATTAATAATTACGATAAATTATAATTTATAATATATAATATTATAAGTCGTTAATTCTTTTAATTTATAAAATTTATTATATATTTATAATAATATATAATTAATCCGGATTAAAAAGAATTAATATTTATATAATATTTAACGAATTTAAAATTAATAGAATAACGAATATGGTCGTATTATTTTGCCACTTTACGTAATTAATTTATTTTAATATAAAAGGGATATTATTTCGGATTTTAAAGTAATATTAATATTCTGCAAAAATTTAAAGGAATTAAAAAATTATATTTATAACGTTCCGGATTTTAACGAACTCGAAAATATACCGTTAAAAACCGCCAAAAATTATAACGTTACATTTTAATTTTTAATATACCTTATTTATTAACGACCGTAATTTTAATTCCGTATCGAAACCGAACGTATTTTTTGCCGTCCGTTTTAATTAGGACTAGCCGGGTTTCGTTTTTTAATTTTCGATTTGGTATTATGGTTATTATTATCGTTAAATAAATATTATTTATTTTTAAGGCGTAATTTTCCGATTTTAATAGCGATTATTATTTTAATTTTATTTTCCAATATATTATTCGTAACATTAAGTTACGTATCGTTACTTTTTAATAATACCAGTAATTCCGGTAACGAAATAAAAATAAATAAATTAAGTAAATACGGATACGGTAACGAAAACGGTTTTAATAAATTAAAAATATTAAGGAATTATAAGTTTTAAATTAACGTTATAAATAAAAGAAACGAAATAAGTTTTTAATTAAAATTATTTATTATATTATAAATTATATATATAAATATAAATATTACGATAACAGGAATTAAAATTTTAAACCGCAAAAATATATTAATTATATACCGGATCGGTATTTAACTTGTTAAAATTACCGTTAAATCCTTAATTATTAATTTAAACCGAACGGTTATAATTAATAAACCTTAATTAAAACGGGACGTAATTTATGGTTATTACGCGATTGTTTCCGATATTTATCGGGTTTATAATACGGTTATAATCCGTAATTTATATAAATTAATTTAAAATATAAAAATATAATATCGTTATTTTAAATTAAACTTAATTTACCGTTTATAAAAAAAATTTCGTATTTTTTACGATATAAAAAATACAGTTTTTTCGTAAATTAAATATAACGTAAAAAAAAGGTTTTTTTAAAACGTTTTAATATTATTATTTATCGAATCCGGAAATTATTTTAATTAATTTAATTATATTATAAATTAAATAAAAAATTTTAATTTCGTTTAATTTATTCGGAAACGTATTAAATAAAAACCGTTTAAGTTTAATAAAAATAAATATTTATTTTATTTTTTTATTACCGAACGGAAATAACTATATAAAAAATAATTCGTTCGTCCGTTATTTATATCATAATTCGATTATTTTTTAAATAACCATTTTTAACAAACCGGTTTTTAATTATTTTTATGCGGATTTTTTCGGATTCGAAAATTCGGATATATAAATAAAATTAAGCATATATAAGTTATAACAAAATTTAACCGGAATAAAATTATTACGGTTTTTTTTTAATATAACGGTTTCGTTTTTTTTTAAATATATTAAAATCGTTTTATATACGTATTTACCGTT
Organism: Monosporascus sp. MG133; assembly: GCA_004155925.1. NCBI lineage: Eukaryota > Fungi > Ascomycota > Sordariomycetes > Xylariales > Monosporascus > Monosporascus sp. MG133. Next base: position 48,067 of record QJNX01000034.1, read on the forward strand.
AAATAATATACGTTAATAAAGCCCCATTTTCGTCTTATTTCGTAAATTAAAATTATTTTATTTAAAAAGTTTACGGATAACGTAAATAATGTTTTAATTAACTAAAGGTTAAAATTAAAGTTCGACGATTATTTCGTCCTAATCGGAACTATTTACGATAAATAATTTATCTTTCTTTTTATTATCCGAATCCGTAACGTTAATTTTTACTACGACCTTTATACTTTAATAAATAATACGATTTTTATTTTACCGGATTTAAATTTTTTTTATTATTTTAATTAATTTTATAATAAACGGTTCGGTTTTATATTTATCAAATATTTAATAAACTATAAATAATATAATTTATTTATAATTAGTTTTATTTAATTATTTATAATTACGAACCGTTTAATTAAATTATTATTATAAATATTTTATCGAAAAAATTTTCGGTATTTTTTATTATATTATTTAATTAATATACGAAATATTTATATTTATTTTAAAAATAACGGTAAATATTACGATATAAATAAAATTATTAAGTTTTTTTAATTTATCGTATACGCGAATTTGGTTTCCGTAAAATATTTCGAAGTTATAAAATTTAATAATTTTTTTATAACTTTCGATAAATACTTTTTATTTATTATAATCTTAATTAAATAATTTCGGATATTTATAATTTTCGTTTTATTATTAATATAAATAATAATTTTTATAATAATACGTAAATTATTAAACTGGATTATAAGGAAATTATTTAATAATTTAAACGTATTAATTAGTAAGAAATTTAAGTACGCTTAATTCGAACGTTAATATTTGGATATAAAAAAGATAATAATATTAATTTCGAAGCGATTAATATTAAAATACCGGATTTTTATTTTATAATTATATTTAATTAAATTTCCGATTTTATTAAAGCTTTTATATTTCGTAACTTTTTTTTATAACGCCCGTTAATAATTATTATATACGTAAATTAATATACGTAAGTAAAAAAAATAAACCGTAAATTACGGATAATAACATATTTAAGACGGAAATTTTTTTATTTTAATAATAAATATATTTCGTTAATAATAACTAAATTATATCGTCGTTCGAAAATAAAATTTAATATAATTATTTAAAATTAATCGTTCGATAATTATTTAAAATTAAAAATAATATGGTTATATTATCCGGTAATTATACGTTCGAATATTTTTCGATCGAATTTTTTCGTTTCCGTAAATATTAAGATAAAAATAAAATATAATATTATTAATATAAACGTTTATTATTTTTCGATTAATTTAATTAAGGGTACGATTTAAATAATAATTAAATTTATTATTAAAAAAAGATATGGATAATTAAAATTTTTTTAAAACTTATTTTAATAACGAAAAAAATAATAAGTTTTCCGAGAATTAAATTATATACCGTATTTATTTATTCTTCCGTAAAATACGGCCTTATTTACCAAATATAACGTTTAATATAAAATAAATAAATTAACGGTATAAAGTTTTTATAAAATTATCGGCCGTATATTTAACGTTAATATATATATTAATTACGTTTATATCGGTAAAAGCCCGATAAAGGTATCGGATAAAAATAAACGTTTCGTTTTAAAACGTTAAATATTCGAAAGTTTAAAATATTTACTTTAAACCTTTTAATACGTTATCCGTATTCGGCTAATTAAGAAAAAAATATATTTCGGAATTTATTATTAACGATTTTAAGCCTTATATATTATTATTTTAATTTATAAAGTTATATTATTATCGTATTAAAGGAAAAGAAAAGGTTAAAATATTTTTAAAACGAGATTTTTAAATATTATTTCGGACGCGTAATATTAATTTCGTCCTAATTAAAACTAAAACTATATAAAAAAATAAAGATTTTAATTTTATATTAATTTTTCGTAATTACGAAATAAGTAACGTTAAATTAAAGTTATTTCCAAAAAGTTCGTATTAAAAATTTTTAAAAATTTGTATGGAATTATTTAAAACGAGCCCGAAAAATTATAACCTGTTATTAGGCCTTATTTTTAAGGTTCTATTATTTTTATAAAGCTTCTTTTTAAAAAGGTTTAGTCGATATATTTAACCCTTACAGTTACTTCTTGATTAAAAGCGCTAGCTACGGCTGCGCCTGCGTCGCAGCCCCAACCTTAAAAATAGGGCCTGATTTTAATGAGGTAATAATCTAGTCCGTAGGCAATCGCCCCTTACATATACGATTAGGTGATAATGGATTATTAGTGGACAAAGGCTGTCCCAGGCAGCATTCTGCTGCCTGGCCCACAAAGCCTGGGCCACAAAGCCCACCAGCCGGCAACACTTAAAAGTACCAATTACCGATACGCCCTTTTACGTTAAGTAACCATGGCTGGAAAGTCCGAAAAGTCCAAAATTAAATCTAAAAATAATTAATTTGTATAAAGAATAAATATTAGTTTTTATATATTAATTTCGAATAAAAGGTTTATATATTAGCCGTTATATTAATTATCCGATTTTCTTATTTTATTAAATTTTTGCGTTATTTCGGGTTACGGGGCCTACTTTTTTCGAAACGTTCCGGGCCCGTTTTATTATTATTTTGATTTAATATAAAAAACGTTAACTTTTATTAATTTTTTACGTTTTAAATTTTTTAATTCCAAATAAACGTTTTATTTTTTTTTAATAAATTAATAAATAATTAAAGTTATTATTTTTTAAGTTTTTTTATTTTCGGACGGCCAAAAAATAAAGGTTTTAATCCGGCAGATTTAAAAATATTTATTAATTATAAGTTATATATCGTAATTAATTATTACCGGATCGTTAAGTTTTAATTTAATACGTAAGTTAAAAGGATATAAAATCTTTAAGGAAATTTATAAAAAATTAAAAGTTTAAAATTAATAAATAAACGGATATTTTTAAATAATCGTAAGAAAAATACCGTAATTATCGTTACTTATAATAAAAAATAAATTTTAATAAAAAAATGTTTTTTTTCCCGTATAAAAAAAATTTAATAAAATTATTTTTTTGCTTATTATTTTAATTAAATTCTAAATATTTTTCGATTTATTTCATATTTTTTTAAACTTTAAGTTCCGTATAAACCGTTTAAAATTTGTTTTATTAAATAGTTTCGTAAAACCGTTTATAAAAAACTTTTATTTTTTACGTATTCGAAATTAATATTTTTTTTTATAATTTTTGATATATATAATAATATTTAATTTTAATATAATACTTTTTTCGTAACATTTACGTTTTTTTATTTATTTAAACGTACCCGTATTATTTTTTAAAATGGAAATAAAATTTTTAAATATAAGCCTTAATTTTATTAAAGAATTTTTAATTTTTGTTATTTTAATTATAACCGTTTTTGTTTTTACGTATTTTATTTCCGTAATATATTTTATAATAACGTTTTATAATTTTAAAATTTAAAATACGGACGTTTTAGTTTTGAAAAATATATATTTTATTATAAACTTTATTAATTCGTAATTATTTATAAAGCATATATTTATTATTCTGAATAATTTTAAGTTATTATATTTTCGGTATAAATAATTTCGTTTTAATTTTTTATATTAAAAAAATAAATTTGCCGTATTATTTAAATAACGTAATAATTTTTTGATATATTTTTAATATTTAAATAACGGATTACTTATAAACTTAATTTAAGTTAAGATTATAAACGTTATATCCGGTTTGTTAATATAATTTTAAAAGTTAAATTTTTTATTAAGTTTATATATTTAAATATATTTTTTTATTAATTTTACCTTAATATCGTATTATATATTCTAAATAATCCTTAATAAATAATATAAATTTTTTCGTATTTTGTTTATTTTAAAAAATTTTAATAATTTTTTAATATATTATTAGAAATTTAGCTTAATATTATTAATCGGTAAAGAACGGATAATTCGTATATTTAGATATTAATTTACGTTTTTTAAATTCTTAATAAAAACGTTTTAACGATTTTTTTAATAATATTTTTAAGTTATTATTTATAAATTCCGAAAAGGAGGAAATTATTAACGTATAAGGCGATAACGTACCTTATCTTAAAGTTATAATAAATCGTATTATCCGAAATTAATAAATAAAAGCGTAATTTTATAAATATTTTTTTAATTTTTTTTGTTAAATAATTTCGGCTTATTTTAAGCGGTATAAGGGATTTATTAATTTAATAACTTTTTTAAGAAAAAACCGGTACGTTTTTTTATCCTTTAAGTACGTATCGAAATATTTTTTTAATATCGGAAATTATTTTATGTAAATATTCTTTTTTAGCTTACCGTTTAGGTATATAATATTAAAATCGATCTGGAATATGTATTAGTTTAAATAAGTAACTAAAGCTATTAGGACTTTTTAATATATAACCTTTACGGTATTTATTACGGTATTATTATAATTTATTTTTTTTCGTTATATAAATTCTTTTGCGTAAATCCGTACTTTATACTTATTTAAATTTTTTAAAAATATATATTTTTTTCTTAATATTTATTTGGTATTAATAAGGTGCCCGTAAGTTTTTTTGTTAAGGGGTATAAATTTAAAGGTTTTATATAAAAGGGTTTTTTTTAATTTTTGTAAAAATTATTTTAATTTATATTTTTTTCTTTTAGGCCCTTTATAGTTTTTTTAAGGATAGGCCGTCGTCCGTTATTATAAATAGCTTATAAATAATAAATAATTTACTTAAGTTAATTTTTTTTAAGTTTTTAAAAATATTCTTATATTTATTTCTTAATATATTAATTATCTGTTAGTATTTATAAATATTCCGGATAATTTATTTTATATCGTTCTATTTTTTAAAAAAGCTTTTATCGTTTTTATTCGTTAATAAGTTAAAATTAAAAGTATATAGATTTTTATTACCCTTTTGGATTAAAATTAGCTTTAATTTGTTTAATAACTTAAGGGCTTTATCCGGGGCCTTTAAGATATATAATTTAAGAATTATTTTTTTCGGACGTTTTCTTTTCGTTTAATTTGCTTAATTTCCTGATTTATATCGTCCTTTAAAATAACGTTATTATTTTTATTTTTTATTCCGATACCTTTTTACTTTTAACGATACCTTAAACGTTTTTATATAGGTTATAAAGCGATCGAATAATATTTTTAAGGTTAAAAAGCTTTTTTAATTTTTTTAGGTCCTTATAAATTATAATATACGGTATTATAAGTAACTTAACGCCTTTTAAAAGTAATATTTATAGTTATAAATCCCTTAATAACCTAATAATTTTTTTGGCTTTTCGTACTGTTAATTCTTTTAATTTAATTTTATAATTTTTATTTATTAAGATTATATACTTACTGCCGAAAATTCCAAAATAGTTATTATTAAATTTATATGGTTTTTTAACATTATATACGTTTTCGAAATATTTGATTAATATTATATTTTTATTATAAATTATCCAGTTTTATTAATTATATACGTTATAATTTTTATTACTAGGTTTTAAAAATATATTAAGATTTTTATCTGGACGAAAGTTATATACGTTTCGTTTTATAGAAATTAAATACCTTTTTCCGTAACTCCGTTTTAATATTAATTATAAAAGCTGGAAATTATTATTTTAATATTTTCGGTTACGTAAAACTTTTTAATTATGTTTATACCGAAGTTTTTACCGTTATTTAAGCGTAAAGTTTGTATTTTTTTATTTTTAATTACCTTTAAGCGTTTAATTATCCGTATAATATATACGCATAAGTTTTATTATATTTCGTTTTTGGTTTTAAACGAATAATATTTTTTATAGCGCAAAAGATTATTTATGATAAAATTAAAGTAATTATTATTTTCGATATTAACGGGTTTTATTATGCTTATGTTATATTAAATAATTTTTCCCATATACTGCCTCCGTTTTTAAGGGTTTATAAATAAGGTTTTCCGTATCTTCCTTTCGTTATACGTTATATAAAAGAATATTTTTACTTTATTAGGGTTTAGGTTTATTTTCGTAAACCTTTTAATTGTTTAAATTAATCGTTTTATATTAAGGTAATAAAGACGGCAGTGTTAAAGGATAATTTTCTTTATTACTTCGTCCGTTATACGGATTTTGCCATCTTTAAAAATGCTTATAAGCATTTTTTGCAGGTTACCGTCGTTATTTTTACTAAATTCCTTCCTTAATGCGTATCTTTATTAATAATTTTTATCGTTTACGTATTCCGGCGCTTAAATAATAAGTTCCGGTTTTTTATAAAACCATAAAAAAAAACTTTTTCGAGGCACGTTAATAATTATTAACTAGGACCTATTTGTTATGACCCAGCTAGCCTTGGCTACCCCAAACGGTCGGAACTATAACTGTGCAAATCCCGATCGTTGCCTTAGGATTACGTAACCCGTAATGGTCGAACGGAATCCGTTCGATTACCCTCGACCAAATGATAGGTAATCGAATACGGTCTGTTCGATTACCTTCGATCAAGTAATAAAAAATCGAACGCGGTTTGTTCGATTACGTTTAATCGTAAAAAAAAAGGAAACATATATACGTTCGTTATTTCCTTATAATTTAGATAATACCAGTTTGTAATATAATTTGATTACCTAAATTATTTTTAATATTTATTATTATTAAACGTAATTATATTTCTAATTTATTATTTAGATTTTTATAATATTATTATTAATATAAACCGTACGATTAGGATTTAATAATTAATTAAATTAGTTAATTATTATACGTTATAAGTTTTATTTAATAATATAATTAAATTTAAGTAATACGTTATATCGTTAATATGTTAAATAATACTTTGGAATTTATTATATAATAATATAAGGATATGATTAAAAAATTTAAGGAAATCATTTAGCGCCTTAAAATATAAATTAATATTATCCGGATTAACGAAATCAAAATTAAACCTAAAACATCCGAACCTTACGACGGGAAAGATAGCGTATAAAATCTCCTTATCTAAGTACGCGTATATTTTTATTTTAAAAGAATTATTAATAAGGCCGATAAAGTTCTTACGGCTATAACGTTCCTTAAAGGAAACGTTTTAAATTAATTTAAGCCTATCTTAAAGGATTACCTCGAAAATAAAAAGTTAGATTAGTAGTAAGTTATTAAAACCTTTTTTTACTATTATATTAATTTCGAGGAAAAATTAAGGGTTAATTTCGGAAATTTAAACGAAAAAAGAACCGTAATATAAAAGATTTTTGATTTAAAATAAAAAAGATTAACGTTTAAGTACGTAATAACATGTGTAATGATTTTCTGTGTATTTGGCTCAGCCTAGAAAATAAGGCTTGAACCTATATCAACCTTGCAAGTACGTAATAACGCTTAAAAATTTTATAGCCAAAATAAAATAAATGGATAGAAAAAACGATAATTTAATCGATATTTTTTATAAAGGTCTAAAAGATAACGTTAAAGACGAAATTATTAAAATAATACGTTTTATTGTTTTGGATAAGTATATTATAAAGGCCGTAAAAATTGATAACCGATAATATAAGCGATAATAGGAACGGAGGGGATAATTTGTTCCTAAACCTAGGTTTACGGGAATTAATTAAAGTAAGAAACGCAATATATTTTTTATTATTTATGGAATAACTTTAGGATTTATAAAGTTGGGGATAGTATAAGAGAAAGATTGGAGTTAAGTTAAATATTATAATTATAATAAGATGGGTTATATAAGGAATTAATGTAAGATTTTTAAAAGATAATAATAAAATAATTAGATGCCGGTATCCGAGGAATAATTAAGAGATAAGAAGGCCGTTATTTTCGGTATGGTTAGGAAAAGGGAGAATTTTAATTTATCCTTAAAAGTATAGGAAAAGTTACGAGAAATTAAGGTATTTTTTTAAGCCGCAATTATCCGATAACGTACCGTTATAACCGGACTAACGGTTACTTAATGGTTATAAAATTATAACGGATGGAGAAAGTTAATGTTAAAGAAATTAATTTTTTATACGTAATAAAAAAAATAATAACGACAAAAATAATAGGAGTTAAATAAATGGATTAAGGAGTATCAAAGTTGGAACGAAATTTTGTATTTGGGAAAGCTTAATCGATATGGGAAATTATACGTTATTTATTATAAAAAACTTATTAGTTACGATACGAAAAGTAATAAAAATATATTTAATAACGATTTACGCGTATGTATAAATAAGGATTTGATTTTTATATCCAAACCGGAAGCGACCTTAAGGATTAAAGATGGTATAGATACTTACGTATTATGGCTATATAAAACGACGTCGACGTTGTTATAACGTTAGAAAGCTGGCCGGAGGGAAAAAGTTGCCCCGAATAAGATTTTATATATTATTACGAATAGTGTAACCATAAAACATAAGAAAAATGGATATATTAGACCGTTATAAAAGTTTTATGAAAGGTTATTTGTAACTTACGTTTTAGGTTATTATTTATTAAAAAGCCTAACGAAAGATATAACCTGGAAAAAAAAATCTAAAAACGCGAAAAAGATATGGCGTAATACGATACCTAATAGTAATAAGAATATTACCTAAAAAAATCGGTATATATCCGACGAAAGAATTTTTACGTATAATTCTTTAAATTCGAAATTTAATTACGACGCTAAGAAGGATAATTAAAAAAGATTTAAAGAATTAACCGAAAAAACAAAAAACGTATTAAAAAATTAAAAATGGGTTTAAAAGATAAACGTTACCTGTAAGGAAGTTATAAGTTGGTAAAAATAAAAAAGGTTAATATACGTTTTTTAAAAAAGCTTTATGTACGATAATAACAAGGATAGAAATTTTTTTTATTATAGTTAAAATACGAATTACGAAAAAATGGTATACCGTTATGGTAAATTACGGGGCCGACCCGAATTATATTAAATTAAAGGTAGTTAACGAATTACGTTTATTATAAAATAATAAAGCCGAATTTTACGAAATTAAAAATGCGGAAGGTATTAAATTTATTTATAATATCGGATAGGTTAACCGTAAAATTAATTACCTTAAAAATTATTTAAGGACGAAAATAAATTATTAATTTCGATATTATTTTAATACAAAATTACGATATAATTTTCGGCAGAAAATAATTATATTAATATAACCCCTTAATTAATTTAAAAATTAACCAGGTAAAATTTATTTTATTTTTTATCGACGAAAACGACTTAGGAAAAAATTTTATTATTTAACTAACGACGATAATGGCAAATATAAGCATAAAGATACGATAAAAACTTTATTATATAAAGGAATACGATATATATAAAAAGAAGGGCGAGATAAATACGTACGATACGTTATTATTATAATTTAAATACGGTTATATAAAATAAATAACGATTTATAATATTAACCTTTAAAATTAAAAAAAATAATTAAAGTATTACTATAATATTATAAATATAAACGATTTTTTAAGGAATAAATCGAAATAAAATTATTAAAATATAACGAATAAAATTACGAAATAATCTTAAAAAATAATAAAACCATTATTTTTTATTTTTTATATAATTTAAATTAATAAAAATTACACGGATTACGAAAATATTTCGAAAATAAGTTTCGAAAAAAATATATTAAACGTTTTAAGTTATTAACCGGATACCCCATATTTTTCGTATTAAAAAAGAATAAAAAGTTACGGTTAATAATTAATTATAAGTAATTAAATAATATTAAATTAAAAATTATATATTTTTATTTTTAATTATTAAAATAAAAGATCGTTTTTATGGAATTAGGTAATTTATTACCTTAAACTTACGAAACGGACATAATTTAATTCGTATCAAATTAAGAAACGAATAAAAGATAATTTTTAAAATTAAGTATAAGTTATACGAATATTTAATAATACCGTTTAGGTTTATTAAATTACTTATAACCTTTTAAAAAATAATTAATTACGTATTACGTAAATATTTTAATATTTTTGTTATTTATTATTTCGATAATATTTTTATTTATTTAAATTCGGAAAAAAAATACAAAAAATACGTTTATAAAATTTTTTAAGTTTTATAAAACGTTAATTTTTTAATTAATGCCGAAAAAAGCGAATTTTAAAAGTAAGAAATACCGTACTTAAGATACGTTATTATTCCGGAATATATTAAAATAAATCTTAAAAAAATAATAATAATTTAAAAATAAAAAGTATTTATTATAATTACCAAAATTTAAGCTTTTTTCGGATTCGTTAATTATTACCGGAATTTTATTCGTAATTTTAATACAATTGCGATATTTTTATTTAATTTAATTAAAAAAAATTAAGTTTTAATAAACGGCCGAAATAAAAAAAGTTTTTTAAAGGATTAAAAATGTAATTATTAACGAATTAATATTAATTATGTATTATCCGAATTAATACGTAAAATAAAAAATTAATATTTCGGATTATACGTTAAGCGTAATAATCGGATATAAAAATAATTAAGATAATTTATACCTTATTACGTTGTATTTTTATAAATTAAAAAAAATTAAATTATATTATATTATTTTAAAAAAAAATTTAACTATTATTAATATTTTTAAAAAATTTAAATATTACCTTAAGGCGAACTTATATTAGATTAAAATATATATAAATTATAAAAACTTTACCCGGTTTATTACTACCCGAAAGCTAACTGGATAATAATTCCGTTACGTAAAATATTTTTCGGAATTTGATTTCGTTATTATTTACCAGAAAAGGTTAAAAAATAACAAAGCGGATATTATTAATAAACGACCAAACTTAAAAGAAAAAGTTTTTAAGGTTTTATATTAAATATTCGATTTAATAAGAAAAATATATATAAAATTACAATAAATTGCAACTATTAAAAAAATAATACCTAACTTATACCAGAAAATCCGATAATATAACGACTAATTACCAGAAAAAAAAAGACCGATAAAACCTAAATATTAAAAAAGTACCAAAAAAAGTTAATACGCGAAATATACGAATACTAATTATACGGATACCTTAAAATCTATAAAACCTTAAAAAATTATAACGTATATATTATTTCCTAAAAATAAAAATAATAGTTAAAAAGGTTTTATAAGAATGTAACTTATATAACAAAACCAAGGCATAACGTTATAAATTATACGGAAAATTATAATTATTATTAATCGTAAAATAATTATAAGATTTAATCATTTTCGATTTTATTATTAAATTACCATTATTAAAAAATCTAATAACGGATATATATTACGATAGTATTTTTATAATTATAAATCGATTTATAAAACTTTTTAACTTTTTATTATTTAACGAAAATATAAATACGAAATAATTAACGTATATGGACTTTTAATAAAAATCGTATTAAATAAAAATATTACGTTTATTTTAAAATTTTAGTAAAACTTTATAGTATAATTAGGCCTAAATTATAAGCTTTTAAACGCTTTTAAACTATAAACGGATAATTAAATAAAAAAAATAAACCAAATATTTAAAACCTATTTACGGTATTATATTAATTACAAACAAAATAATTAGGTTAAAAAGTTACTAATAGCCTAATGGGCCTATAACATAAGTTATTACAAAAATATTAAAATAATATTAACTAACGTTAATTTCGGTTTTATGCCAGAAACATTAGTCGAAAATTATTAAAAAAAAGGTTTAATTAATATTAAAGTAATTTTTACCTTAAAATAACTTAAATAGTTATATACAAAAATAAAAACAAAACTTAAATTCGTACGTATTTAAATACAAAAATATTATAACCAAAAAAAGTTAAAAGGATTAATTTTCCAAAAAGGAAGATAGTTTACCTAATTACCAAAAACATCTAAATTAAACGACCTAATAAAAAATTCGATTTTAAATATATTAAATTATATAAAGTTTTAAAAAATAATTTAAAAAATAATTATTAATTAAAGTTAGCTTTTAAAATTAAACTTTATTCCGTTTATTATATTTCCTTAATAAAGTTAGTAATAGACACAATTTAAGTTAATACGGAACGAAAAAAAAAAAGGTAATAAAAAACGTATTAATATAAAAAATCGAAAGAATTTTAAATATTAAAAGAAAAGACGGCAAAAGGTAATATTTAGTTAAATGGAAGGTTTTCTTAAAGTTAAAAAATATATGGAAGCTTACGGAAAACCTTACGAAAATTTAACGCTTATTAAAAACTTTTACCAATAACGTCGGAAAACTTAAAAATAACGTTTTAATTTACGTTATCAAATTATAAAAAATTAAAGACGGGATTAACTTAATCGGTTACTTACGTTTCGGCCTTAAATCTTTTTTACCGTTTTAATTTATTTAAATCCTTTATTCCGTAACGAATTATATTAATAACTTTTTCGCATAATATTTTTTCCTATTAACGAAGGCGTTATAAAGCGATTAACGCCTTAAAAAGAAACGTTTCGGTATCTTTTTTTTCTCTTTTAATTTGATCCTTTTTTCGGAAAACGCGAAATATTATTTACGAATCCATACTACCAAAATCGCAATAAAAATACTTTTTTTCGATATAAAAACTGCAGCAAAATTTGCCTTCTGTAACGATATAATTAGAACGATTAACGCGGAAATAAACCGAATAACGAGGCATATTTATACCAAATTTGTTAATAAAAAGAACGAAATTTTTATAACGATCCGGGTCGGAATTAACTTACTTTTTTTTGTTTTTATAGATACGACCGGATATAACGACAAATAATAATATAGAAAATATAAGATATAAAAGGAAAAATTATTTATTATATAACAAAAGCAAATAAATTAATTTTTAAGGGTAAAGATCCTAAAGGGGAAAAATCGTATTATAACCCAGCTAGCCTTAATTATTCCAAACGGTTAGAACTATAATTGTGCAAATTCCGATTATTACCTTAAAATTACGTAACCCGTAATAATCTAACGGAATCGGTTTAATTATTTTCGACCAAATGATAAGTAATCGAATACGGTTTATTCGATTACTTTTAATTAAGTAATAAAAAATCGAACGCGGTTTATTTGATTACATTCGATTATGGAAAAAAAAAGTAGATATATATATGTTCGTTATTTTTTTATAATCTAGATAGTACCAGTTTGTAATATAACTTATTTACCCAAATTATTTTTAATATTTGCTATTACCAGACGTAATTATACCTTTAGTTTATTATTCAGATTCTTATAGTATTATTGCCAACATAAACCGTACGACTAGGTTTTAATAATTGGTTAAGCCAGTTAGCCGTCACACTATTAAGGTTTATTAAGGTATTCCGACTTAGGTAGCCTCCCCTTCTGTAATATATTTCCTTAAAGAATACTTTTAGGGAGAAGTTATTAATATGTAACGTATATTTTACCGTAATCTTGTTATTTTTTTTACGTAAACTTTTTAAAGGCCATTTTACTGTTCCGATAAAGGTAGCTACAATAGGTCCTGCTCCTGTCATAATATGGACACCCTTAAACCTAATATTTAATACGGTATTTTTCTCGAAATCCATAATATTGTTCATAATGTTAATATTCGCTTCTAAATCCTAAAACAACTTATCTTTATTACCTTCTATAAAGAAGTAAACGTATAAAAATATAACACTTCTTATAGCAGTTACTTTAAGGCATTTAACTGCTATAATTTTAAGGCACTTAGCCACTGTAGCCATTATAGCTACCTTCTAAATCGTTATATTAGCATTATTTATAACGGTTACTTTGGGGCCTTCGGTTACTATAGCTTTAATATAATCAGTTATTATAGTTTTAGCGCCCTTAACGCTCTTAGCCATTATAACTAGCTCCTAAATCATCTTATTATATTATTATATAAAGTCTTAAAGTTATTAATTATTAATATGTACGTTAAACATTCCTTTACTGGAACGGTATAAATCTTCCAGGTCTTTAGGGATAAATTACTTTTTACCTTGGCTATTACTACGGCCCTTCTGAAAGCTGTTACTTTGGTTATTATTATTTTTCTAACGTTAGCCTTACTTTTTTTTCCTTCCTTTATTTTTTTTTTATAGCTTAAGGTAATCTTTTGCCAAATATCCGTATTTATTATAATTAAAATAAACCGGTTTTTTATTTTTGTTCCATACGGGCTTATTATTTCGGAAATTATTATTATTATTTCCCTTACTTTTATTTTTTTAAACGTTATAAAATTTCCCGTTTTTTTATTTTTTATTAATACGGTTATAAAATTTGTTATTAAAGTCGTCGATTAGTTATTAAAAAGAATAATCCGTTTATTTAAATACCGATTATATCGTCTTGTACCAATTACTAGCGCGGTTCTTTATAATAATAAGAAATATCGTAATATATTCCTTAGTTTTAAACTTTCTATTATAGCCCTTTATTTTTCGCAAAAATTTCTGGAACTTAATGGTAAATTATATAAGGTTTCTTCCGTCGTATATAATTTTATTAAATTCTTTTTAAAACGACCTTTGCCGGATTTTACCTATTGTTACATAAATCTTCCGTAAGGTCCTTAATATCTTTATTCCCTTTTTAATACTTATAATTAACTTAAGGGGTATCTTTTTATATATCTTAATAATCGCCTTCGTAAAACGTAATTAATTAATTTACTTTAACTTTATACCGTCCTCGGAATTAATTTCCTTAAATATAAAATTTAAGGTATTATTTTAAAGTTTTTAATTAATTTAACTTATTAAGTAATTTTTTGGGGTTAAAAAAAATTAAAGTATTTTTAACGAAATTTTAAATCGTTATTAAACTTTTTAAAAAAAACTTTCCGTTTTTTAGGCAGATATTTAATTCGTTTAAACCGTTTAAGTTATTAAAGCTGGAAAAGCTGCTGGAGGAATTATAATATCCCTTCCGTCGTTTCGGGGGGTTATTAGATAGGCCAAAAGAAAAGGATAAAAATAAAAAGTTTTTTAAATTATCAAAATCTTTACGTATTATTTTTTTTTTCTTTAAACGGTAATTTTACCTTTTTTTTCGGTATATTAATCTTTTCCATATCACTTTTTTTTTATGACGGATATTATAACGGGAATTACTTTCGAATTACCTGTTCGAATTATAAGTTAAGCGCTTTTAGTTATTTTTGTATTTATATTTTCGAATTTTTCGAACTTTGCGATATTTTATTTTCGAACGAATTTAAAAATTTCGTTATAATATCGTATAATCGTATTATTATTTCGTTTTTTTGTTGATTTTAAATTTTTATATTTTTAATTTTATTTTTAACCTTTTAATATTTATTTTTCCGTACTTTAACGTCTTATTTAATACCGCTTATATTAATATTTAAGAACGTATAAAGTTTATTTAAATTTATTTTAATATATTATTTTTGGATAAAAATCTTAAATTTATTTACCTTTAGTCGTTATTATTAAGATAATAAATTATTTCCTATTAAAAATAGTTTTTATTTTTTTCCTACTTTTTTTGGTTATAAAACTTTTCGTTTTAAGGAACCTTCCGATTAAAAGGTCCGGGTTAGGGGAAGGGAAAAAGGTTATTATTTAAGTATTTCCGGTTTTTAAAAATAAAGTTATTATCGGATAAGTTATTAATTTGCTTATTAGGATATTTTTTAAAGGTTTTGCGTTCGTTTGTTATAGTTAATTATTAAACTTTTTTTTAAATCGTTAATTAAACGACCCTTTTTTAAGTTTTTTGTTTTTTTTATTAACTTAATTATTAATCTGTAATTAAGTATATCGTATAATATATTATAGTTATTAATTAACAAAAAAATGTTATTATGTTAATAGTTACCGTAATTAAATATAAGAATTTGGCGTAACTTTTTGTATATTTTCTTAAAGGTGTTTTAAAAAAGGATTAATTTAATCCGTGGGCAATCGCCCCTTATATATACGATTAGGTAACAATGGATCATCAGTAGACAAAGGCTGTCCCAGGCAGCAGAATGCTGCCTGGCCCACAAAGCCTGGGCCACAAAGCCCACCAGCCGGCAACACCTGAAAGCACCAATTGCCGACATATATTATTATAAAAGCGTTTAAATTATTAATTATTTCGTCCGACGAAATACGTTTTATATTTTTATAATTAATTATATTTATTAAATTTGTAAATACATACTTATATCTGCCTTAAAACCTATTTCCTTTTATTAAAAAAATTAATTAACGGTTTTTTATAATTATTTTTTTTATAATTTTATAAATAAACCTTTTCCGTTTTACTGAATATTTTTTTAACGGGTAAGTAAATTTTTTTTTCATCGTTTCGTAACGGTGACGGTAAGTTACGTTTATATATCCGGTTTTACGATTTAGGAATTATATTATTTGTTTATATTAGAACCTTTCCGATTAAGGTAACGTATATTTCGGGTAATTATTTTCCTTAAATTTCCATAATTTACCGGCTGATTATTAATCGTATTAATAAAATAGGTTAATCGTTTTACGTTAAATGCGGTTTTGTATATTTTGTAATCGTATCAGTAATTATTTTTTCGACGCGGAATATACGGAAAATTCACGTTTATAATCCGTAAAATATTTTCGTTTTTTACGGTTATTTTAAGTTAAATAAAACGATAAAAATTTAGGGCTACCTTTATTATTTCCGTTAATACGTTAATCGTAATAATTATTAAAGCAAACGTAATTAAAGATAATAAGCCAGAAAACGGAAATAATTCGAATATAACAGTCGTATAAAGGTAATTAATTTTATACGAATAGGTTTATTTTCTTTCGTACGTTTCGTACGCTTATATTATTCTGGAATTATTTTTCCTCTTTAACCGGTAAATAAATTATTCCGTTTAAATTTTCGGTTTTTCTTTTTTTTTGTATATATATGAGATGGATATGGGTTTAATTAGGTAATTTAACTTATCGGAATAACTTACGTAATTTATTTTCCGTAATGTAAAAAAGGTCGTTTGCTACGTTTTTGATATTCTTTAAAAAGGTAACTTTTTTATTAAATTATACGTTTCGAATAATAATAACTTATTAATTAATAAATTTTAAATTGCGTAAATATTTGTAAATTAATAACCGATAAAAAATTACTTTATACCTTAAAATTTAACTTTTAAAATCTTTATTTTTTTATGGCGGTAATAATTATAACGTAAACTATATAACTGTATATTTGTAAGTAAGTTTATTAAGGTTTCCGATTAAGTATCATAATACCGTTTTTGTATGTAAAATAAATCTAATAAATTTCGTATAAATTCTGTTAAAAAAAGCGTATTTAAGGGTACGTTTATATAAATATATTATTATTTTAAAAATATATATATATTTAAAAACAAAAATAAATTAACGTTATTTTATATCTTAATCGTTTTTTAATTATATTTTTTAAATATTTTATATCTCCGTTTTATGCCTAGGTATATAATACTAAAGGTTTAAATCTGATATTAAAAAAATAATTAAAATATATTTCGAAGTTAATAATTTTTTAAAATTTCGTTACCGTATTTAAATACTTACGGAAAGATTTTATTTTAATTTCTTAAAACTTTTAAAAAATATCGGAATATTATAATTAATATATTTTACTTTCGACTTTTAAGGTAAATATTTTAAATAAAATTTAAATATTTGTTAATTATAAATATAACGTATTTATATTTTTCCGGATTCTTTTGAAATTTATAAAATCGATAACGATTTATTATCTTAATTAAAACATTTCTTTTTTTAACTTTCGGCATATTTACCTTTTAATTTTCGCTTTATTATATATTTAACATCCGACCGTTATTAAACCTTTTAAGCGGATTCCGTTTATATAAAATTATAATTAAGCGATTATTTCGGACCTTAAATATTTTAATTTTAAGTATTATATCGTACCGTTACCGGTTTGCGGTAATTTTATTATATATAAGTTAACGTTTTATTTATAAAATACGGAAGTTATATAAATAATTATTACGTTAATATTTTCGATAACGAATTAATTAATTTTATTTATTAATATAATAATTATTTAAATAAATGTATTTCGAATAAGATTATTATTTTTCCGGTTATTTTATTAATACTTTTTTTCCGGAGTTCCCGAAAAAAAACCAAATTAAACATATTATTTTCGTAACAAGTTACGTTATATAAATATAATACTTTCGGGCTTATAAGGCTTTAAAATATTACGTTTATTTTGCCATATTTATTAATCGGAACGAAATTTTTTTTTACGTATATTCCGTTACTTTAAATCGTTATTTTATAATTAAAAAACTTATTAATAAGGTTAAAAATATATATCGTAAATTTTAATTTAAAAATAAATAAATTTTTTAAGCAATAAAACGTAACGTTTATCGTATTACGTTAATTAAATATTAAAAAGTACGTTAAAATTCGTTTTATTCCTTTTAGGAATTAATTTGTTTTTTAAATAAATAATTTTTTTATAATTTTTAATAAACGGTTAATTTTTTCCTTTAAGGATTAATTAATAACGATACGTTTTTGGATTAATATTATTATCGTTTAATTAAAATAAAAAACTTTTAAGGTTTTTTTAAAACCCGTATAAAAATATTAGGATAATTTGTAATAAGGGTTGAAATAAGCTTTATAACGCGTACTTTATACGTCCGACTTTTAAAGTTTTCGTTTATTACTGTTACGATTTATTTGGGAACTATTACGATTATTTTCTTTCGGCTTTTTTTAAAAAGTCTTATTAAGCGGTTACTTATTAATATTTTTAATTAATTCTTAATTAGGATTATCTTAATTCGAAAGGTTTATAAGAACTCCGTAAAAGGTTAAAAACGTTATTTTAACGTGTTTTATTAATTATTACGGATTCGTTATAATTTAATAATTTAAAAACTTAATTTTAATTTTAAATAATTAAACGTTTTTTTTCGATTTTATTTTATTTAAGTAATATAAATAAATTCGATTAATTAAATATAATCGGTATTATTATTATTATATAATTAATTCGTTTAAATAACCGGTATAATCCTATAACGTTAATTTTAAGTTATAATTTCTTATTATTTTGTTATTTATTTATAGAAAATTTTAATAATTTTTATAACTTATTTTAATCGTTTTTTATATTTACGTTTAATATTTATAAATAATTAATTATTATAAACTTTTCCGGTTCGTTATAATTTAATATATTAACTTTTAAAATTATTATTTAAAATTTATTTTATAAATTCGTTAATATATTTTCGGAAAGTTTTATATTTTTAATTAAGTAAATATAAGTTATAAAATTTTAATTATAAATTTATTTATTTTCGGTCGTTATTTTAAAAATATTTATCGGATAATTTATTCGATTAATTTTTTAAACTTATATAATTTTTTTTTAAAAAATTAATTATTTATATTAATTAACGAAATTAATTTTTTATATAAAAAGTTATATTAAACGGCATAAATTTAATAAATTATGGAAATTTTTAATTAAAATTAATATATTTTTATAAATTATATTTTTTAATTTTAATTTTAAATTTATTCTTAAATTTATTTTAATTTTTAAGATTATTATAAATAATTACGGACATTATTAGTATAATTATTATTATAGTTAATATAAGATATAAATAATTATTATTAATATATAACTTATATCGTTTTAATAATAACTATTAATTAATAATAACGCGAATTAAGTAAATAAAATTTTTAATTATTAAATATAGGGGTTATTAATAATGTTGCATTATATAACTAGTTACAGGCGTTCTAGAACGCGTACCGCACTTTAATGTAATCTGTCCACGGAACATATATGGTCCGATCAGAGGGAGCCTTTCCGTATATGGAGTGCTAGCGCACCCCTGCTAGCTGACAGGGGCATTCTGATTCGAAATGGGAGTAAGAGTAACTTTTAGGAAACGTAACAGTACATAATAACACAAGCTGTTCATAAATTTAACATCACATCTCGCTTGAATGGGGATACAGTACAATATGTTCAATACGACGCAGAATTTCTTTGTACTGTTTATGAACCAAGCACCGACGACTTCAAGGACCCTTTGCTGAAGGGTAGCACATCTTAAGGCTCCTTAGATGATTGAGAACTGGTCTATACCCCCCATTTCCATCATGCAACTCTTCTATTAGCCATTTGAGATACCTTAGAAAGCATATCCAAGGCTCTCTCACATTGTTTCGTATTCGAGCCTAAATCATCAACCTCACGCCGATTAGAGAAAAGTCCCGATTAGTTCGCTTAGAAACGGCTGAATATTAGGCCTGCCAGAAGGGTCGCTGCTTGATAGGCTACTGCATTTTATGATCATCGTTAACGACGCTCTACTTCAAACCCACGATTTAATCTAGACTTGACGTTCACTTGTGAGAAAATTTCGCGCTGGAGTACATCTGAAGCTTAAAAAATTAAAACATTCACTGGAACGCCGGCATACAGCGGTAACAGCAAGATCGACTGTCCACTATGGACCACCGAATTGCGCCGGCCTTCCCATACAGGGAGCTTATCGGGCCCGACATCAGAATGCTGAGAGTCCGTCCAGGCGAGCCTGGGAGCCCCATTGAATGCTGGCTTTACCAGGTACCCTTATCTGGAGACCTCGAATACAACGCCCTGTCGTATGTTTGGGGGAATCCCGATGTTCGCTTGCCGATCGCTGTGAACGGCCACGTCATGGGGATCACGCTCAACCTCTACGATGCGCTAGACCGCCTACGCTCCTCAATTTCCGGGTTCACTGAGAAATACTTGTGGGTGGATGCGATATGCATCCACCAAGCAGACATCAGGGAGAAGGAGAGGCAGATCCCCCGCATGGCTGAGATCTTTCGACTTGCTACCAATGTTCTAGGCTGGCTTGGGCCCCTGGACACGTCCGAGGATGGCGACGTCGAATTGATTTTCGCAGGAGCGGCACGGTTTGCCAAGAGCCTTGAAGTCCTCGACGGCTTCCCTTATAAAGCTCTCTGGGAGTTCAATCAGTTACGCTACCAATGGGCTCACGTAATCTCTATACCGCATAGCTTTGCGTCGTTTCTAGAGCGTGTCCGCCCTACGCTCGAGGCGCTAGTGCGCAGGCCATGGTTCGAGAGGGTGTGGATTGTGCAAGAGACCTGTCTCCCGCAATACCCGCCGATCCTGTGCGTGGGACGCCACAATGTCGAATCAAGATCTCTCTATGGTCTCTGCAAAGCACTCGGCGCATCTTCTTTGCAGTTTAGCTGCAGGTGCTCGCCATTCGTCGACCTGATGGAAACGAGAGACCGGTATCGGTTGTTCATAGAGCCTCGAGCCGCACTGATAGGAAAGCCCAGCTATGTCTTGCTCGAAATCCTCGCCACCAAATTCCCGGCGGAAGCTGCGGACCCCCGTGACCATGTCTACGGCTACTTGGGCCTTTGTAACTTCGGGGATTACGGCGGCGTACCCGACTCCCTACGTCCCAATTACCGAAAGCAGTTCCAAAGAGTCTGGTATGACGCGGCCGTCCACCTCATCACAGAGACGGGAGACCTGCGCATTCTCAGCTGCGTTGGCCCTCGCATAAGCGGCCTGCCGTCGTGGGTCCCGGACTTTCGCTGGTTGATGCAAGTGAGCAGGTTCGAGCCCTTCACGGATACTAATTCAGTCCATCTCTCTGGCGACGGCACTGAGTTGAGTGTAAAAGGCGTACGGCTGGGAGTGTGCCAAGCCGTCATACCAGACGCGGCAGATCCAGGTCTCGGTCAAGGGATTGACGACTGGCTCCGTGATCGCGTCAACATCGTGGAGGATGCGTTCACTGCCATTTCCGGTATATCCCAGAGGGGAAACACCGACATTTTGCCCTGGTACGAGGTCCTCTTCGGCACGGATGCGCAAGAATCCCGGGCTCACTACGTCAATGCCCGAGCGCTGTACGAAGCAATCCGAAAGGGAAGCCGCGGCTGCCGTGTCGAAAATACGTCGATGGATTCTTGGGATGACAGTACTCGCAGCGAGGCAGTCCACACCCTGAGCATGGTTCTTATGAACGGCTTCGTGATAACCTCCGACTGCAAGATCGCAAAGATTGGCCCCAGCCGTCCACCGCGGAGAGGGGACTTAATCTGTTTATTTCTCGGCTCATCAACCCCTTCCATTATCCGGTCATGTGGAGCAAAATACGAGTTGGTGGATTCGTGTATATTTGGCTTTGGCGGTGATGAGGACGAGCCGGCCTCGTCTCAGCTATTTTGGGGCCAGCAAACTTTAGAAGAGTTTATTCTGGTGTAACGGGGGGATGATCGTCCGTACACATACCTGCCAGTTATATTATCCTGCTTGCTAGAGGAAGTAACTGTCCAAGGATACAGCCTCTACCAGCCACATGATCTCAAGAAACCGACTTGGGGATTCTAAAAATTGAGGAACAACGCTACCTTTACAAGGGTAACTAACACGCCGGTGACGCCAAGGATAGAACTAAAAGCGGTGTGTGATACATTACACCTAGCCACCCCAGAGCCCATGACCTGGGACACATTATTCTAGCCCCTTTACGAGCATCGCCCCTGTTTCTATGAGACTCCGCTTCATGCCTACGCATTGATGATTCAATACTTCACATCAGAGCGCCAAAGCTCGCTGAATAAGTCACGAGCGATGGCAACGTTCACTCTCCCCACCAAATCATTGGCGATAAAGGACAAAGTATCTCACCCGGTAATCCCCGCACCACTCCTTACTGTTGCCCCAGAGCCAACACAATGCCCTACGCGCTGGATCTCCGAGTACGGCGCCGACGGGACCGTTTTTTTCCCCTACATCTTCATCACCGACTTAGACAACTGCCACCCGTTGGCGTTTCACGGCACTCGGTACAGTCTGGCACTATGCCGCTTCCGGGTCGATATCTATGAGATCTAATAGGTGTCCCGCCATAGTGTGGCGCCTCTCATTTTTCGATGCTACTTAGATTCAATAATATCCAAGGTGGTACAGATCTTAGAGAGCCAGGATGATGGGCAGTTCACTGGGGCAAACTGGAAAGCCATCTGCTGCAAGTCCGCATGTAGACCTGCCTCCTCGTGATGGGAACGATCTAGATAGTCGGCCCTCTGAAGACACTGATAGTTTTTGTATAAAGTGGCTTCTCTCTGGAAAGTAAAACCTCGTCTCCGAGCTGCATTGGTCCATTCGAACCACCTTTCACATTGCTTCAGTGAGTTAATTGGTCAGGTTTTCCGGGGCAAGATTTCACGGCCACTGGGTTAACGACGGGTGTCACCGCCATCTCGGACCAGTTTACAGTGTACCGGCGAGAATATGACCTTTTCATCTTTCCAACTGAGACGTAAGGATCGCTCGAGGAAGTGATGGACATCACTGTTGCATCGGGCTCTTTTACGGCGCAAACTCTTTCATCTACATTTCCCTCAAGAAAATCATTATCCCCCGCGGAGAGTCAGGCAGCGGCGAGGGCTTATTGCCACCTAACGGTCTACCACAAAGAGCGGTCACAGGCATAGAGAGGGAGCGACGGCAGCTTTCGTAGCCATTATAGCTCTCACAGTAGTTGGCATCTACTGTCGTCGTTGGCTGCCGAAGGGGAAGACGGCGGGCCCCTTCCAAGCCAAAACGAGAAGAACATGCCGCCTGTGGACATCACGCGGTTCGGCGAGCTGCCGCCGGATGCCTCGGGTCCGGCCGAGCTGGAGCTGCCGGATCCGAGCAACCCGTGGAAGTTTGAGCAGCCTGGGGAAAGGCGGCCGCGTGAGTTCCTGTCCAACCAACAATCTACTCGAGACGAATGGGTGTTGTATTCTAGGGCAGGCATTAGTGGGAACGGCTATTCAATCTGCGTTCGAGCTTAAAGCGTCGTCTGCACCAAAGCAAAGGACATAGCCCTATAATTACACAGGTTCGAGGCAGCTAAAACAACATACGCGGTGATCAGCGGAGTGAAGGGCTACGTAACCCCATCCCAAACAAAGAGTAAGACGGCCCCCTATCCCTGAACTTTCAGCGGTGACAGAACAGTAGAGCAGTCACCGTCTGGCCCTTGAAGCATTTCCTCATTACCCTAGGCCGAAGCCGTTTCAGCCAATTTGCGGCCTAACCAGAAGCTGTTCCATGACTCAAAGCCTTTGTTCGCCCATTATAAAACCCCTGACTCACCCCAAGCTTGTCTGCGTCTTGCAGAGCATAACTTCTAATAAGCACAACATGGGAAACAAAGAAGCCGAACTGCAACGACGAACACGTGCGGTGAACCAATCCGCAGATTTCCGTGAACCACAATGTGATTGATCACAAGCAGCCCGTCTGTTCCGCAGAAAACGCAATCCGGCATGCCGTATTTATAGCTACGATGCTTGGCCCCGTCAGACACTGACATAGCATCGTGGCTCAGCCAGTTGTTCATTCTCAGGGCTCCATCGCTCGACTACATCATATTAGTGATCATCGTCCGTGTTTCGTTCCTATCTAGCCCCTATCTAGCTTTACAGTTACCTACTTAGCTACCCGCAGCCATGTGCGAGACCATCCAACTCGAGCTATGCTGCGAAGCGAAACCGACAAACTCCGTCCCCCACAGCATCAAGGTATACGCCTTCGTCTCGCCCTGCCATCCTTTCATCCAGCCCCGATCCTACCACCGCCATGCTCCCTCCCCCCGCGCCCCATTTCCCCATATCTCCGCCCCAACCCCAACCCCCACACCACCACTGCGCCAACTTCAACCCCTCCTCCGCAACAAGACACCACACGCGCGTCTTCCACACGCGGTGCGCCGAGCGCGTGCGCCTGCGCCACCTGCCCCGCGTCGCCGGCGGCGAGTCCCTGCTGCACGCAGCGCAGGTCACCAAGCGCCTGCGGCGCGTGCAGTTCGAGCGCGCCGTCGCCGCGGGGCCCTGGGAGGCCCTTCTCGGAAACGCGGCGGCCGCGGCCGAGCTCGGCATCCGCGAGCGCTGGGTCCTGGCGTCCGATGCGGTCTCGTGGGTGAGTATGCCTCTCGGTGCCGCTGCGGCCGGCGATGGTGGCGGTGGCGGTAGTAGGTGTATTGAAAGGGGTAATAGGGGCTATGCTGAGGATGGTGATGGGAATGGTGGGTTGCGTTGGTGGACCGGGCGGTTCGCGAGCGAGATGTGGAAGGTGTGTAAGCAGGCGGGTGAGACTGCGTTTCCGCATGGAATCTAGGGTCCCTACGCCCTGAAGGGCGTGGACGTGGATGATGTGGGCGTGTTCTTCGTAGGAGGAGCCGGGCTTCTTTTATCTCGACGCCTTGCTCGTCTGGTGGGACGCCGTACGATTAAGTTCGGCAAGAAGGATTGTTGGGTTATGTAGGCATTGGATCCCCGGCGTGGGGTATCTTTACAGCCTTAGGTAAGTACCTAGCAGTAATAAAGACAGTGTAGCGAAGGAATCGGAGAATTGGCGCAATATCGTTGATTGTTAACCTATATGAGAGCCGTACCTGTGTTTTGCCATAATTGCACTAGCATTACCCCCCGGTTTCCTGGACCCCTTTTCTCCGCCCCTCGGTCTCCTCTCCCACCTTTCCTCCCCACCTTTAACGACTTCTCACTACGTTCATGGCCACTACTCTGCAACCCCGTCCAGATCAGTCCGAGCAATTCGAACTACCACAGAGTCCAATCCGTCCGCGGCCGTGCTCGGAAACCCAAACACACCATAGCTTGAAATTTCAACGAAGCTGAGAAGTCAGCGTAGGTCCTAGGTGATTCCCAACCGTCCCAGCCGCTCCAGATGTTTTCCAGAGATTACCCCAGGGAGTTGCAGCACTCGCTTGCACTAGATGGCCGACATGGCAATTATAGCGCGGTTCAACTTGCCCATCGCAATGCGGCTTCAGCAATTATATCATCTCAAGAGAATCACAGGGGAAGCGCCCCTTCTCGGAAAACCAGTAAGCACAGGCAGAACTACTTCTCCTGGAAAACATCACGAGGCAACCTGGCTAAACATATCGTTTTCATCAGTCTCGGGATTGGTCGTGTCTCTCTACCTATCATCGTAATAGTACCAATCAACCACCCATCAGCCAGCCGCGAATCAACCAACAAGACAGTCAGTTAGTCTTCTTTCTGAACCTCTCTCCTTCCACTCGGAAATAGCGTTCGTATGGATACATTCTTTCCATTCTCCCTGACCCAAATCGAGGCCCACCATTAGAGGAAGTGAAAGGGCTTGAGGGCGGATACGCTCGTGGTAGTGTAGTCAGACAGTAAATTACAATCAAGTCGCCTCCAAAAGTGCCTTTCCTCGAATCCTGGCTCAAAAATCAAATGTCAAAAATCAAGCGGTACGGATGACCGAGGACGTGAGCCTTGTAGTGTCTCTGCTGGTTCCGCGCCTAAAACGTCCGAATGCGCCCTAGAATTTACCATCCTTCCGGACCAGTGTGCCGGGATTGAGAAGGTGGGAACGAAAAAAAACCGGGTTGAATCAAGAAATATCCCCCATGGAACTCCTGTTGTCTCCTCCGGTGAAGCAAACTCTTCCGGTCAGCAGGATTAAAACCACAGCAGTGTACTGCGGTTTGAAGATCTGATTGCGTACAAAGGGAAATCGGATTTGTTGGGTTTGTGGGCGGTGCAAAAGATGTGTAGGGCGCACGAATATCAGGGATAGACCAGGCCAAGTGTGCTTGCTGGATACTGGGCATGGCTTTAGGTTGATGATATCATCTCATCGTCTTTTTGATATAGTCTAGCGTGGGGTCATGGCGGCCGTCTATAGTCGTAAGTTTGCGTCAATGATGCATCGAGTGCGCATGTACGTCGAGCGCAATGAATTGGAATAGTCGTGGACCTCGGCAATATGGTTGACGTTTGAATCCCATCACGTTTCTTGGATGCTGGTGGGCGGACTTGGACCACATCAAACCGACTGATAGAGGAGAAGAGGCTCGCCGACGTTCTCGATTTCTGGTATCGTGCACTTGAGATCGAAAGCCTTGGACAGAACGATCTTGAAAATCTGAAATGAAGGTCAGCGTGCAATGGTTCAACAACAAGAGCAGACCGTACGAGGCGAGCCAACCTTTTGGACGTTGATGCTGTGGCTCGTACTGCTGAATATCAACGCCGCTCGCATGGCCTTGGCAAATCGACGGGCCTAGTGCCCCGGTTAGTTCGATCATTCGACCATCGGTCACCTCATATCAGCCTACCTGGTTCGATATCTCCTCTTGGTCCTCACGCGGGAAGTTGACGAAATGGTCGTATTTGGTACCAACCAAAATGGGAATCGCCGTCTTGTTGAACCCTCGCCCTTGACGGTACCATTCCTTGATGCTGTTTAGGGTGCTCTTCCGCGTCAGGTCGAACATGAAGAGTATAGCGACGGCATCGTTGCAGACTAGAGGAAGCATGTTCACAAATTCGCGCTGGCCGCCCAGGTCCCATATGCTGAAGGTGATCTCGGTGTTTCTTATGCTGATGGTCTTCTCCATGAAGTTGACTCCCAACGTCTGGATGTAGTCCTCGTCCCAGCTCCCCTCGACGTATTTTACCATCAGAGAAGTCTTGCCGATCTGTGCATCCCCTACCATTCCGACCTTGATGACGACGTGGTTGCGCCCGTTATTCTGATCCGCGGCGCCGTTGCTAGCGCGGGATGGGTGGTCACTGAAACCGGCATGTCTATCACCGGCACCGGATAGGCCTGACGGTGGTCTCGATATGGAATGCGGTTGCTGGGGATTTGGAGGCGTGCCGTATTGTGCGCTAGGGTCCATGTCCTCGGACGCTTGCGGGTTATTAGTCAAACCCTCGTCGAGAGACCGCGAATGTTTGTGATGGGCGCCATTACTGGGACCGGACGATACGTTTGGGGAGCCTTCGATACCGCCGAGGGTGTCATCCATGATGTCAGCAGGTAGTGCGTCAGTAGGTAATGTTTCAGCAGGTAGTGCTTCGGCAGGTAGTGCTTCGACAGGTAGTGCTTCGACGGGCGGTGCTGCGGTCTGAGGCGCTTGATCCATAATGTTTGAGATATCGTGGGACTCGGCCGGCGACCCCACCGAAAGGGTTGATGAACCCATGAAACTGGGGTCTAGAGCAGGGTCGCTAGAGAGCATAATAGAAAGAGGGTGGGAGGGTTTTCGAGAAGAGAGAATTGATCGCGGATCCGAGCGGACGAGTCAGTTTAGCTGGCCGGACGACTTCATGGAATGGGTAATGGGAAGTGCTTGGTCGGAGGCCAAGGAATGGAAGGTTCGGCGATGCTTCTCGACTGTTTGAATGTCAGAGCGGGTCTAATCCTGGATGGCCTCTGAACGTAGGTCCGCCTAAGACAAGCAGCAAGCTTATTGACAAAAGTGGAATGAGTGAAATGTCGGGAGGCAGCCAGACACTGCAAACAGAGCTCAACACTCTGTTTCGAGTTTAGGGGGGATTTGAAAAAAAAGAATGAGGGAGATGTCTCAACTTGGGATGATGTGGAAGAGGGGGGGGAAAGATCTGTTGGAGAACGGGATTACTGCGTTAAAAGGATGACTGAGATTCGGTGGTGATTGCGTGCGTACTCACTCACCTGTAAGAGCGGGAAAGTTAATGATTGGGTATGGTTAGTGAGTGAATGAATGAGAATTGTGATGCCTTATCCCGCCTGGATTGAATGGTGAACTTGGTCGGAGGTGCTGCTATGTGTGATGGGGGTATTTCGTAGAGGGAGGGCCCGGGCCTCAGCCTGGTCAGGTAGAGAAGTTGGACCCACTCGAGCTACCCAGCGAATCATCCGGCGCCCGGTGAACCATGTAAATCCCGACCCGGTAGGCATGTGAAGACACGGCGGTCGTTGTTATTCAACTTGAATTCGCGCAGGAAGTAAAGATTGAACACCACTGTGAGAATTATGTTACGGGCAACTTGGCGAATTTTGAGTATCTTGAGTGAGTGAGTGAGTAATAAGTTGTTAGAGGGCCATGCCACCAACACGGGGTTGTGCAAGACAGACTGCTGTGTAAGTTGTAAGCACCCGAGGTGGGTAAATTCGGCGCTTACAAAGAGTGGTCAACGAATTAGATGCCAACAATGATGAGGGGCGAACCGGGCAACTCAGTTACTATAAACGCGACGCAGGCCTCGATCCAGGCGAATGACGTCGGAATCAATAATAGTGACTTGTCAAGTGGCTACCTGAGGCGGCCTGTAAGAGGACCAAGTTCCGCCTTCGTACGTATGCGTGTCAAGTAGAACAACAAAGTTACTTAAAACGGAACATTAGAAATAGAACCGGAACCATTATTGACTGAATTCTGAGTACATCTGGGAGTATTCTGTGGTTGTTGATGTTGATGGAGGGGAAAATGGGCAACTGTTGTACGGCCAGCGCTGCTTTGCTAACTGGGATTGTAAAGGAAGCGTCTTGGACCGGTCCGGTTTCTCTGCATCGCATAATCGCACATAGAAAGCAATAGAGATTCAGTCCAATCATGCTATTGAGCAATAATCCATCTAGGTCTGATAATACGAAGATATAGGAGGTTACACGGGTGTTATTCAATTGTTCGGGCATAGTCAACCAATAGTTAGCTATATCCCAAAGCAACTCCAAAACTCCTCGACTTATTATCCTCCAGATTTTACCCCTCATAAGGTCTTGTTGTTGACGTCGTTGTTGATAAAGACCTTGGATTTCGTAACACGGGACAACACTAGAACCCCTCATTCTGCTGACAGTGTTAATTTTACCATAGTACTCCGGGCCCATCTAGAACGATAACTGTACAGTTTCTCGGCCGGAAAATTACAGTATGACTGTACCTCGAAGAACGGGCACATTTTATAAGTATATTCCTTGAATGGCAATAGATTTCGAGGGATAAAGCGTGTATAGACCTACTTTAGACCATGTAATTCATTCATGGCTTCCCCGA
Source organism: Monosporascus sp. MG133 (assembly GCA_004155925.1). Classification (NCBI taxonomy): domain Eukaryota; kingdom Fungi; phylum Ascomycota; class Sordariomycetes; order Xylariales; genus Monosporascus; species Monosporascus sp. MG133. The sequence goes on from QJNX01000034.1 coordinate 77,934, forward strand.
GTGCACCTTTCCATTTCCCCATTTAACAAAATTTGTAGACGAAAAGATGGTAGGTATCGACCAGCACAGACGCACAGTATCCGAAACGGAACTCTCTTCCACCCAGCCTGGGCAGGCGGCATCGGCCAACCAATCCCGAGGTAGATGCATCATTAATCGTCGATGGCAATCAAGTGCAGCTTCATTTCAGAACACCGCCTGCCAACGTAATACTTTTCCCCCACGATACGGCGCAATTCCATTACTTTTAACTGTTCACAATGGCCTCAATTGCGCGATGCCTACGGGCAACCCGACCGGCCACCCTCTCTAGACTCGCCCAGACGCCCTCTGTACGGGTCAATTGGCCAGCTGCCTCCGTCGTCAGAGCGTTTTCCGCTTCGCCGATAAGTACGTCTGCATGCATCATCTCCTACCTGCCCACCAAGCTCCAGGCTCTCTGCTTCCCGCTCCACCTTACCGCGGGCCTCCACCCGCACTGGGTATACGGAGACTAACAAACGAACAACGGAAAACAGGGGAGATCAGGAAGTACACCAAGGACCACGAGTGGATCGACCTGAACGCGGACAAGACGACGGGCGTGATCGGCATCAGCGAGTACGCGGCCGAGGAGCTGGGCGACGTGGTGTACGTGGAGCTGCCCGAGGAGGGGCGGGAGGTCGGGCGCGGGGACGCCATCGGCGCCGTCGAGTCGGTCAAGAGCGCCGCCGACATCAACGCCCCCGTCTCCTGCAAGATCACCCACGTCAACGTCGTGCTCGAGGAGAAGCCGGGCACCATCAACCAGGTGCCCGAAGATGACTCGCACGGCGGCGGCTGGATCGCCAAGGTCCAGGTCGGCGAGGAGGGCGTCAAGGAGCTCGACGCCCTCATGGACGCCGAAGAGTACAAGGCGTACACTAGCGCCGAGCATTAGAGTGGAGTCGAGGGGCTGGCTGGTGGCGGAGAGTCGACGTAAGGAGATGAGAGGATGCTTGGTGTTGTGCTGTTGGTTCGCAAGTTGCAGAGGTCGGACTATTTAGTGGAAGGGGGGATGCGCGTACGTGAGGGGACATTGGCTCCAGGGACTGTAAGATGAAACGATACGAGCACAGGTCAAAGTCATTCAACAACGAGGAATGCGGGAAGCGAGACGGGCTCAACCTTGTATCATAAGCTCTAGCATGCGGTGGGATATTTTGATATACAGAGATATTGAAAGCATGTGCAAATAGGCAGCCAGTGACCCGACCTCAAATCTATGTGCCTCCCTTTTATCTGCACTTCCCTTCTCTCTAGGTGTCAGGTTTTTAAGCATTCCCTGCTTTTGGTCGGACCTATGCCGGTACCCATGGCTCAGCGCTATCCTTGTTGGCCTCCCGGTCCTCATTTATCACATCTAAGATCTTCTGCGCTCCATTGTCCCGCATCTGCTGGGCGACCCTCTTCCCGAACTCCACGGCGTCTTCCCGTGTTCTTACCTCCGCGACATGCTCCGCATCCGCAGCCTCCGTCCCCTCGACGCTGACTACCGTCGCCGTGAGCCGGAGCTTGTTCTCCCCAACCCACTCCGTCTCAACACCGATGGGCACGCTGCAACCGCCTTCGAGGGTGCGCATGATGCTCCGCTCAGCCTCGCACGCCAGCATCGTCGAGTTGTCCTCAAGCTTGCTCAACAGGTCGAGGGTCTTCTCGTCGTCCGCCCTGGCCTCGATGCCGAGCCCACCCTGGCCGACGGCGTGCAGCATGCCGCCACTCTCGGCGCCGCCCTGCAGGAACTGCGAGATGCGGTCGCCCAGTCCCATGCGCAGCAGCCCCGCCGCCGCCAGTATCAGCACCGTGTACTCGCCATCCTCGGCGTCGAGCTTGCGCAGCCGCGTGTCGATGTTGCCGCGCATGTCCTTGAACTTCAGCCCTGGGTACCGCCTCTTGACCTGCGCCATCCTGCGCACGCTGCTCGTGCCGACGACGCTGCCCTCGGGCAGGTCGGCCAGTGTCTTATATTTGTCCTCGAGCCCCTTTTTCACCACGACGACGTCGCGCGGGTCCTCGCGCTCGGTGATGCAGGCGAGTACGCAGCCCTCCGGGAGGGACGTCGGCATGTCCTTGAGCGAGTGCACGATGAGGTCGACGTCTCCCGCAACGAGCTCGGCCTCGAGCTCGTTAGTCCAGAGGCCCTTGCCGCCGAACTTGTACAGCGCCGTCGTCTTGTCCTTGTCCCCCGCAGTCTCGCGCTTGCGGATCTCGAACTTGACGTCCGGGTGCAGCCGCTGCAGCGACTCGACCACGAAGTTCGCCTGCCGCAGAGCCAGCGCCGACTGCCGCGTGCCGACCCGGACCGTGGGCGTGTGCGAGCCCGAGGGCGTTATTACGGGTTTCGTCGCCGGCGTCGACATTTGTGACTGTCTGTATATGTACCTCCTGCCCCGTAGGTTTGGATTGTGTGTGAGGTTGTGTAAAAAGACCTCGATCTCGTTCTACGCCGAGGATTATTGCGCCAGTTGCGAAATAATAAGACAAGAAGAGAAGGGAAAGCCCGTATCTAACGGCGCAATATGTCGAAGTCAATTCAGGGTATCAAATTATTTTCCGCGGGGCCTGTGGCACCACCTGCGACTGCACCTGCACCCGTCAATCTGATCTGCAGCGGGGCAACTTCCCTCTGAGCCGGGAAGAACTACTTGGTATGAGGCAGATAAAATGATCCATGTAAGCAACCGCGGTGTACTAATGTTTTTGCATTTCTTTAAACGGTTAAAATGATCTGGTATTAAGCTTTTAGATAAGCGTTTTTAATAAGAATGATAAGCAAGGATCAGTCACTTACCCCTAATTAAGTAGTACACTATGCTAAGACTGGGTCTAGCGCTCGCCCTTCCTCTTTAGGCTAGATTTACCCCTGCAGGCGCTTACATGCAAATGCAATGATTGCTTACACGGACCTCGCATATCCGCCAACCTCGACTCCATATCAATAAACGAGCTGCTTTTTATTGTACACTCTTGAGTTCGAACTTCAGCGTAGCGTTTACATTCTCGCACAGGAGGCTATCCTTATACCAGCAACGTCTTCTTTGGCGAATGCGAGGATGCGTCCGCCTTTTGGTCTGTTCCTCCTGTTTCTCCGGAGGGAGATGTTTACGTGGGTCAAGCAAACCCCTCTGGAACAAGGCGCCTTATCTAATTCGTTCTGTTCTGCAAATTATGTACGAGTGTCGTATATTCCTGCCCATCCTGTAGCCGGGTTGAGCGAGCAATTCCTTGGCTCTCTTTGCGTACGACTTTGTTCACTCTTCGATCCCGTTGCGTTCGTCGGTTGCCCAGGACTGCCAAATTCTCTCGCCCAGTCACTCTTCTCACCTGTGTTACTGGATCTCATGAAACGGGTAGCGAAGTTCGGTTCCTCGAACCGGCACGCCACGGCAACCGGGTCTCACCCGTCTCGCAGACTGTATCATCCGTTGTTGCAAGTTTCCGGATGCTACAGTCGAATGTTCGGGCTAATATGAAACTCAAGGTTGCATAATCTTGTCATCGTTGGCAACATGGTAATAGAGGAATCGAAGGTGCAACGTGCAACGCGCTCCCGAAGGATTGTTCTGCAGATATTCATCGTGCGTTTCTGGGAGATCCAATGTGTATATGTCCTTTGCTGGCGACACCAACACACTCTTCGGTTCGTCTCATTTTACTGGATCTGGCATGAATTTACAACCCATGCGAATACCTCACACAGCGTGGCAAGGACTGCTCGATTTACGAGGGACCATGACTAGTAACGTGCCTCTGGGAATGTTCTCTCTGTGACTACTTAGGTATCTCTTGCGATCATAGATTCGCGGCTGTAGTGGTGCCAGGTTGTCATCGGTTCGTCCCAACCGGCTGCACCCGCCTCCGCCTCCGCCGCTGCCGCGGCCGTCCCCCAAGCTCCCTCTGTTGGCGGTGCGGCTCCGGGTGCGGAAAGGGATATACCTATTGCGGGTATATGCTGAAAGGCAATGGGCATGGTATGTTAGCAGTCGTTTGATACCGCCCTTTACAGGGGCTCTCGCTGACATGCTCCAAGACTTTGCCCCTGAAGATGTGAACAGAGCCTACTGCACCGGCTTCGCGGAGCTCCGCGCCAACAACAGGCCCAAGACCGACATCGGCCAGGCTGTCTTCGTCTGCATGGAAGATCAGCCGTCCATCATCAAGCTCATATGCGCGTATAGTAACAGGTACATGAGCAATGCCGCGAGCAACTTCATCACTCATTATGACAAGCCTTATGCCAACTCTCGTGTCAACGCTTAGGTATGGGACTGGCTGGCACTTGTCGGGGGAGAGGGATGTTTGTTCCTCGGATGCTGGGATTGCTCATCAGATGCTGCGATGAAGGGTGGTCGTCGCAATAAAATGGAATTCAGTCACGCTGGCTCGTTCGACATGAGGATATTATGGTACTTCTACATTTACAGTATCCCGTTCCAAACGGGGATATCGACAAGTTTTCACTCACGTTCCGGATGTCGGGGACGAGCGGTCATGCAGCTGATTTGCCGTAGTCCCGTGCCTCCTCCTCGCGAATTTCTCCGTGTTACGTAAATTCTACGTCTTTTATATGCTTGGTCTAAGCTATACTGGTGATACGTAGCGCGTCTAGAGGTTACAGTGCTTGAAGAGCCTTCCATACGCTGACGGCGCTGGGACGGGTCTTTGGGAGCTATTAGGGGCTACAGTGTCTATTTCGCTTATAGATACAATGGGGTTAGTGTGTGTATTTGAATATTTCCCTGAGATGGATGGGCGAGGTCGGACCACAGTATGAGTTGTATTGCTGTCTGTAAAAACCTACGCTTGCTTCTGATAATTGCAGACTTTGTTGCATAGCTACCGTGACATACACTACCGCACGATAGCTTGTCGTATGACCATGAATATCTTAACGACTAGGGTGAGAGAAGCAACTGGGTTTATTTCGATATTAAGAGTCTTAAGCGTGGGGATGGAAGCCGCCAAGTCTCGGGGGGATCAGAGAACTGTAACGCATAGTCTTTCTTCGTGGAATCGAAAAAAGGGGGGAACTTAGGCAGGTATGTCGTAAACTAGTTCAAATACTATCCTGAACATACATAATATTAGTCTAGTAGTGTTCCGTATGTTAAATACTCCGTGGACGTCCTAGACACATCGAATCATATAATCTTGCAGGTCGTATATCCGGGTTGAGCACTGCTTGAAGCACGTTAGGTCTTCTTCGAGTGGGGTGATGCATTTATTATATCACCGCCCTTTATAGATGTAAAGCCCTTACATCGCGTCTATCCAGAGCCTTGACGGGCTTGTAGGAATCTGGGACTTAAAATTTGAATCAAGTTTTATAGGGTTAGTGTCCGAACATCTTAGACCCTCCCTATATGGAGTGATTTCTAGGTGATGCGCCTATGAAAGGTAAGACTTGCACATTGCGAATGGTCTGTTCGCGTGCTACACCGTAGTCAAGTGCCTATCGGTTCATTGGGGATATGGGGAGATCTAGAAGCTTATTCCAGGAAACCTCAAGCATCCCCCTTGACAGACGTGATTGTATACCACCTTGCGCCATAGAAAACATCAAATATCTATTTTCCATTGCGCATCTATATTCGAAGACGCGAGTAACAGCGTCGTTATCTTGCCCCGGGAGATCGTTGAGCCCAGATTCCCCCATGGTTCCGAGTCGGTTCAACCGCCAAATCATCGTTGTTCGCGCCTAAGGGTTCCAACGAAGTTATGGTTAAGACGCTATAGCTACACTACATGAACCCCTGACCTAGCCAATATGTACGACCAACCTCATCATCCGTGTATGTGCCCTAGCCATACCTTGCAACGCCTAGATCTTGGCTCTGAATTACATAGTCTTGGCACGATTACTTTTGGTTATCTGCCGCCACTTGGAAGGCCACAACTCAATGGTCGAATTTCCGAATCCCAGATCTCTCACGCTCTCAGAAGCGTTACATCTACAGGATCACAATCCTCGAAGCTCAGGCCACCGGCTGCTGACGCCGGACCTGGAAGCGTCTACCTGGAATTTTCACACACACAGCGTCCATATGGCCTGTCTCTGGAAGAAATTGATAAACCGTGGTTACAAGAGTCCGTGAAGGCCGCGGCCTGAAAGCGTTTCCAAATCAAGAGTCATTAGATTTACATTCAAGCCCAATCGCCCCGCCTTCTCGCACGGTAGACGACGAGGGGCACGGCATGTTAGACTTCTTAGACGGACTCAAGGAAAGCCATCTCCTGTTTAGAATTGACTTCGGCTACGCTCCCTCACCCCGCAAGCGAAGAGGTTATAGTTATGAGGCCTCTGGTTAACGATGCTTGTGATGCAGTTAGCTAATTGAGAGCCCAACTTTGAGGCAAGAGTGTGCGCTATGATTAGACTAGGGTCTGCGTCAATATATAGGAGTCTTCCGCATCGAAAGAGAAGAAAGACTCGCAACGGCTTTATCATTGGGTGGTTATCGAACAAGAAGTACTCTTGACGAATGCGTCTAACTATTTGCAAGCATGCATGAATTTTCGGGGAGATACGAGCCCAGATATGGGTTATGATCCGCTGTCAGGCAAGGATGATCCTTCCAGTGACGACCGTTAGCATGAAATCTTAATCGACCCGGGCGTTCGGTTCAACGGGAGCTCGTGCGACATCGCCAGGAGCTGAGCCAAAATAGCGAAGACCGTTCGCGCTGTTAGGCATCGGACCTAACTCAATATTTGGATCTACATATAACTGTAGGAGACAGGCATAGAGAATAAAACGATCTAATTTATCACTGATGGACAAGAAGATAGAGGGCATATCCAGTTCGGAAGATGACCAATGAGATGCGACGCAAGGCGATAAGAAGCGTCCCGTTCGAAGGAATAGTTTGCTAAGCTACCGGTTCGGTAATTTCGTGTTTCAGCCGGCCGTCGTTCTTGGCGACGGATGTGCTCCGAAACCCTAAACCTATACGCGCCTAGGTTGGGGAGACGGTTATTTGTCTCTATCGGGTGTAGCATCGGTTAATTGTGGCGCTACTTCCTCGTACTATCACTTTAGGAAAGAGACGGGAAGTTGTGGTCGGTTATATGAGCTATACAGGCGGCGCCGAATATGAATGGCGCACTTCTTACATAGTAGTATCGCGTTACGATCACACGGACGCAATTAACAACAAATAGTACGGAAATGAAACTTTTAGAGGATAAATAAGAGAATACCCCAAATTTATAGAGCGAAGCCTCTTTATTTTTATTTTTATTTTGTTCATTTTCCCACTTCACATAAAATCTTGAATTACGTAGTATAAAGGTTCCGCCTGAAATGCGCCACGGCGTGCGCCACTAATCTCGGCATCGCCTGCCGTTATATGACCAATTATGTGCTTTGGATTGCGTGCTCACAAGGGGGGAAATGGCGCGCTCTAGACCTATGACTGGCAGGGCTTGGACGAAATAATTGTTACACCTTATTCTTACCCCCTTAGATGTCAGCAAAATTATATCAATGGATAAGGCCGTTTTATATCTATGGACTTCGGTATATATATTACTTATACATGTCAAGAATAAGCAAGTGGGGAATTATCAATTAGTTCGTTTTAACCGTCTTGTTTGATTTTCTTCACTTTTTTCAAACAGTTGCAGCGAAATAAGTTGCTCTGAAGCAGTGTGGGGTTGTGTCAATCATTTTTTCCACAACATGGGTGGCTTGTCATTGTTTTCCCCAAGAATACGGGGTCCCCATTTATATGGTCCCAAGTGCTCTCTTCTTCCCCATTTCATGGGCCCAAGCAAGCGATCCGCAGTGGGTGCCTCTAATTAGCTGTCATCCTTCGTCGGGCCGTATGGTTGCAATGTACTTAGTAAGCTTGTGTGTCAGCGCGGATCCGAATAAACGAAACCAAATCCTTCTACCTGGGTAGATGTACGTAGGTGTCTGACCGCGCTAACCTAAGCATCTTAGGACATCTCAGCGCATTGAAGCCACTACGGAATATTCGCTTAATGGTCAGGTCTTGCCTACAATACTTTCTTTATCTCCATACTTAACTATACTTCTCGTCACGAGTCATGGGTTCGAGCGAATACGCGGCGCATCGCCAAGCACGAAGCCGGCCGCATCTGGTTGCGATCATCCTGCTGGATGCGCGGGTCCCACTGCGGCACAAGCAGGGCTGGCAGTCTTTCAGCATCAACCAATGGGATGCCACCCCTCAGGCACAACACTAATCCTATGAGAGAATCAGCATTGGGGGCCTTGAAGGCTTGGACAGCCAGGACCCTCGATTCCGTGGGGTGTTTGCGGCACGGGACAGCCTCTAATCTCCGCGCTTTATCTACACGATCAACTTCCGGTATATACCCAAAGTGAATGCGTATCTCGAGATACAGGAGGTCCGTATACTGGGAGGTTCCGTCGGAGTCGCTGTAACCCAACGGCATGTCTTCTCCATCGGCCGTGGTCGGTAACTGGCGTCTTCTGGTTACCTACTCTCTTAGGTATGGGTTCGACAACCTAAAGCTATCGCGCGGAGGCTAAGTGGAGAGTCATTGGGCCTAGCAATTTCACTACACAACGAAGTACATAGAACGGATTAGGGGCCTCTGGCTAACCGGGGCCCCGGTCGACTTGCATATCCGTATGTTGGGGTCGCACCGCATCCGAGCGCAACCTCCAAGATAAAGAAGTGCCACGAACCTTCTAATAAAGCCCCGTCCGCCGTACGTCGCTGATATATTTGTCATCTGAATTTCCCCATTCCAAAGCAGTTTCTGCCATTGCTACGTATTCCCACAAGTCCCCCGCCCATCTATCGTTACCGATACATATACCAAGCAGTATCTTCTTGGCCGCATCTCCTCTTCGCTTCGACACTCCTATTACCGGTTTCGAGCAAATCATGCCGGATATGACTGGCGACGACTCGGTGCCAGAGGTGGTTCTGGTGACTCAGCTGCCAACGACGACTTCATGGTTCGAAAGCACATGCGCACGCCCGAACGGCAAGGTGTTAGCCACGCGTGTAGACGAGCCCGAGCTCTACGAATTCGACCCCGAGCAGCCAGACGAGCCCCTGCGGTTGGTGTGCATCGTCCCGGAATGCAGCGGCTTGGTTCATGCCTGCGCCTTGAAGGGCCGCGAGGATGAATACGCCGTCCTGACGGCCATGGTCGACATGAAGGCGGTCTCAGTTGTGGGTCATATGCTCTGGAGAGTAGCATTTGACGGGAAGAGTGATGGACAGCCGAGCGTGACAAAGTTGGCAGCCTTGCCCGGCGTCGGCATGGGCGCCGAATGCACCGCCATCTCAGAGCGGACGGTGCTGATAACCGACACACACAAGGCTTGCATATGGGCGTTGGACGTCCTGACAGGCAAGACTTCTGTTCTCTTCGAGCACGAGACCATGATAAGGGCGGGTGGCGATTATTTCTTCGGGCTGAACAGAATACGAATTATTGGAGACTATCTGTGGTATGCCAACGAAAGTACAGGCAGCCTGTGTCGCGTACCCATTGTGAAAGACGACAGTGCCGATGGGGGCTTACGGATAACGGGCCCAGTGGAGCTCATTACGGATGAGATCCCTAATACCGACGGATTCACGATGACGGAAGATGGCACCACCGCTTATAGTGTGAACTACGTCAAAGGGACATTGCGACAGATTAAAATCGACCCGGGGACGGGTAAAGCCGAGACGAGGGAATTTATGAACAGTCTTGTCGCCCCAACAACCATCGAGCTGATCCATAGCCGGAGCACCGGCAAGCCGAAACTGGTCGTTATCTGCAATGGGAGGAACGATGTCGCCTGGATGAAGGACTTCTCCTGGAGCGATATTGCCAACATCAGTGCCACAGTCACCACTGAAGAAGTGGTTGAATATGTTTAGCGGCGGGATTTCCGCATACAGCTTGAGCTTGCTCTCTTCGGACCCTCGCTCATTGCGTCTTAATGCCGGACACGGGGAGATGGGTCTTGCCGTACGAGACGGCAACCGCCTGGGAAGCCTGGCGTTATCCTGCCACACACACCAACCGACGATACTTCACAACGAGAAGGATATTGCCATCACCGGTATCAGGCAATGCGTGCGGGGCTCGGCCATGTATGGCAGCGAGTCCTGGGAGGGGTTGCGCCCTGAAGGCTGGGAGGGCCGCCCTCCAAAATTTTGTTAACGAGAAATGACCCCGCAACGACAGCATTTGCGGCATTTGCGAAAATTATGCGGGTTTCATCCGGCTGGCGTACTTGTTATTGTGTCCCTTAATTCGGCCTAGGAGTGGAGCGGATAAGCAGAGTATATCTCCGCGTGGCGGAGGCGTCACCGTTAGCGCTGGAGTTCGGATTTGCGATAATCAATAGCCGCGAAGATCACTTAATACATGTTTAGAGTAGTAGGGAAGACCGCTCTACATCCATGATAGTCGGGTTAAACAGACTTCTGTCGAAGTCGCTCGTCCACCCGGATCCGTTCTTGGGGTAATTTCTTAAGGTTTAACCGTCGTTTTATCCGGGGCTTCATTTGTAAGCACGATGTCTTCAAGAGTGATAGATGTAGATAGGTGGTTACCAGGCCGGCGGCATCTTAGCTCACAGAGCTTCGTACGAGACTAGACACGTCTCTCTTTGTACCAAGATGCGATTCGTCTGGAACCGCCCCTGCCATCATTTGCTCTACATATGTCAGTGCCCCTCGAGCCAAGTGCCTTCTACAGGGTTTCTGGATGAATTCGCTTTGACTGGTTGACCGCTCCGGCTACTGGCTCGGGCCGCTAACCCTCTGTTTAATTGGGGTTCGCTTACGTAGGCGATATACGTAGTACCCATGGGTCATACTAGTTAGGCCCCTGGCCACTAGGGCTTGTGTCACTTAGGAGGAAGCTTTTAGCTTAACGTTGTTTTGCTTATTTTCAATGACCAACACACTGAAACGCAGAGCAGTGTTGACGATCGGGGAACTCGCGGGGGACGCCGGGTCGCCGGACGTACGCCCACGGACAACAAAGAGTGTTATCTGTAAGGGACATGCTCGATCGTTATCGTTCATTGGATGTGCCATAGCCAAGTACCCCGGACCCTGCAATGTTCCCATGCAAGGCATTCCGTCTAACAGCCGGGATAGCGCCCTGGGCCAGGGTACTGGAAAGCCACTAATGTGCCATCGGAAACTCTCCCGATGCTTCCATATGTGTCCTAACGCAGTGCCAGACTCTGAGACGAGTGACGCGTACCCATTACTACCCGTCCTTCACTGCATTGCTTACGCAGGGTCGGCAGGTTCGCATAGACGCAAGGTCGGAGATCGCTTAGCCTCAAACGTGTCGTGATTGCTGCAGCCACTCAATAGCTCGTGCGAATACTGAGTACGAATAAGACGCAGTTGGGGGTGGTTCGGCATGATGGTAATACGCCAAGATCATAACTATAAGGCTGGTCTAGAGCTCCGGCGTGGCTTAGCTTAGGTGAGGCACCGAAAGTGGTCTAGAGTAATACTAAAGCAACAGGATATCCTTGAAATAACCTGACGTCTAACCTCTTCGAAAGATTAAAGACCATTGATGCAAAGCCACTAAGCAATTTGTAAGAGCCGCGTCTCGAGGAGGAGGAAGACATAGACAATTGACACCTGTCCGCTAATCAAAGTCTCCCCTAACCAAAGCAGTTTCGCCACCTCGTTCGCAGGCGTTGAATAAAGCTCAACACTATAAATCCCTTAACGTAGCTAATGTCGATGAGAAATGCCTGGTTGGAAAGTGATTGACGCAAGTGGCGTTGCACAACCACTACCAGGAAGCTGGGAATGTTTAGCGCTAGGCTGAACACAGCTAAATCGCATATCGAGGCTAGAAGTTCGGTCTAAGATAAGAGGCATCCCAGCTTATGTTTTTTTAAAAGTCTACACTTCATTGCTTGAAGCGTCTGCTCTCTTACCTACCTTCACGGATGATGAGGCATTTTGAGGATGAGCTGATTGAGTTAAGTGTAGTCTAAGTGGAGATGTTTTCGATAATAGATATCCACTTCCCCCCTACCTGTATTCCCTCTTCTGGGAGGCATGGCGCGAAGGCCTGCCAGATTGATCGATAGACTTCTCCCCTAATTTGACCCGCCGCTAGGAGGGCGCGACAATCTTCATTATGGGCTTGCTCGTTTAGATCCTTCACCCACCACGTTCTTGATTCAATACCTACGCTTTACACTGGATGTGACGCTTGGTAATACCAGAGCCTTCTCGACCTCCCTGTCTCCGCACGCTCGTTATGTATATTAGGCGCTTGGCAGATATCACGCAGCTGAAACTGTTCCCGTGTATACCGCCGTTAACCGTTCGTTCGAGAAGATCCGTGGGAGAAATCTACTCACGCTTTTCGTGTGTGAATTAGTTATCTTTATTTACGCTTCAGCGCACAACAGTGCAGTGTGGGGTTTGCACTAACCACACGCCACCCACGCTATCAACGAGTCGGATGATATTTTTCCGCCACAAGTAATAGAAGTCCGTAAATAATCCGGAATTATCTTTATGGTAATTATTTACAGGTAACCATAAGAATTAAGCTTTTATGACATATTAATTTGTGTTGTGGGAAGTAAATGGGTACCCATGGGTGGGTAATTGCCAAAACTTACAATGGTGGCACAACAGGAAGATGCTGAAGAGCTGATGGCTCAGACTCGAAGGTTCAATGAATAAATATGTGTATCAAGGTTAGTTTAGTTTGCTCTGACAGCTATGGCGACGTCAGTTGAGTTTCTTTGCCGTGGGTGTATGCGCGCGTCTGAAAGCTAGAACCCACAATGCCCCCCTGACTTTTCGACGCTCCGAGCGACTCGAAGATTCCTTAGGAAACCAAATTAGAACATGTCTTTCACTTGAGACCAATGTACATCTGCCTCCGTCGCGACGTTCAATACTGGTCACAAAGGTTTCGTAAAGAAAGAATTGCATCAGACAACAACGTCGAAGCCGACTCAAGCAGGCTCCCTGGAAGCGAGAATGGATGCGCTGAACATCGAGTTCCTGGATCGTGCAATTTGTCTCTTTCGGCAACCAGTGCGTAACTAAACACCAGCGCTAGATGATATGTGCCCGCAAAACCCACTTCCCCGCAGTCTTGGCTATATCCACTTACCGCGATGGTCCACCATCCTCAGCCGTCGGCTCGACATTAAATGACAGCATGTGACATTCTGCATGGAACATCAGGCAAAACATGCAAACCTGCAGGGATTTTCGGTTGCCCAGCTCGGTGGTTACAAGCCCGAGAATAGAGTGATGCCGTTGATTCGTTCTCTTCATCTGTATCATACCATCATTTGCCTATTTGGTGCTGAATGACATGAGGATCAGCGTATGGGTAGTGTGGGGTCAGCTCCCTAATACATCCCTTCCTCCCAATCCAAACCCCACCATTAGCCGCCCTTAAACCCGTCGGTGCCTCTCGTCACACGAGAACTTGTTCGAGGGGGTGGGATGATCCTGTTCTTGTGACACCGTTTCTCCTTCGACTTCTTGTTAGACTATGTGAAGTATAGCGACTATATCTCTACGTTCGTGAGGGATATCGCCAGCAAACGAGGGCGAGACACTCTCTTGGTAGGTTTGGGAGATCCTGCAGGTAACATGGCTCTGCGGCCACCGACTGTACAGTCAGTACTCATTAGTCATGCATCTTCCTGTGCCGTCAAACGCCGCACGCGCCAGGCTGTGCCGCGTCTTTTAGGTTGGTCGCCCGCATGGCTGAACTCTATGTATCTCGGTTTTTTGCGTTGAGCACCGCTAAGACAGTTCATAGACCTGACACCGAAAGCTTGTCGAGCCGGCGTTGCGATCCAACACCGGTGGGGCAGCTCTCATGCGAAGCATGCTGTGGTGCTGCCTGCTCTACCTAAGAAGAGCTTCGGCAGTGGGCGGCATGCTGCGCTCATTTCGCTTCCCAGAAATGCTTATTCCACAGCCGTTGAACCGCCTTCCACGCCATACTCAGACCTTGTCGTGGGCGTGCCACGTGAAACTTTCGCTAACGAACGACGTGTGGCCATAACTCCCCAGAATGTTGCCCTGCTGAAGAAGAAAGGCTTCAAACAAATCCTTATCGAGCGCGGCGCTGGGGTTGAGGCCGGATTCCTCGATGACGCATACGAGAAGGTTGGCGCTATGTTGGTCGACGCTGGTGGTGTCTGGCCCAGGGCCGACATCGTGTTGAAAGTCAGAGGCCCGAATCTCACCGAGATTGACCGCCTAAAGGAGGGAGCTACCATCATCTCCATGTTGCAGCCGGCTCAGAACAAAGACCTTGTCAAGCGCCTGGCCTCTCGCAAGGCCACTGCGTTCGCCATGGATATGATCCCTCGCATCTCCCGAGCGCAGGTCTTCGATGCCCTCAGCTCCATGGCAAACATCGCTGGTTACAAGGCGGTACTTGAGGCCTCGAACACCTTCGGTCGCTTCCTGACCGGTCAGGTCACTGCGGCTGGCAAGATCCCACCTTGTAAAGTCTTGGTGATCGGCGCAGGTGTTGCGGGTCTGAGCGCTATCGCGACCGCGCGGAGAATGGGCGCGATCGTCCGTGGCTTCGACACTAGACCAGCCGTAAGGGAGCAGGTGCAGTCCCTCGGCGCCGAGTTCATTGAGGTTGAAATCGAAGAAGATGGCTCAGGCGCTGGCGGCTATGCCAAGGAAATGTCCCCTGAATTTATTGCTGCTGAGATGAAACTCTTCAAGGATCAAGCGAAGGACGTCGATATCATCATTACCACGGCGTTGATTCCCGGAAAACCTGCCCCTAAGCTAATAACCAAGGACATGATCGAGGTCATGAAGCCCGGTTCGGTAATCGTGGACTTGGCTGCCGAGGCTGGTGGTAATTGCGAGAAGACTCAACCTGGAAAACTGGTAACTTACAACGACGTAAAGATCATTGGTAAGAGCGCGCCCTCAGCTGAATTTGTCTTGAGACTTATACGATGCAGGCTACACGGATTTGCCTTCTAGACTACCGACTCAGTCGTCAACACTGTATTCTAACAACATTGTCAAGTTCCTGCTGTCGATGGCCCCACAGGAAAAGTCCTTCGGCGTCGACCTGCAAGACGAAGTAGTCCGCGGTGCGATCGTGACTCTCAACGGCGAAATCCTGCCTCCTGCTCCTCGGCCGGCACCGCCGCCGTCCCCAGCGCCAAAGGCGGCAGCCAAGAAAGAGGAGGAAGTGGTTGCCCTGACGCCGTTCCAGAAGACTTCTCGAGAGGTCGCGACGGTAACAGCTGGAATGGGAACTGCTCTCGCTCTTGGAAAGCTGACGGGTCCTATCTTCATGAGCAACGCTTTCACATTCGGTCTCGCTTCGTTGATAGGCTACCGGGTCGTATGGGGAGTAGCGCCTGCTCTTCACTCGCCACTGATGAGCGTCACTAATGCTATCTCCGGTGAGCATCGTCCAGACCGCGTAACTAGTTCCCAAGACTGACCAAGCGCAGGTATGGTTGGAATCGGCGGCTTTTTCGTCATGGGGGGCGGTTATCTTCCCGAGACCATCCCGCAGGCGCTGGGTGCTGCCTCTGTTCTTCTGGCTTTCGTCAATGTCTCTGGCGGATTCGTGATCACGAAGAGGATGCTAGATATGTTCAAACGTAAGCGCGACCCCTGTCATTCTAAGCGTCTAGTAGCTAAGTGCATCTAGGACCGACCGACCCTCCTGAATACCCCTGGCTGTACGCTATCCCCGGTGCGCTCTTTGGAGGCGGCTTTATCGCTGCAGCTGCTACTGGTGCCGCTGGACTCGTGCAAGCCGGTTATATGGTCAGCTCGATCCTCTGCATCAGCTCCATTTCAGGTTTAGCATCTCAAACCACAGCTCGGAGGGGTAATTTGCTTGGAATACTCGGTGTCGCGTCTGGTGTGCTGGCGTCTCTTCTCGCGGTCGGGTTCAGCCCTGAGGTCCTTACCCAGTTCGGAGCATTGGCCGGCATTGGTAGCGTCCTCGGCTTTATCATCGGAAAACGTATCACGCCGACCAGCTTGCCCCAGACCGTCGCTGCGCTCCACTCTGTTGTCGGTCTTGCGGCGGTGTTGACAAGTATTGGCAGCGTGATGGGTGACCTCAACCATGTCTCGACCCTGCATCTAGTCACGGCCTACCTGGGAGTTCTCATCGGTGGCATTACCTTCACTGGCTCCATCGTCGCTTTCTTGAAGCTCGCCGGCAAGATGGCATCGAAACCCCTGATACTTCCCGGAAGGCATCTCATCAACTCGGGCATGCTGGCTACTAACGCGGTAACGATGGGTGCATTTGTCACGATGGCTCCTGGATCACCGATGATTGCCGCTGTAGCACTCGGCGCGAACACGATCCTCTCCTTTGCCAAGGGATACACCACAACCGCTGCGATAGGCGGCGCAGACATGCCCGTCGTTATCACTGTCCTGAATGCTTACAGCGGGTTTGCTCTCGTAGCCGAAGGTTTCATGCTAGAGAATCCCCTTCTCACCACGATCGGGGCGCTCATTGGCGTTTCCGGCTCCATACTCTCGTACGTCATGTGCGTCGCGATGAACCGGTCCCTGACCAACGTACTGTTCGGCGGCATATCGGCACCGGCGACCACCGACTACAAGATCGAGGGCTCGGTGACTCAGACGACCGCCGATGATACGGCCGAGGCCCTCCTCAACGCGGAGAATGTCATCATCGTCGTGGGCTACGGCATGGCCGTCGCCAAGGCGCAGTACGCCATTAGCGAAATTACCAACATGCTGCGGGCCAAGGGCATCAACGTGCGATTCGCGATCCACCCTGTCGCGGGCCGTATGCCGGGCCAGTGTAACGTCCTTCTCGCCGAGGCCAGCGTCCCGTACGACATCGTGCTCGAGATGGACGAGATCAACGACGACTTCGGCGACACCGACGTCACGCTGGTCATCGGCGCAAACGATACCGTGAACCCCATCGCGCTTGAGCCGGGTAGCCCGATTGCCGGTATGCCCGTTTTGCAAGCCTGGAAGAGTAAGCAGGTTATAGTCATGAAGAGAGGAATGGCTAGTGGATATGGTCAGTGACCCTGAGTGACTGAGTGTCCTGTATCAATTCGCTAACCCCCGAGTTCTCACAGCTGATGTTCCTAACCCGATGTTTTACATGCCGGGAACCAAGATGTTATTCGGAGATGCTAAAGTCACTTGCGATGGTGAGTCAACCTCTTTACCCCTCTCCACCTCGCCAGTGCAGTTATAGCTAATGCGTGGTAACAGCCATCAAGGCAGCGATCGAGTCCCGGGCTTAGATCTGAATTGCGCCGCGAAGCAT
The DNA here is from genome assembly GCA_004155925.1 of Monosporascus sp. MG133. Taxonomy (NCBI): domain Eukaryota; kingdom Fungi; phylum Ascomycota; class Sordariomycetes; order Xylariales; genus Monosporascus; species Monosporascus sp. MG133. Next base: position 95,247 of record QJNX01000034.1, read on the forward strand.
CTAGAGGGCTATGTGTTATGTTGTTAAATGTCTCTGTTCTTTGAATTTGGTACTAGCTCGAACTCAAGCATAAAGACGGCATATTCTTTTATACATTCTGTAGTTCGATCGATTGTGGCGATATTCATTTACCTAAGCACAGTAATTCCGTCGCCATCGGTCCTCTCTTAGTTCTTTCCCATATGCACAGGATAAGCAGAATTGCACTCCAGATGTATACGAAGACACAGGGAGCAAGTACAAATTACTCATCCTATGTGATCTATATAGGCGTCCAACATCCACTTCCGGTCGTTCATGATGCGTTCGGCGGTCAAGCGTCAAAGGATGGGGCAATCTTTTGCCCATTAATTAAAAGTAGGCTTCTGTGTGAACAATATCGAGTTCAAGATCCCAGAAGGGTTGTCAATTAATGAGGGTATCAGTCGTGTATATGGAACAAGAAGGCAATCCTGCAATAACATCAATCTGCGCGAGTCCGGCACATGAAGAACTACCTATTCGCGTACCCTGGTCAAAATAATGCCGTCATGTCTCGTTTGCTCGGAATACCCCAATTCCCACTTTGAACGTCATCCTCCCACAACTCGTATAATCTCGACACCCACTCATCTGCGTGTCCCTTCCCTACCTTTTCTCATTACTCTTGCTCCCCATGAGACCCCCAACTGCGCCAGTCAGGTTGGATACGCCGGGGATGTTGGAGGGAAGGTAGCCACCCTGCTCATCTCTGCCTTTGCGCTCGCCACGGTTGATGCCTTCTTTGGACACAGTATCGCCGACCGGCTGGAGTAGGCCACCTTGGCCGACTTGGCCGGCGGCTAAGTTGTGCACGCCGTCTTGGAGATTGTCGACTTGCTGGACACCTGTGACTTTGGTCTTGTTCAGCTGCTCTGGTAGCGGGAAATAAGCTGTTAGCGACTAGTTGCTTATTTGCTGAGTCTCCAATACGCCGAGGGAATACCTTTAGTGGCATAACTGGCTTTGTTATCCTTCGTGAAATACTTGAGGAAGTTATCCTCGATCCAAGGCCACCAGATCTCGTATTGTTCATTGTACTTCTGCTTGGTCCACTCCATTCTGCTAAAAGGGGGCGAAAGCGACTATGTTCTTGTAGCACGAAACTCTGATTTTGACGTAAGGAATTGCGCAATCTCATATGCTTCGTCCAAATTGAAAGATGAGGATAATGAAAAGGATATTGCTCCTAACACCTTGTAGGGGGTCTTAACGTGACGCCCGTCATACTGGTTTTCCAACTCTTGGAGCGAGGCATGGAAAGGTGTGGCTGACGTCATGTGGCTGTTCGGCCGAAACATGCCCCTGCTTGACCACCAGACACTCGGAATCAGGCTTGGTCTGGCGTACAATAAGAGGATGATCGCCGCAGATCGGCCAGAATTGCAATTTATGGATTGTTACTGGCCTAATTCAAGCCGAAGTTACGAATGCGTTACCACCCTGCATCATCAATCGTACGACCCTCCCTTAGGTATACATAGGTATGATTATGTCAATACTGCGAACCGCTCCAGTCCTCTAAGGGGATACATCACGAAGTGATACGGTAGATGCAGATGGCCAATAAGATCCAATATAAGCCACTTGTATATGCAGTGCGGTTCACCGTCACCAAGCCGCTAGATGCCACTCACACTAGGGAGATCCTGGTTGGCTGCCCAATCCAGTAATCGGTAGTACTATAGGATACAAGAATTCCTTCATTAGAATAGGAGTTAAGTTGAATCGCGGGTTTCTTAGAAATACTGTCTAACATAGTGGTGAAGGGATTTGAATGGCTCTCTGGATGCTTGATATGATCACCTCATATCTCACGCCTCCAAGTGTATGCTTTGTTTGTTATGGAGTAAGGTATGTCTGGTAGCACTCTTCTGACCTGCCAAGAATTCTGTTGCATCCTGGCCACGGACATGTATATTTCCCGTCATCGGCCTTGGCCGGGACGTCCATGCTCCTTTAGATGTTGACTGAGCTCCTTAGCAGTGTAAAGGAGTTCTGACCATGCTGGCCAGAAACATGTGATTCCTGGGTGCACGCTCCCCGTGCGTTGATCCGACGTCTTCTGGTTCTTGAAGCTTCCGTTGCAGGCTGTGCAGGTAACCCAGCAATAGACGGATCCTCCTCTTGTTCGTGGTTTGCACTCCGGCTCATCGTAGAAATTTGTGAGGTAGTTGTCCTGCATTGGCCTCGTGGGGTGCCTACTCCATTCCGGAATGGCTGTAATTTGTGCGAAAGCGTCGGCTCCTCATTTTGGGTATGTGGTGAACTTATGCTGATAGGTTCACAAATGAAGGATCTGTGAAAGTCAGTGACAGGTGATCCGAAGTAAAGGAATTTTCGTATCTCGAACTACTATACCGTGTTTCGTATATACTCAGATTGCCTGGGAAATGGTGCATAGAATAAGGGGGGACGGCGTCATGCGGTATTGGCTGACCGATGCCTGGTTTGTTGAAAGTGTACAGGGTGATACGGGATGCTCGCTTGGCTCAGGTTTGAGCATGATAGGATATTGAAGGAAGCTAGTCGATACACCTAGGCACTGAGCACAATAATTGAGTTCAACCGTAAGCCGCATATGCTGCGGCCGAACCTCTTAGGATCGTGGATTTCCAGACGATATTGTTGAATCTGCTATTACATAGCAAACCGCGACGGAATAAACGCAGGGTATATCAAGGATTTCAGTATTTAATGTATGGTTAATTAGAGCAAAGTCTCTTCTGAGCAGAAGGTGCCCAGGCTACGCCTATCACTGCCTGGCTGGTATAACAGTCTGCTAGTGGCTATGAAACTGGAAGTTTATATGCTTCTCCTATTAATATACAGGGGGAACAGCTACCGTGGAACTCCGAGGGGTATCTTCTATCTTTAAATGAAAGAATGTAGCTATGACCAGCGGACCACCGTATAGGAACCTGCCATAAGTAATTACTCTATGATCCTCTTCTTACTTAAGAGGAAAGCCAATCTCAAATAAACCACGGTGTAAAGGGGGATTTTGCATGTATACACTAAAAGTGAGCAGATGTCTTATTAATAAAGGGCGCTCTGCTTCTCTTATTCCGTAGCTCATAGTTCGACACCTAGTTGAACTCACTTTCGTCGAGTGCGCCGTGACCTTTCCGCCCTTTGAACTGCCATCTCCGCTCCGAAGTAGCAAGACCTTGCGAGGATCTCCGATCTCTCATCATCATCCGGGGGTGTAGTCATGGTCGCGTGAAAATGCCTGCGAGATGTCCTTCAGTATATTGCCAGTAAGGATATAAATACCGGAACGATGATTCTAATAATCTTCTAGAGTAGCTAGGTTACGTTGACAAATGGAATGTAAAGTCGGGATCTTGTGCCATTTTACTTTTAAATTGGTTGATCTCATCGAATAAATTCGGCACGGTGTACCTTCGCACAATTATGCAATTTCTCGTGACCCCCTATATATGTAACGAGCCGGCCTATAAATTGTTATAGTTTAATTACATATCCTAAATGGGCTAGGGATAATGATATACTACCAGTATGTCACACAAGGAGTGTCATATGCCGATGGGGTGGTTATAGCATACGATCAGTGAACGCAAACTTGTTCCTTAATACTCAGCCAAAAATCATATAGCAAACCCGACGGTCAGCATGAAACTGGGCTATGCCGTGATATACCTGTAGTGCTTCCTGGTGTTACCTTGGGAGGCTACGAGGGGAAACTGGAGACGCTCTATAAGAGACCCTACAGGTACATTCGAGTCTATGATCGTTAGAGCCCAATGGACTCCCCCCCGTATTGATGTACCAAATTTCATGTTTCCTCAAGTCACAAGAGGAATCAGATTGCCCTCTTTTCTGCGGCGCTCTATCCGAGTCCTTCGACACTTCGGGGCTGCATTCAAAACTTGTTAGTCGTCCGGGGCGTGTTGATAGGGGTAGCATAAGCTAATTACACCCGGAAAAACTTATCATTCATACGCGCGATCACAATCTTTAAAAGCGTATAAACATCAGTATCAGAGAAAATGCTGAGTACAGAGTGAAAGGAGGAAGAATTAGCCTAAAACGTAGTTCGTAGTATATGTAGTAAATAAATAACATTAATTGCTATCTCTCCCTAACTACTCGGGGGCAAAAGCCCCCCTATATATACATAACCAGACACTCGCTGGTGGGCCGCTGGGGCCCAGAAATGGGGTCTCACCTTGGCACCTGACATTTAGCCTACCCCCGACCCCTCGATTAGACTATTCGACGTATGTATTGAAATTCATTCGCTTCTATTTGGAGTCGTGGAACGCAGGACCAGTGCCTGAAATCGATTGGCTCCAGAGTGTGGCACAGGGGCACCTGTAACCGGAGAGCAAGGTGGTCTTGGCAGCTGAGAAACGAGGCGCCAACCTGCCTATGGTTAGGAGAGATTAGGCAGGCGTGCAGCCATCTACAATGTAACCCAACTGATGATTCCTAACATCTCCGCCCGATTAAATGCATGTACATTCCTCTGTTACTATACGTCTGGTTCGAGCTTTTAGTAGAAGTTTACCATGTCATACGGATTCGGCGTTGGCGACTTTGTCGCCGTGGGGGAACTGTGCTGGAAACTGTACCGCAACGTTGTCCAAGTGGCTAGAGATGCTCCAAAGGAGATACGATCATTGCAGCAAGATCTTTCCAGTCTGAGCAATGTTATTAAAGCTCTCCAGGAAGACGCTACACAGCCTGGTTCAGCAATCGCACAGGCTTCCCCTGATCGAGTCGGACTCGGCAAAGATCTACTAGCAAGGACGGAAGAAGTCCTACGTCGCTTGGAGAAGCTAGCCGGGAAGTATGAGTTACTCCAACAGCCTCGCGATGCTTCCACGGCAAGTTGGTCTAGTCGGATGTCGCGAAAATGGAAAAAGGTCCAGTATGCCGGCGACGTTCGGGATATCAACGATTGCCGCGCTCAGGTAAATTCATCATAATTTCGAAGCTGTACGCCTACTTACCGGTCGAAGATCAGTCATCAAACGGGGCTTCTTCAGCTATTACTACTCGCCGGAAACAAGTGAGCAAGGTTGCTGTACCCTCTTTTTCGCGGAGCAAAATGCTAATAACTCATTACAAAGCTCATCACTCGAACGAATTCAAGCTCAAAATGAACAACTATCTAAAAATGTCGATGCTATCAGATCGTATATGCACATTTGCAAATCAGGACCGGTCGTTCCGTCCATTACGGCCTCCCCTTACGACGAACAGGCCCAGTTCGAGCTAAGCCGACTACTCATGGATCATGCGGAGCTGAATAATATGAGATGGTCGGCTATCGGTATCGAAAACTGGATGCAGATGGGCAAGTGGTGGCTGATGAAGGGAAGTGTGGCCTCATCAGTGAAGTATATATCGTCCTTTGAGTTGACTGACCTCCGGATAGGCGCAAGCAGACCTAAACAATGAGCAGGTTCCTGCCGGAGCCCTCCATCATCAAGCATATACGAATCTCCTAAAAGCCTCTTGGATATTAATTGACATCGTTGCTGTACACCCCCAGTTAAGTTACCTCTCCAGCGGCTCACAGCAGCTGGATGTCCAACGCTTCAGCCAAGTAAGTCACTTGCCAGTTGTGCCACCACCGTCCATTCCTGCGGATGATTGCAGGTAGATGTGGTAGCGAACCTCTAAACCCATTTGCAGGTCGTCAAAGCAGAGCATGTAAAGCTCGAATCTCGCGGAATTATGAAACCGAGCTTCGACCAGGTCAAGATGACGGACTTGACAATATGGACGACCGGAAAGAGGACAACACTTCTACCATCGCTCTCCTCTGGACCGACGGATAGAGCGGTATTCTGGGGGAGTGGCTCCGACGATATTCTGTATCAGCGGTAGAAATCCTTGAGCTTGGAAAAACGGAATTAACGCTGTTTTACTAATTATTACTCCCAGGTTCGGATACTGCACCTCAGAGACTAGCCATTCCGAAGTCGAATGCGTGGTGTTGTTAATTGTCAAAGCCGGAAACACCGTCAGTGTCGTCGCCCAAGCTGCGGATGGGCAGGATGTCCTTCGAAGTAATTCAATCCAGAACTAAACATCCTGCCTTCGGATGCCCCAGTCCACCAACCGAAGCTGACTGCTTACGTGCATAGCTGATACCATTCACTTTACGAGGAAAGCCGAAAACGCGATCAATGGTATCGTCAAAGGTCCAGCAGGGCAGGATATCATTCAAAGTAAGTCAACCCAGAACCAAACATTCCTGCCTCTGTATAGGTACCCCCCTTCACCAACCGAAGCTGACTGCTTATGCGCACAGTTGATACCGTTCAATTTGGCAGGATGGACCTTAGAGATGGACGCTGTAGAGTCCCTATTAATTTGAACCTTATATGGCCCAAGAAGACAGCGATCCTTGAGTTCTCATCCTTCGGCTGTGGGTTGCTCGCCATTATTGAGATTTGAATGTCAAGACGTCAGCTAACGTAGCTAGCCGCACGCCTTCTGTACTTGCTTCTACATGGGATCTTGTCATTCCGTAATGAATTCCCAGGGGCAGCTTTTAATACGGGGACGCTGAACGCGATAGCCCTACTCGAGTGCGCGAACAATTACGAATCATGCTTTCCGGAGATTGGAAGCTTTGGGGAGGACATACAGCTGCTTAGCAACCCCGGCCGACATATACCAACCGAACTTTGGAACATCGCAGTCAAAGTTTCGCAGCATGTGGTTCCCCCTCCTGGATTCCGGGATAGGTTGCTGGTACGAAGTTTGCTGCAGTGTAGAACTACAGCAGTATCATGGATTCTGTGGGCTGATGCTTCGATACCTGATCGTCTACAAGCAGCCAGTTCACTTGTTCCCAGCCCAAAAGAGTTGCCGAGATTCGCAGCAGAAGCCATTCAGGCTGCCATAATACAGGAAGACTCCGAACTTTTGGTGGGCGTATTGCGGTTTCTAGGTTGCGTCCCGACAGTCTCACTCGGGGGCCATACCGCACCTGGCAACACCTTCGTCGATATCATCTACACTTTTATGGAACAGATTTGCGAGTCTGCTGGAGTAAACATCCTCGTCTGGGTCTCGCTTAAATTACGAAACCCTTCCCTCCTGGAGGCCGCCATAGCGGTAGGCTGTCTTTCCCTGGATAATGCTGTGGATATTTTCTTGCGCATAACCAATGTAAGAGACGGCGATGCTTTCAAGTTATTTTGTAAACATGTTGTAGGACTTTATTCCGAAGACATGAAGAACTGGGACTTAGAGGGACGGAACCTGGCTAGCACGGCTTTCACGTATGCCAGCATACTCAAGTGCCCCGACGGCTACGAGTGTTCCTTGCCCTTCATTCCAAAGGGTGCAGTGAAGCATGGTCGGAGCCTGTTGATGCCTGCCATCTTGGCTTCGCATGCTGACCTGCTCCGTGTGCTTCTCAAGCACGACTTCCTACATCCGAACTACGACCTCTATATTTCATATGAGTACCGGGTGAAAGAGCTCGGGCGTGACGTCGACCCAGACATGCCACACTGGCCTCTGTATTTCTCTGTTCACCTCGTGTCCGAACCCGAGGCCATCGAGTGCTTGATAGCAGCCGGCGCCAAACTTTCCCGTTCGACCCCTCCACACGGAGTCGAACCAAAGATCTTGGCGTCATTGAGGGGTTGTCAGTGCGTCGAGGACGCACGGCAACGATTCCTCGATGCCCACCTTTACTTGCGAGAAACATATAGTAGAATCATCCCTACTGCGGGGGAGTCGGTAGACGATGGTCAGCTTTGCGTGGGTGCGAGGATTCTTGGCTTGGAGATTGGGGGTGGAATCAACTACGAACCTTTGGAAATAATTGGAGTTGACAGCATTCCAAGTCTACCAAGAGTGCTCGAAACGGAAGAAAGATTTTTCAGCTGGAGAGAGAGGGTCATTGAGATACTGGAGAAAGCAGCGAATAGCAGGAACCAGCAGGCCGCGGCACGACACCAAAAACCTACTGGAATGGACCATTGAACCCAAATGTAGAGAGATATTGCGATCCGCCTACGAGCGGAAATATAATTACTTCAGAACCAGGAACTATTTTCTCTGATCGGCCAAAGTCTCTCATATGACAGAGTAGGGGGTGAGGTCACAACACCGAAGAAGTCTGGTTTTCCTGCCAGTAACGTATATCTGCGGTCTCATGGGTTGCCCCGTATTTTCAAAGGCTAATTATCTGTACGGAGATCATTATTTTGCGCCACATCATGAAGCCGTAATGGAGGAATTCTCTGTAGCTGTGCTTGTACGAGGACGAGAACCACTGGTTCAAAGTTCTCTTCATCAAAGGTAATGTTGGACTCTTAGTCTTGGCTCTAGATGGATCGAGAAAAGAGAGATGTCAGCAAATGTCACAACTCCACGTTTCCGCATAGTGTAACGGATATAGTTCGAGGTGCCTCCGTAGCCTTTAGGGTAAGAGGCACCTCGTGTTCCATGAGTGGTAGGCTAGAAGTGGATCAAGATTTAGAGATACCAGTATCATTAGGGGTACAGTCTCAAGCCAGTGGCGTGACTTGCTTGGAGGTCCCAGTCACCAAGGGATGCGAGTTTGCAATTCAAGCCTTCAGAACATCTTCCGGCTTAACTTATATTTGGGCAGTAGCGAGCATATGAGCACAGGGTTTCAATTGGACTCGTTGGGGCTATTTCGCTCCATACATGTAGTACGGTAGTTAAATCCTCAGGGGGCAATTGTGGGTATAGTTGCATCTACCATACTATCCAGTGTATACTTACCAAGATAAGCAGATATGTACTAAAGACCTACGGATGACCCCACTATACGCATACAGCCTTCCCGTCAATTCAATCCATCTCGCTATCTTTAATCAGCCTCGTTCCTCGTTCCCTCTTCAACTCTGCTCGACTGACGTAGCAATTCACGAGCTGCTTCTCTTCTTCTCGTCTCGTCGAAATATCATCAAAACAAAACGTCGTCTACATAGTTCTCTCCACTTTCGAGCCACCTATCCGCCACTCATCATGGCGGCGACCCGCGATGCCCGAGGCGCAATCCAAGATGCCGGCAGTAGTAGAGGAGCAGGTAGCGAGCCGCGATTGCTGTGGAATCCCGAGAACGTCAAGGATGTCGCCGAATCTGTAGGCATCGGCAGCTTGGGCGATGAAGCCCTACGTACCTTAGCACAGGACGTCGAGTACCGGATCGGCCAGGTCATCGTCGAAGCCTTACGATTTATGCGCGCCGCCAAGCGCACCACCATGACTGTACAGGACATATCTCAGGCGTTGAAAGTGTTGGACGTGGAGCCGCTCTATGGGTACGATTCAACAAGACCGTTGCGATACGGCGAGGCGAGTTTAGGGCCGGGACAGCCGTTGTTCTACATAGAGGATGAGGAGGTGGACTTCGAGAAGTTGATTAATGCCCCACTGCCGAAGGTTCCCAGGGATATGAGTTTCACAGGTATGGTCCATTATCTCGTCAGGAAGGCATGTTAAACATGATTATAACTGAATATCTACAGCGCACTGGCTAGCCGTGGAAGGCGTCCAACCATCCATCCCACAGAACCCATCCACGGCCGAACTGCGCGGCCAAGATCTAATCCCCAAGGGCCCCGGTGCCAATCCCACGCTTGCCGCGCTCGCCGGGCACGAAAATGCCGCCATGAAACCTGCAGTAAAGCATATCGTTAGCAAGGAACAGACGCTATACTTCGAGAAGATCCAGGCGGCGCTCTTGGACGACACCCCGGATGCAGAGGTACGGCGACTAAGAGAATCAGCGCTCGAGTCTGTCAGCACCGATCCCGGCATCCACCAGCTCGTGCCCTATTTCGTTAATTTCATCAGCCACGAAGTCACGCATCATAACGACGACGTCTTCGTGCTGCGCCAGATGATGGAACTCACCGGTGCCCTGATCCAGAACCCACACGTGTTCCTCGATCCTTACGCGTCTCCACTGTCCGCGCCCGTCCTTACATGCCTGGTGGGTCGCAAGTTGGGTCCGGCCGATGGCACAGATGCGATTCAAGAGCAGTACCGGCTTAGGGAGTTTGCTGCTAGTCTGATCGGCCAGATCGCCAAGAAGTACTCTCCCAGCAATAAGCTCCTGCGGCCCAAGCTCACGCGGTCCTGCCTGAAGTACTTCCTCGACCCCATGGCCCCCTCATCGGTCTGGTACGGCGCCATCCTCGGTGTGCTGGCAGCGGGCGGCCCCGAGGCGGTGCGGATCCTCGTACTCCCCAACCTGAAGGATTTCGAATCGTCCATGCTAGCGCCGCTGCGAGAGAAGGGCGATGCCACCGAGTTCGACGTGTTGGTGGGCGGTATCCTGAAGGCCGTCAAATCGCTAGCCGGCGACGACCATCCAATGCAGAACGGCGTCAACGGCGATGGTCAGGCGGGCGAGCGGGAAGCCCAAGAGCTCAAGGCATTCGTGGGCGAGATCATCGGCGAGGGAATTGCGAGGCTTGGCGACCGGCGACTGAACCAGGCAGTGTTGGACGCAAGAAGCTTTCAGTAGTGACTAATCCCTACCCACGGCCTCCTCTCGACCGAGCAACCGTAGAGGTGGGCGAGACACTCTCGGAGGAAAGTTCCATCCACGAGCATGGCAGGATACCAGTCGAAAAGCCTCTCCCGGCAATGATAAGAATGGAACCATGGTGGACCACGGGCTGTACATGGCAAGGAAGGGAAAGGGATGCTGGCTGACAGGTGTTCGGAGTACGCATTGGGAAAATACCCCCGAGGCGAATGGCGTTAGGAGGCTGCATTTCATGCTTACAGAGACACTCGTCATATTATAGACGTCGGCTTCAGAGGCAGAGCTCGGATTTACAGGTTCAACACACAGAACAAAATGCATACGTTATTTTAGGTAGTCAATCAGAGACCTAGAAAAGCCAGGGAGAGTTTAGGGGGGATAAGTTGCATCCGGTCAATCGGCAAGGATTGAGGACCCAGTGACAATAGTAACTGGGACAGCTTCGGATTGCCTCTGCCAGTTCCAAACGCTGTGTTTGGTTGGCGATGAGTGCAAAAGTCAACCCCTTGTGACGTCTTACTTGAGTAAAGGCTTGGCGAACAGGGGACGGAAAAATGGACCCATCCTAACGTGATTAGAGGACAAGATATAAATCCCAGGTTAAAGCCCAGGAGACTGTAGCCCTGTGACGAGTACCCTACCGACCATCTTCCCTTTATGTATGAAAGAAATGGGTAGAAGAATCGAAGGCCGAATTATCTCCACCATTCAGCCCTATCGTATCGCGAGACGGGTTGTGGCGAGTGATAGTCGGGGGGATAATGTATACATACATACAGGCGGCGGGTTGATAATTGATAATTGTGGGTCACGGCCGGAAGGAGCAGCGGAAGGGCGACGGGGATGAACTGCTCCTATATATATATATATATCTAAGCACTGGCTCTCACCAAAAGAACAAAATATACATGTTTCACTTGTTTCCTTACCAGCCTAGCTTAGTATGAATGAATAAAGGCTTTCTTCACGCATTTTCCACTTGGTGTCTGGCTCCACTCCGTTCTCCGACGAACCAACTAATCAGTCATCCTCATCATTAAAACAAACATGAAGCTGCTCTCGGGTGTTCGAAACTGGTGGGAGGAACAGCTGGCCGTCCCTCATCCCATGTCGATGCCAGCCGCCCAGCAGAAGACGCGAATACCGATGTGTCCCTGCTACTACTGCTTCAACGGCGAAGAACACCCCCCACCGCGCCAGCGGAAGACCAAGACGCAGCGGCGGCGGCAGTCCCAATCCCTATACCTTCCCCAATCCACCACCTCCAGCTACGGCAGCCTAGTACAGGAAAGAAACGGCCAGGGCGCTGACCAAGCTGGCGCCCCAGATGATCCAGCCGCCCTTCTTGATGGTGGCCTTGTTGTAGCCGATGCCAAGGTCCCAGACGAGGTGGCGCGTGCCGTTGAAGGCGTGGAAGAGGAACGGCCACGAGATTAAGAACTTGGCGCCGGCCTTGACGGCGTAGGGCAGGGAGCCCGCTGCCGCCGCCAGCGACGCCGACTCCAGGTGCCAGCCCGTCAGCGGCGCCGCCAGGTACGCCAGCGTGTACAGGTACAGCCCGCCGCCGAACGTCATCCCCGTTATCCGCGTCCAGATCGAGGCGCCCAGCCAGATCTGCGAGTAGTCGTAAGTCGTCAGGTGCGGGCTCACGGGCCGCTGGCGCCGCTGGGCCGCCAGCAGGGAGTGTGCGTCGTCTTGGGTGATCTTCTGGGTCGCCGCGCCTCTATTGTTTCAAGGTATTTTGGTTAGTGTGGCTTCATCGGGTGCGGTTGAGGGAGCTGAATGGAAATCGATTGCTGTGGGACATGGATCAGTGTGTGGAATTGGTAGCCGTACCGGGATTGCTGAGTGACGGCATTGGTTGCGAGCGCAAGGCGAGGCAGGTTCTGGGAGAAGAAGGCGTTGGGGCTCTTCGCTGCTGCTATGGACCATATTAGAAATGTTCCCTGTGTCGCTTTGCTGTATTTTTTTTCAAGCTTCATAGCCCTAGCCGGATCGCATAGGATTCCGTGATGCTCCCCAAGTCACTCACCCTGGCCCTGGCGCACGGCCCGGAGGCCAAGTCGTTGAGCGTTCATTATGAATAAAGCCTAATCCCTTTACTTATGCCGGTTGTACGCTAGGAGACTTGTGGGTGGTGCGTGCTGTCTCGAGGCTGTCAATGCGGACAGCTATCACATTATCCGGATGGAGGTTTAACGGATGGACGGGTTTTGGTTGGCGTTGATGCGCTCATAGAAGTTCGTCAATTGAAAAGATGGGCCGGAAGTAAATCGATCGCCTCGGCATACCGGAACCAATCAGAAGCGACACGATTACACCCTGGCCTTTGATCTAGATCACGTGACAATCCATATGGCCCGTGCTCTCGGCCTCGTCAAAACCTCGTCCGAAAAATTCACGGCATCTTCTCTGTTTTCTTTCTTTCCTCAAGATAGCAAGAGCGCCTCGACCGCCGGTGTTCCCGATATGGATACCGCGCGAGGTCATAGCGGCTTTGGTCGCAATGGGGTGCTCGAGAGTAAACATTCTTGGGAAAGAAGGATCCGTCGTTAATCTCGACGTCGAGCTTTTTCCGTCTCGACGCCGTTTCATTTTGAGATCTACATTTATGCTTCGTAACGGGTGGATGCTATTTCTATATGTCAACCGCCGGAGCTGCGCAGACGTCGTTGGCCCCCATTCGGGTAATGTTTGAGCGTCCTGACTGAGATGGGTGATTTCGACGGATAAACACATTACTCAGCTAGTGGTTACCAAGGCTTGACCGAGGTCTATCAGGCCACCACCAACGGCTTCAATTTCTTTCGGGAAGAGATGAGATGGGATTACAGATCTAAAGGGCTGTCTTATCCTTCTTCCTCTTTTTGAGCTTGTGTGGGGATTCTAATGCCGCATGGCCTGGGATGTTCACAGTAGATGTTCCTCGCAGCTACCGGCCTCAGCTCCTAACGTGAATTCAACCGCTCGGATATCAAAGCTATGCTAATGCTGAATGGCAACCACCCCGTCGGCGGATCATTACGATTCCCGGAAGCTGGATTTCCCGGAAGCTACAATCTAATTAAACGGCCGGTTGCACGTGCGAGGTAGGTCTCCGCTATCGCTCCCACGGAAATAGGGGTCCCTTAGGGTACGCTACGACTTCACCTTCACGGTGGTTAATAGGGGCTATGAACAATATGCCATAAGCGGTTTTGCGGTTTTGCGCGTTGATTCAGCATACTCATTGAGAAAGCCCACCTAGACGACCGTCTTCTTTCCGAGATTCCTATCTATGCCAGTTGATTCTCTCGTCGCCAGGTGTGCTGGATATTATGGATGTCTTGAGGAGGGCTAGGCTCATAGTTCGCCGTGGTCACGAAGCTCGTGGCGCGAAGGTCATGGGCGTCCTTGGGCTCAGCCGTAACGCCCTGATTCACCTGCCGCGCGCTCGCTGAGTTCCTGAGGTCGACGAGGCTTAGCCTATTATCGTCGTTGATGTGCCGGTAGTGCTGCGGGCCCCCGGGCGTCGCGATCGCGAGACTCGGCCAGCTGTTCCTGGACCTCCTGCGATCCCCACGCGTAACCGTGTCCGCCCAGGACCTCAGCGACGACAGCCACCCGGGCAGCTTGAGGCCGGCGAAGGCCTTGGGTACGGCCGGTATGGAGAAGACCAGGATCCCGCAGGCTAGCTCGGCGCTGGCCCAGAGCGCGACGGAGGAGAAATGGTACGTCATGTCGTCTGAGCGGAGCCAGCCGGTCGCGGCCTGTATCCGACACGCTGCGCTGACGCAGGCTCTATTATGTCCTTGCGTCAGCATGTGTTGCGGTTGTTAAGGGGAAGACGGACAAGTTTGCACATACACTATACCTATAGCAAAGATAAGAGAGATACCGACTCTCCTTCTGCCCGACATCTGCAGATCCCATATGACCTTCTGTGGCAGAGCCAGGATCACCAGGTCGACGACGAGATTGATGACGGCGGTCGAGAGGTTGATCAGCCGGATATCCATGCACGTCCCAGGGACCGTCTTGTCCCAGTTCCGCCTGTACGGCGTGCACGCCAGGTTCGACAGGATAATAGCCGTAAGGTAGAAGACCAGGTTAACGGCAATCACGGCCTGGCAGGCCCAGTAGAAACCGTTGCGCGAATGACGCGGGACGAAGACGCGGATCCATTCCCAGAGGATCGCCCATTTCATCAGTAGAATGCCGGCTCCGTAGAAAGAGGTCCCGATGAAGCAGACCTAGCAACGTTAGAGGAATGCCCACGAGTAGGTGTCGGCGTTGGTGGGGCTTACATAGAGATACGCGGTCATGTCCCCCGCCCGTATATTCCACTGATGGATGAAGATACCCGGTCCTCCCAGGATTCGGCGCAGTGACCCCGTTGCTACCAATACGAAAAACGCCTATGGCAAGTTAGTGATAGCCTCGCTTCAACGACCAATCTCTACACTTTCGCGTACATATGCAGGGATCACCAGATCTAACATGGGTTAGCATAGTCCTTGTCACAACTCAAGTACCGCCCGCCGTCCGAGGGATACTTACAATCGCCGAGATGCGTACTTCTCACTACGAAGAACCGCGCATAAATACGAATCGCAAGGAATACTGTCGCTAAGATCAAGCACGTGAAAAGAGCGCCCAGCGCCATAGCGCTTTTGTTCGGGGGGTTATCAAAGTCGGGCGCAACCCCTTCTGGCGGCGGAAGAGCCGGCCCATCGAGGACGTCTTGTAGCTGACTCGGTGGGATGGCCGAGAAGTCGAGGTTGGACATTGTGCAATGGTAAGGCCTTCATTAGACGCCTCCTAACGAAGCAGAGAGAGGGCGCATCCAGGTCAATTATGTCGTGCGTTCCTAGCGGAAGAAGGAGAATTTAACAGACACACATTCTCCCAAGATGACATAAGTGCAAGCCCTGTGAGCTAACATGGTTCTGTGGTATAGCGTAGGAATCTTTAACATAGCGAGGTAGCATTGTCAGCTCGTTTTGGATCTCACCGACGCACCTCGGGGCCACACGGCAAGGAGCGGCAGCGTGCAGTCGTCGTATTGGGGGCGCCTTATCCATGCGACTCCGAGTCCGCAGGGAGCGTTGCATCGAGGGATCCTGCATTTTACGGCGATGACCTAAATTCATTTGCCGTTGCGGCAGATGCTGGGCCTGCCATTCCTTAGCCATTCTTAGTTCCTACTCCCCCCTCCGCCAGTTGCGGAACCAATTGGTCTGAGTATAAGCGTAGTGGCTGTGTGTACAGGGCTGTGTTGCACGGTCGCGAGTGGGGTTAAGTCATAAAGCTTGATTTGGCGCAGATCTTGAGTATAGATCTGCAAAGAAAACGTTTTCTAAATATAGAGAACCCGACTGAGGAGTACGGGCATGGCGCGGGATCGTCTCCACGTCTATAGCCTAGTGGTTCTCTGTAAAGCGGCATCGCTGGACTTCATAGGTTAAAACATGCGCTGGCCTCAGAGTTGCTGAGAGAACTTGCTGAAGACGGGCACGATAGGGTCGGGCCGTCTTTGAGGCCCATTCAATGGTCGATATTTCTGGACCACGCGACGGGGTCCGGGGTCCCAGACCACCGGAAAAATGAAGCATTGTCAGCGTCTAGAGGAAGCACGACACATAAGCGCTTGCCTAATTTTTCGTTCATGTCCTTCCTAAAAAGTGTTTGGTATCATCGCAGGATTCGCCGGCCATTCACTGGGGTGTATACAAATTTGAATGTGTTGCGATTATTGCGAGTAAATCGTGGGGCAGCGGGCAGCGGGGCAGTGGGGCAATATCTTGAGCTGACTTGAAGACTAATTAACTGCATACTAGTAGTTAACAATCTTGACTATCTTATTCTAGCGCTTACTGTAAAGCAAAAGGTGGATAATGTTTATAGAAGGCTAAGTTGAGCTGCGTATTATCAGGAGAAGATAGACACAACCTACAGCAACACTCGAGCTAGGCAGTAGTTGCAGTGAAAGTACTGCCACATCCGAGACCGGCACGTTTTCCGTCCTTACACATGACAAGATTTTGGCAGCATCTCCGAGACATGGTGGTCTTAATTTCTTCTATGGGGGGAGTCTGCCTGGAGAGAGCAGAGTCCATCATCCTGGGACTTCTAAACATAAGATACTTTCAAGACTAAGCTCTCTGCCCGCTATTCCCGCATTCTTGTACACTCGACGCATTGTTTATTTCTGGGAGGAGGCTGGTATTTATGGAGCTCGTGGGCTGACTATCGCCTGTTCCCTCTTGTACTAATTTATCTTACTGCTGAACATCAAGCTAAGAATCCGGGTAAGAAGGGACAAAAATTTATGGGAAAGAGATCTCGGAAGGCTGCTATGTACAGGACCCTCTCAAAATAAAAATAAGGGGTCGAGTGTACCACCCTGGCTGGGCATCGGCGACCCATAAATTTCGAGCCGCACAACGGGACCTCACGGCCCGGGTCCTAGCCAATGATACCTAGTTGCTACTCTACCTAATGTGCCTATGAGACTGTTCATAGTCCAGGAGACATACCTAATCTGACTGAACAGACTGCCACTATGAACCTGAGTGTTAGGCTCCCAGCCGTCAGACGTCCGGGCCAGGTATGTCTGACATGTGCTACGCACGGTGATGCTGCTGGGGAACCATAGATAAGGAGTCGGACACAATATATAGTCCAGACTGCCTTCGTGAAAACGACCCGAGACCCATCCGTACTGTTCTTGAGGCCAGCATGTGAACTAGGGGGAGACAGAGTTGCTGGTAGAGATCTTGAAGTAGTGCTAGTTACGAATTATTCGGGACTTACCTACGTATGTGGGAACGATCGATGAAATGGAAAGATCATATGACGATACCCGTCATATGAGGTATCGTAAGTCGGAGATATGGTTGTGAACTCCGCCTCAGGGTGATGATTGTGTTGGCGTTTTCATACCAACCCAGACTGGCCTGAAGGTATGCATATAGCAGAGGGCTCTTTACCACCGCACAAATAGACCTTCGTACCATGATTCGTATCATAAACGGTCGCTTCATGCCGGATCTAGCAAGGGCTGGGGAGATAATACAGCAGTAGACGATGAGCGGCTAGGTGTAATGCAATCCGAATGAACACGGAGCTTACATATTGTGTGGACGGTGGTAGGATTTAGCCTATGGTTAACATTACTTGAAATATGCCCAATGATGGAATATGTATCTGGGTATCTTATACACACACGCTCATACTAAAGTCTCGTTCCACGGCCTATACGTCTGATCCTGCCAAACCGGGATGTTCACGCACCAGACCCTATCCGGCGGCAGCTCCTTCCACTGAATCAGGTCGGACCCGTCATCGACGGACGTCCAGTCCGAGGTGTACCCGAACTTCTTCTTGACGGCCTTGGACCCGGTGTTCGAGTACTCGACGTTGACACTGGGCACGACGGCAATGCGGTTGAAGCCGGCCCACCACAGATCCTTGCAGAACAGCGTGGGCTCGCCGCTGAAGCACTCGCCCTTCCTCGAGGCGCGGAACCTCACGGGCTCCCTCTCCTCCGTCTCCTTTGCGGCCTTCTCGCCGGCGCGTGACAACCCCAGGAGCGGGGCGGCTGTGAAGGCAACGAGGCCGTTCCAGCACGAGAACACCTGGAAGGGCAGCTTCGCGTCGTAGCGGGCGCGCGTCTCGGGCTCGCCGGGGAACAGCTTCTCGTCGGTTACCTTCCAGGGCCCCGTGCCGGGGATGGACGAGAAGCCGTGGCCGCCAATTGTGCGGGCGATCCATAAATCGTAAAACGACAGCGTCCACTGGTGGAAGTTCCAGTCCATGGCGCACGTCATGTCGGCCCTCTGCTGCCTCCGCTGGTGGATGAGCTCCAGCATGTCCTCGGCGCACAGGGCCACGTCGTTAACGAAGATGACGGTGGTGTCGCCGTCGGGCGGTTTCATGGTCTGCGTCGACGTCGCCGAGTAGGTGATCTCGCCATCGTGCGAGTAATTAGTCAGGGGCGCTAGCGCCAGGTTCCGCAGCTCGGCCAGCTTCTGGATCCGGACCACGTCCGTCCCCCGACTCCCCTCGGTCGGGTCGACGTTGCTGTGCTGCAGGCGGTACGGCAGGCCGATCTCGGTGAGGCCCGGCACGAGGGCGGCCAGCACCTCGAGAGTCCCGTCGTCCGAGTTGCCCTCGACCACGGAGAGCGCGCACTCGGTAGGACCCAGGAACTTGACGACCTCGACGATGGACGCGAGCAGGCGTGACAGCACTTCGATGTTCTGGCGCAGGTCGAGGGCGAAGAAGTACTTGAGGTTGGGCCCGTCGCCGCCGCGCAGGTGCTCGTAGCGGATGGAGACGCTGTCGACCGAGGGGCAAGCGAGGCGCGAGAAGCTCGTGTCGGAGGGGTCGAAGACGCTGCGGACGTAGGCGACGACGGAGCGGAATGAGCTATGGCTGACGACGTGGGAGAAGCCGGGAGCGGAGAAGGACGCGGCGCCGTCGAGGCCAAAGAGCGACTGGGTGTTGACCAGGAGCAGCACGACCAGGAATGCCACCACAGCGATCTGGAGCAGGTGACTTCGTGGAAACAGCCTCATCTTGGTGACGACACATGTAGAAGCATTGCGGCTGTCAGCATACCAAGAAATAGTCCGAGGTCGAAGACTGTAGACTTTTTCCACAGTTAATTAGTAAAAGAGGTGAACTTGGTGTTTTGCTTCTTTCTCAGGGTCCAGTAAGCGGAGTTTTTACTTGGCAGGGTCTACGGCGGCTTTAGTTAGGCTGATAGCGTAAGCACGTGCTACGAGGCGCTAATCATTCTTACACAAGCGTATCGTATCCTTTCCTTGTCACCGCTCCGTATGAAGACTTGCCCAGGTAGCATTACAACTAACTACAAGTGAAGCTTCTCTCGGGCGTTGATTGCAAAGTATTTCCAGACCAGTCGCAAATCTCTTTATTCGATATGAGAAGAAACATAATAAAGGCAACGTTGAATGATGGAAATAAATCCCAGTTAGCCTACCCGATAATAAGCTCACAGCGCCATGCATTAGCGGCGCAGACTAACGTTGGCCTAATGGCACATCCCGAGTAAGTAAAACTGGAGGACACTTCTTTCTCCATAACACTTACGACTTGGAATGACTTAGAGGACCTTTGGGTATGAGGCTCCTAAGTCGTTCCTGGCACCTCTCCCCATATAATTAAAGCGCCACTGGGACTGATTGGAAGACTCGGTGCCTCTTAATCCCAATGATTCACTATCTTAAAGTCGTACGCGGCAGGTGTCCACAAACTCTGGTCGTGTAGGACATACTCTGTGGAGTTGAAAGAAGATTTTCTTTTTTTCTTTTCAAGAGTATTGCTTCCTGACATATTATGTATGTGGCTCATGCTTTCCCGAGTGCTTGGTTATTACGGTCCGTGTCGCCACCGCTACCATGCCATAGAAGTCAGGGGTTAGAAGTGGATCATCGAGTAGCAGTCAGGAAGACGTCACCGTCTACTCCGAGAGGACAGCGTACCATTTGTGAAACTCTGCAGCATGTCGTCGACGTTTCAGATGAAGACCATCCTTGGGTTGGGCGTGCAGGAAGTTCTATGCTTGTGGAGGAAAGGAGGCTCATTGAACTTCCCGCCGACGTCTTAAAACAGCGTCGTGAATGTCCTAGAAACGGTCGTCGAGTCATTACTGCCTGCGTCGTGAGGTCGACTCGACATGCTCGGAGCGCGCAACCCTTTGAATCCATCGCTGTTCGCGCCATAACCATCTATGTCGGTGTCTGAATACAACCTTTCGTGGGCGATTCGTGCGTATCCGTGATGTGGCATGAGCAGTCCTCTCCCGCGGGGTCCAAGCGAGGATGTCCTTCATCATGCGTTTGTTGATTCCCTGCCTATGGCCTTGACGAAACCGAGACTATGGAGGACGTCGAAAAGAGCCTGCCCGGTCTTGAGGCGCTCCGATCCGAGTGGGAGCTTCGGGCCTCTTTGGACAGGTTGACCGTTGTGATAGCCCTAGTTCCGGTATGAGAAGAAGAGTACCCCATGCCTGTTTCACACCCCAACAGAGTTGAGGCCGCGCCGGGATCACGCGTAACGGGGCAATAAAACTAAGTACGCGCCGGAGAGAAAGTGTGAGAGCCAGTTCAGTATCTATGCTCATGGATCCGAAACAGCGCCCTCCGTGGCCAAGAGAAAGATTGCTTGTCTGATCATTCGGCGGGATTAGCGCTCGTGCCAGTGGCATGCTGAGTCGGATTATTACTCCTGTGCGGGTTTTAAGTAATATTCTTTACATTTTGCACGTTATGCTCCGTGAGCAGCTGCATAAATAGTTAGGGGTTCCCGGTTACCCCTAATCCTAGTTGATGACTTAGGGGGGCCTCCCTCTTGAGGCTGCCCGGAGCAGAACTAGACGGAATCGTCTTCAACCATGTTCTCCGATGATGATTGTAGCTGACGGCGGGCGCGGCCTTGCAGCAGCGTATAAATGAATAGAACAGCTAGTCGGCTAACGTTCGTCCGCTAATTAGACTGCTGGGACTTTCTGCGAGTTTCCAGCATGGAAGTCAGCCAGTCCATGGAGCGTCAAAGGATTCATGTATTGCGCTATCCAATGTATTTAACTCACCTCAGTCGGTGGTCCCGTTGGGAAGAACAGCATATACAGTATTCGCTGTCATTCGGTGTTCGCCCTCGCCCGCGGCCTTAGGCTGCAATCTCTGCACTCCTTATATGTAAGACACTGCACCTAAAACTACGCCTTTAGATAGGAACTCTAAGTGGGTCGCAGTTAGGCAAATAATAATCGACGAAAGTAAAAAAAAAGAGAGGAAAGCATTGGAACTGAGGAACACCAGGGAAAATAATCGTGAAGCCATGGTTGGCATCGGCTGAGCGCCAAGAACTCGAGCTGAAGTTAGAGAACATTTGGTCTACGTTAGCGGCGGAGGATGCATCATCGGTAATGTAATAGGGAGATCATTATTTAGCATATTCCTAGAAGGTGGTGAATCAGTAAATATGGTCCGTCCTAGGGGTGCCTCATTGGACGGTTGCCTCCAGTAAACGTCTTAGTACATGTACGCAGAATCATCCACAGGCAGGGCGAGCGTTGCAATAGTTAGGCAAGAGCGGAGGAGACGTGTTGGAACCGAGAAATAGTCGGACTTGGCGTATATACCCACATAACCTCTCGAATCATACGAGAGGGAGTCCTCTTTTGAGGCTGGACAAGAGGATAAGTACGTTAAGCGTGCCGAGCTGGCTAGAGCTAGAGAGTGCACAAGGGATGGACTTAGTGTGAGCCATAAGGTTGATCGGCTTCCAGCCGGAGAGGCCAGGTAGCTCCGCATTGCCGTTCTATCCGACATAGAGGTCTCATAGATTGGGGACCATCGTTTTTCCATGCCCATGATCAGAATGAGCCATGGTGCCTAACCGGAGTGATTCCTGTCAGATATAGGGGTCATCAGTTGTGTTCCATTTCATGACTAGTTGCAGGCGCTCTAGAACGCGCACTGCACTTTAAGGTAATCTGTCCACGGAACATATATAGTCCGATCAAAAGGAGCCTTTCCGTATATAGAATGCTAGCGCACCCCTACTAACTGATACACCCCTTTAACGCCTTAACGCAGTTACGGCGTTAACTATTACCCTTTATTACTTCCTAAAGCCGCAGTTATCTATTTTACCTTTATTCCGGTAATTAAATTTTTTTAATTAATTAATTTCTTACCTAAAATAATTTTTAAAATTTTTTTTTTAGTTTAAAATTTTTATAATATTTATTAATTTTAATTATTTTTTAAAATATTTAAAAAATTTACGTAATAAGGTTTTTATTAATTTATTAATTAATATATCGTCCGTAAACGTATATTTTATTTTAATTATATTTTTTTTTACGGTTTTTCGAAATTAATAATTATATATATTTACGTATTATAATTTTATTTATAAAAAAATAACGTTAGTATTAATAAACCGTTTAATTTGTTAATTATCGTATTATATATTTAAAGGTTTTATATTAAAACCGATTTTTAATTTTTTAATTAATTTAAAATAAAATATTTTTTTATAACTTATATAAAAAATAATAATTCCGTTTCGGTTATAAAAATAATTAATATATTTTATTTATTTGTTTATTATTTTATTACTTTTTTAAATAATTTTATAACGTAAGCTTAAAATTTTTTTCGATCGATCGTATTATCCGTAAAAAAATCGTTACTTTAAATATCTAACAAATCCTTATCTGTTAAGGGTTAGAATGAGATGTATTATTGATGATGTAGAAAGAAGAGAAAGTACGGAAGTAGGCGAGCTGACTAGCAATATATGGGCCTGCCAAGGCCCCGGCGATAAAGCTAGCTACATATTTGGAGCAGCCAAGGCTGCAGCTCCTGAACGCTCCTACATAACCCGTAACATTATCTTTAAGCTATAACGCTAACGTTTTAATTCCGATCAAGTACACAATAACTCGATTAATAATTTTATAATATATATTATTAAAATTTAAGTTAAATCGGGTAAATTTAAATACCGCAAAAGTTATATTAGGTTACGTATTAACCGTTACATATAAAATAAAACCAATTTTCTTTTAATATCTATTAACGAAACTTAAATAGGCCAAATCAGGATTCGGTAATAATTCGACGCCCGTTATTAGCATATTTAAAAAATTATTTAAACTTTTTTTAGGAATTAAGTTAACTAGCTTATTTATAAAGTCGGATTAAAATAACTAGATTTTTCTGTTAAATTTATCTTTAATTATTTCGATACCGAAAAATTATTATAAATCCTTATTCCTTATAAAAATATACCGTTACCGTATTTATTAAATTAACTAATTAATAAAAATTTAATCTTTTTTGCGATAAACGGTAACGATATTATTTATAAAAAAAACAGTATTCCTTAACGAATAAAATAATAAAATTCGAAAAAAACGGAACTAAATCCTAACCTTTTAAATATTTTAACAAAATTCTTTTACCATAATAATAATAAATTTTTTAATCTATATAATACTTTCTTAATTAAAACAATTTTGTTACGTTATAAGGAATTTAGAGGTATTTTTATAAATACTTAATAAGGTAAATTCGCATTAACAAAAACGTTTATAATATTATATTACTTAAATTTTAAGTCGAACTTAACCGTAATAATAATTAAAGTTCGAAACGACCTTTTAATTAAAGTAAATACTTATATATTACTATAAAAGTTTTTAAATTATTAATCGTTTTATATAACGAAACGTAGCTTATATTTTTATAACCAACTATATTTATTAAATTTATAAATATATATCCATATATACCTTAAAACCTATTTCTATTTAACAAAAAATTAATTAACGGTTGCCTAAAATTATATTTTTTATAATTTTATAAATAAACCTTTTTAATTTTACGGAATATCTTTTTTAACGGATATATAATTAACTCTTTATAACCTTATAACGGTAACGGCAAATTACGTTTATATATCCGGTTTTACGACTTAAGGATTATATTATATTTTTTTGTATCAAAACCTTTTTAATTAAAATAATACGTATTTCGGGTAATTATTTTCCTTAAATTTCCGTAACTTACCGACCGATTATCGATCGTATTAATAAAATAGGCTAATCGTCCTATATTAAACGCGGTTTTTTATATTTTATAATCGTACCGATAACCATTCTTTTAACGCAAAACGTACGGAAAACTTACGTTTATAACCCGTAAAATACTTTCGTTTTTTACCGTTATTTTAAGTTAAATAAAACGTCAAAAACCTAAGGTTACCTTTATTTCTTCCGTTAACGTATTAATTATAATAATTATTAAAGTAAACGTTAATAAAGATAATAAGTTAAAAAACGGAAATAGTTCGAATATAACGGTCGTATAAAATAATTAATTTTATACGAATAGGTTTATTTTTCCTTATTCCGTACGTTTCTTACGTTTATACCATTTTGGAATTACCCTTTTTATTTAACCGGTAATTAAATTATTCCGTTTAAATCTTTATTTTCCTTTTATATATATATAAAGTAAGTATGGATTTAATTAGGTAATTTTATTTATCGGAATACTTTACGTAATTTATTTTTATAACGTAAAAAAAATCGGGTTTTAAATCTTTAATATTACTTAAAAAAGTAAGTTTTTCGTTAAATTATACGTTTCGAATAATAATAATTTTATTAATTAACGGATTTTAAATTTTGTAAATATTCGTAAATTAATAGCTGATAAAGAAATTAATTTATATTTTAAAATTTAACTTTTAAAATTTTTGCTTTTTTTTATAGCAGTAATAAATATAACGTAAGTTATCTAATTATATATTTATAAATAAATTTATTAAAGCTGCCGATTAAATATTATAACGTTATTTTTATATACCAAATAAATATAATAAATTTCGTATGGACTTTATTAAAAAAAAGCGTATTTAAAGGTATAGTTATATAAATATATTATTACTTTAAAGATATATACGATTAAAAACGAAAGTGTCGGCAATTGGTGCTTTCAGATATTGTCGGCAATTGGTGCTTTCAGGTGTTGCCGGCTGGTGGGCTTTGTGGGCCAGGCAGCAGAATGCTGCCTGGGACAGCCTTTGTCCACTGATAATCTATTATCACCTAATCGTATATGTAAGGGCGATTGCTTACGGACTAGATTAGTCCTTTCCTAGAATACTTTTAAAGAATATATAAAGAATTATGCCAAGTTTTTGTATTTAATTATTATAACTGCTAATATAGTAATATTTTTTAGTTGATTAGTAACTATAATACGTTATACGAAATGGTTAATTATAAATTAATAATTAAGTTAACGAAAAAAAGAAAAAAATTTGAAAAAGGGTGGTTTAATTAGCGATTTATAAAAAAGTTTAGTAGTTAATTATGGTAAATAAACGTAAAATTTTTAAAAAATTTTTTAATTAATAAATTAATAACTTATCCGATAATAATTTTATCCTTAAAAACCGGAAATATTTAAATAATAACTTTTTCCCTTTTTCTTAACCCGGACCTTTTAATCGGACGGTTTTCTAAAACGAAAAATTTTATTACGAAAAAAAATAAAAGAAAGAATAAAAGCTATTTTTAATAAAAATTAATTTATTACCTTAATAATAGGAATTAAAAACAAATAAGTTTAAAATTTTTATTTAAAGATAATATACCGAAATAAATTTAAATAAGTTTTATACGTTCTTAAATATTAACATAAGCGGGATTAAATAAAACATTAAAATACGGAAATATAAATATTAAAAGGTTAAAAATAAGGTTAAAAATATAAGGTTTTAAAACTAACAGATTAACAAAATAATAATATAATTAAACGATATTATAACGAAATTCTTGGATTCGTTCGGGAATAAAATATCGCAAAATTCGAAAAATTCGCAAAATATAAGTATAAAAGTAATTAAAAGCGTTTAATTCACAATTCGGGCAGGTAATTCGAAAGTAGTTCCCGTTATAATATCCGTCGTAATAAAATAAACGATATGAAAAAAATTAACCTACCGAAAAAAAAAAATAAAGAGGTAAAATTACCGTTTAAGGGAAAGAAAATGGTACGTAAAAACCTTAATAATTTAAATAGCTTTTTATTTTTATTTTTTCGTTTTAATTTATTTAATAACTTTCCGAAGCGATAAAAGGAATATTATAATTTCTCCAGCAACTTGTTTAATTTCAGTAACTTAAACGGTTTAAACGAATTAAGCATCCGCTTAAAAAAACGGAAAAAGGATTTTAAGAAATTTAATCACGATTTAAAATTTCGTTAAAAACGTTTTAACTTTTTTTAAATAAAAAAGATTACCTGGTAAATTAAATTAATTAAAAGCTTTAAAATAATACTTTAAATTTTGTACTTAAAAATATTAATTACGAAAACGGCATAAAATTAAAGCAAATTAATTAGTTACGTTTTGTAAATGTTATTACCAAAATATGCAAAAAGGTATCTTTTAAATTCATTACAAATATTAAAGAAGGATCGAAAATATTAAGGATTTTACAGAAAACCTATATAGTAATAAATAAAGCCCGGCAAAAATTACTTTAAAAGGAACTTAATAAAATTATATATAACGGAAAAAACCTTATATAATTTACTATTAAATTTTAAAAACTTTTGCAAAAAGTAAAAGGTTATAATATAAAGTTTAAAACAGAAAAATATATTACGATATTTCTTATTGTTATAAAGAACCGCGTTAATAGTTAATATAAAACGATATAATTAATACTTAAACAAACGGATTATTCCTTCCAGTAACTAATTAACGACTTTAATAACGAATTTCATAACCGTACTAATAACAAAAAAAACGGAAATTTTAATAACGCTTAAAGAAATAAGGATAAAGGAAATAATAATAATAATTCCCGAAATAATAAGTCCGTATAAAACAAAAATGGAAAACTATTTTGCTTTAATTATAACAAATACGGATACTTAACGAAAAATTACCTTAAGCCATAAAAGGAAAAAAAATAAAAGAAAAAAAAATTTAAAGCTAACGTTAAGGGAATAATAATAACTAAAATAACAATTTTTAAAAAGCCCGTAATAATAGCTAAGGTAAAAAGTAATTTATCCCTAAAAGCCTGAAAAACTTATACCGTTTTAATAAAAAACCTTTCAACATATATGCTAATAAATAACAGCTTTAAAACTTTATGCAATAATATAATAAAATAATTTAAGAACTAGCTATAATAACTAAAAGCATTAAAAGCGCTAAAGTTATCGTAACTAATTACATTAAAGCTACAATAACCGAAAGCCCTAAAGTAACCGTCATAAACAATACTAACATAACGACTTAAAAGGTAATTATAATAACTATAATAACTAAATACCCTAAAGCAACTGCTATAAGAAGTACTATATTTCTACATATCCACTCCTTTATAAAAGGCGATAGAAACAAGCTATTTTAGAACTTTAGAACGAATATTAACATTACGAACAATATTATAAACTTCCAAAAAAATACCGTATTAAATATTAGGTCTAAAAATATACATATCATAATAAATATAAAACCTATCGCAACCATTTTTATCGGGATAATAAAATAACCTTTAAAAATTTACGTAAAAAAAAATAACGAAATTATAATAAAATATACGTTACATATTAACGATTTTCCCCTAAAAATATTCTTTGGAAAAATATATTACAAAAAAAAATTACTTAAATAGGAATACTTTAATAAACCCTAATAAATCCTAATTAATAACTATCAACATACTTCGAAAAAGTTTTTTCTTATAATTTTATAAAAAGCCGGAACTTGTTATTTAGGCGCCGGAATACATAAACGACAAAAATTATTAATAAAAATACGCATTAAAGGAAAAATTCAGTAAAAATAACGACGGTAACTTACAAAACGTATTTATAAACGTTCTTAAGGATAATAAGGTCCGTATAACGGACGAAATAATAATAAAAATCATCTTTTAGCATTATCATTTTTACCACCTTAACACAAAACGACTAAGTTAAATTATTAAAATATTTACGGAAATAAACCTAAACCTTAATAAAATAAAAACACTTCCTTATATAATATATAACGAAAAAAAGATACGGAAAACCTTATTTATAAATCCTTAAAAACGGAAGCAATATAAAAAAAATTATTTAATATAATATACACATAATAAAACCCGTTAGTATCGAAAATAACAATTATTTCAGTTTTATTATAAACAATCTTTCGCGTTATAAAAAATACCATTCGTTTAAAACCAAAAACGAAATATAATAAAGCTTATACGTATATATTATACGGATAACTAAACGTTTAAAAATAATTAAAAGCAAAAAAATGTAAACTTTACGCTTAAATAACGGTAAAGAATTCGGTATAAACATAATTAAAAAATTCTGTATAACCGAAAGTATTAAATTAATAATTTCCAGTTCTTATAATTAATACCAAAACGGAATTACGAAAAAAAGTATTTAGTTCCTATAAAACGAATCGTGTATAATTTTCGCATAAATAAAAATCCCGATATATTTTTGGAACTTAATAATAAAAGTTATAACGCATATAGTTAACAAAATTAAATAGTTTATAATAAAAAATATAATATTAATCGAATATTTCGAAAACGTATTTAATATTAAAAAATTACATAAACCTAATAATAACTATTTTCGAATTTTCAGCAACAGGTACATAATTTTAATCAATAAAAATTACAGAATTAAATCAAAAAAAATTAATAACGTAAAAAATTTAAATAATATTATTAAACTATTAAGGGACTTATAATTATAAGGTATAACTTTTAAAGGGTAATAAATTACTTATAATATTATATATTATAGTTTACAAAAACTTAAAAAAACTAAAAAAAACTATCCGACCTTAAAAATATTATTTAATCGCTTTTATAACCTATATAAAAGCGTTTAAAGTACTGTTAAAAATAAAAAAATATCGGAATAAAAAACAAAAATAATAACGTTATTTTAAAAAATAATACGAACTAAAAAATTAAGCAAATTAAACGAAAAAAAGGATGCCCGAAAAAAACAATCCCTAAATTATATACCTTAAAAGTCCCGGATAAAGCCCTTAAGCTAATAAATGAACTAAAGCTAACTTTAATCCAAAAAGGCGATAAGGATTTATATATTTTTAATTTTAACCCATTAACGAATAAAAACGATAAAAACTTTTTAAAGGCCATAACGATATAAAATAAGCTATCCGGAATATTTATAAGTACTAAAATATAATTAATATATTAAAGAATAAATACGATAATATTTTTAAAAACTTAAAAAGAATTAACCTAAATAAATTTTTTATTACTTACAAGTTATTTATAATAACGGATAACGGCCCGTCCTTAAAAAAAGTTATAAAAAACCTAAAATAAAAAAATATAATTTAAAATAATTTTTACAGAAATCTAAAAAAAACCTTTCGCGTAAAACCTTTAAATTTACGCCCTTTAGCAAAAAAGTTTACGGATACCTTATTAATACCAAATAAATATTAAAAAAGAAATATATATTTATAAAAAAACTAAATAAATACAAAGTATATATTTATGCAAAAGAAATTATATAATAAAAAGATATAAATTATAATAAAACCGTAACGAATACCGTAAAAATTATATACTAAAAAATCCTAATAACTTTAATTACCTATATAAGTTAGCACATATTCCAAATTAATTTTATCGTTACGTACCTTAACGGTAAACTAAAAAAAAAATATTTATATAAAGCAGTTTCTGATATTAAAAAAATATTTCGATACGTATTTAAAAAACAAAAAAACGTACCAATTTTTCCTTAAAAAAGTTATCAAACTAATAAACTTATTATACGGCCTAAAGCAGGCCGGAATTACTTAACAAAAAAAAAATTAAAAAAATATTTATAAAACTAGGTTTTTATCCATTAATTTCGGATAATATAATTTATTACAACCCTAAAACGGAATACGTTATTATTTTATACGTTAATAACTTCCTCCTTTTCGGAACTAACAAATAATAATTCAAAAATATTACCAAAAAAATCGCTAAAAACGTCCTTATTAAAAACTTAAAAAATATAAACTGGTACTTAAATATACGAATTATCCGTTCTTTACCGACTGGCAATATCAGGTTAAATTAATAATAATATATTAAAAATATTAAAAAAATTAATTAAATTAAACGAAATATAAGAAAATATTACATTATTTATTAAGGATTATTTAAAACATATAATATAATATAAAAATAAAATTAACAAAAATAATATATTCGAATATATAAACTTAATAAAAAGATTTAATTTCTTAAGTTATATTAATAAACCGGATATAACGTTTATAACTTTAACTTAAATTAAATTTATAAGTAACCCGTTACTTAAATACTAGGAATATATTAAAAAATTATTACGTTATTTAAACGGTACGGTAAATTTATTTTTTCAGTACAAAAAATTAAAACAAAATTATCCGTACCGAAAACATAATAACCTAAAATTATTCGGAATAATAAATATAAATTTTATAAATAATTACAAATTAATAAAATTTATAACAAAATATATATTTTTTATATTTAAAACGTCCGTATTTTAAATTTTAAAATTATAAAACATTATCATAAAATATATTACGGAAATAAAATACGTAAAAATAAAAACGGTTATAATTAAAATAATAAAATTAAAACTTATACTTAAAAATCCTATTTTTATCTTAAAAAATAATACAGATACGCTTAAATAGGTAAAAAAAAACGCAAATATTACGAAAAAAACGTTATATTAAAATTAAATATTATTATATACTTTAGGAAATATAAAAAAAATATTAGTTTCGAATACGTAAAAAGCTAAAAAAATCTTTTAAACAGTTTTATAAAATTATTTAACAAAACAGATTTTAAACGGTTTTACCAAATTATTTAACAAAACAGATTTTAAACGGTTTATACGGAACTTAAAACTTAAAAAAATATAAAATAAATTAAAAAATATTTAAAATTTAATTAAAGTAATAAGTAAAAAAATAATTCGGTTAAATTTTTTTTATACCAAAAAAAAAACGTTTTTTTATTAAAACCTATTTTTCGTTATAAATAACGATAATTACGAAATTTTTTTATAATTATCCGAAAATATCCGTTTATTTATTAATTTTAAGGATTTAACTTTTTATAAATTTTTTTAAAGTTTTTATATTTCTTTAACTTATGTATTAAATTAAAATTTAATGATCCGGTAATAATTAATTATAATATATAACTTATAGCTAATAAATATCTCCGAACCTGCCGGATTAAAATTTTTATTTTTTAACCGTCCGAAAATAAAAAAACCTAAAAAATAATAACTTTAATTATTTATTAATTTGTTAATAAAAAAATAAAACGTTTATTTAAAATTAAAAAACTTATAACGTAAAAAATTAACAAAATTAACGTTTTTTATATTAAATTAAAATAACGGCAAAATAAATTCGGAACGTTTCGGAAAAAATAAGCCCCGTAGCCCGAAATAACGCAAAAATTTAATAAAATAAAAAGGCCGGATAATTAATATAACGGTTAATATATAAACCTTTTTATTCGAAATTAATATACAAAAATTAAAATTTAATTTTTATATAAATTAATTATTTTTGGATTTAATTTTGGATTTTTCGGACTTTCTAGTTATGGTTACTTAACGCAAAAGGGCATGTCGGTAATTAATGCTTTTAAATATTGCCGGCTGGTAAGCTTTATGGCCCAGGCTTTATGGGCCAGGTAGCAAAATGCTGCCTGGGACAGCCTTTATCTACTGATGATCCATTATCACCCAATCGTATATATAAGGGCGATTGCCTACGGACTAGATTAGTCCTTTCCTAGAACACCTTTAAAGAACATATAAAGAGTTACGCCAGATTCCTGCATTTAATCACTGTAACTGCTGACAGAAAGTAATTTAATGCCATTTCGTATAGTAATTATTTTTTCCTTAATTATATCCCTTAAACGTTTTATACCCCCGTTTTAAGCCTATATATACGGTATTAAAAGTTTAAATTTAATATTAAAAGGAAATAATTAAAACATATTTCGAAATTAATAATCTTTTAAGATTTCGTTATTATGTTCGAATATTTACGGATAAATTTTATTTTAATTTTTTAAAACTTTTAAAAAGTATCAGAATACCGTAATTAATATATTTTACTTTTGATTTTTAAGGTAAATATTTTAAATAAAATTTAAATATTTATTAATCGCAAATATAACGTATTTATATCTTTTAAAATATTTTTCGAAATTTATAAAATCGATAACGATTTGTTATCTTATTCGAAACGTTTCCTTTTTCGGCTTTCAGCATATTTACCTTTTAATTTTACCTTATTATATATTTAATATTCGATTATTATAAAACCTTTTAGGCGGATTTCCTTTATATAAAATTATAATTAAACGATTATTTCGGGCCCTAAATATCTTAATTTTAAGTATTATATCGTACCGTTACTAGTTTACGGTAATTTTGTTATATACAAATTAACGTTTCGTTTATAAAATATAAAGGTTACATAAATAATTATTATATTAATATTTTTGATAAGGAATTAATTAAACTTATTTATTAACGTAATAATTATTTAATTAAACTTATTTCGAATAAAATTATTATATTTTCGGTTATTTTAATTAATATTCTTTTTTCCGGAATTACCGAAAGGATATTAAATTATACGTAAAAGTTTTATAATAAGTTATATTATATAACCGTAACGTTTTTAGGTTTATAAGGTTTTAAAATAATATATTTACTTTTCCGTATTTATTAATTAAGACCAAACTTTTTTTATATATATTCCGTTACCTTAAATCGTCGTTTTATAATTTAAAAATTTATTAATAAAATTAAAAATATATATCGTAAACTTTAAATCCAAAATGGATAAATTTTTAAAGAATAAAACGTAACGTTTATTATATTATATTAATTAAAAATTAAAAAATACGTTAAAATTCGTTTTATTACCTTTAAGAGTTAATTTATCTTTTAAATAATTAATTTTTCCATAATTTGTAATAAATGGTTAATTTTTTTTTAAAAATTAATCGGAAATAATCCGGTTTTGGATTAATACCGAAATTTTCTTATTAAGTTTAAATTTTATTAAAGTTTTATTAAAAAACGCGTAATAATATTAAGGTAATTTATGCCTCAGGTTTAAGTACGTTTTATACCGAATTTTTTATATATTTAATTTTTAACGTTTCCGTTTATTATTACTATTATTTCGGTCTGTTTAGGATTTTTACGATTATTTTATTTCGGCTTTTTCTTAAAGGCTTTATTACGTAACTAATAATTAATATCCTTAATCTTTTTTTAATTAAAATTGTTTTAACCGGAAAAGTTTATTAATGTTCCGTAAAAAATTAAAAACGTTATTTTAATGTTTTTTATTAATTGTTATAAATTCGTTATAATTTAATAATTTAAAACGTTAATTTTTACTTCCAAATAATTAATCGTTCCTTTTTCGATTTTATTCCGTTTAAAAAACATAAATAAATTCGATTAATTAGGTATTATCGGTATTATTATTATATATAACTAATTTATTTAAATAACCGGTATAATTATTTCGGAAACCCCGTAACGTTAACTTTAAGTTATAATTTTCTAATATTTTTTTATTTATTTATTAAACTTTTTAATAACTTTCGGAATTTATTTTAATCGTTTTTCGTATTTGCGTTTAATATTTATAAATAATCGATTATTATAAACTTTTCCGGCTTTTTATAATTTATCGTATTAACTTTTAAAATCGTTATTTAAGCTTAAATAACTTTACTTAATCAAAAAAATATTATTTAAAATTTATTTTATAAATTCGTTAAATTTTTTTTAAAAAGTTTTATATTTTCGATTTAGGTAAGTATAAATCGTAAAATTTTAGTTACAAATTTATTTACTTTCGGTCGTTATTTCGAAAATATTTATCGGATAATCCGTTTTATTAACTTTTTCGATTTATATAATTCTTTCGGAAAATAAATTAACTTTCCGCGTTAACTAGCAAAATCGTTTTTTTAAATAAGAAGTTATATCGGGCGGTATAAGTTTAATAGGCCATAAAAGGTTTTAATTAAAGTTAATATATTCTTATAAGTTATATCTTTTAATTTTGATTGTAAATTCGTCCTTAAATTTGTTCCAGTTTTTAAAATTATTATAAATAATTACGAACGTTATCGGTACGGTCGTTATTATAGTTAATAAAAGATATAAATAATTATTATTAATATATAGCTTATATCGTTTTAATAATAATTAATTAGTTAATAATAATACGAATTAAGCGAATAAAACTTTTAATTATCGCGTAGCTATTATACCAAAAAACTGAATTAATAAAAACGTACTTATTGCGTTATTTATTTAATATACCCCCTTAATAATTAACGAGTAAGATAGCGCGTACTTTAAGTTATTTACTTAAACTTTCGCAGTTTATAACGCATATTTCGGATTTATCCCCTAAACTTCCGTAATTTATGGCCAAGATCGAATTTAATACCTTTAGGTAAGTAGTTAGGTACAGGGCCGTATACGCGCTAATTAATTACGACGCTAGAATTCTACTTAATAAAGTCTGTTTAAAATTCTTAATTGTCGGATATAGGGGTTATTAGTAATGTTGCATTACATAACTAGTTACAGGCGCTTTAGAACGCGTACTACACTTTAAGGTAATCTGTCAACGGAACATATATGGTCCGATCAGAGGGAGCCTTTCCGTATATAGAGTGCTAGCGCACCCCTGCTAGCTGACACACATATATATTTCCTTATTTTCCATAATCAAAAGTAATCGAACAGACCGTATTCGACTATTTGTTACCTGGTCGAAGGTAATCTAACCGACTCCGTTCGATTACCGCTGGTCACGTAATCCTAAGGCCACGGTCGGGGTTTATACAGCCGCAGCTCCGACCGTTTGGGGTAGCCAAGGCTAGCTGGGTCATAATATATCTTTAATATCCCATAATTTATATAATCGATTTTGATTGCCGTAGCCTATGGTTATATACTGCTTATTTCAAAACTCCAGCTTCGTTTTCCTCTTATTATCGTTATAATAAGCTATAAATCTCCAAGTACTTATATAATCTATATATGGTTTTTTACTATAAAAGGCTTTAAAAGGGGTTATATAATTTAGGGATTTATAAGGTGTACGGTTATATAAATATACGGCTGTTAATAACGCTTTGCTTTAAAAGTTATAAAGTAACCTAACTTTGATTAATAATGCTTTAACTTTACTTAATAAAGTTAAATTTATCCGTTCGATTAGTCTATTAAGCTTCTTAGTATATATAGGGGTCGTATAATATATTATTTTATATTTATTTAAGTATATCTTAAAGCGGTTATTTATATATTTAAAACCGTTATCAGTAAAAAATTCTTTAATCTTATTATTCGTCTAACTTTTTACCTTTAGTTTATATATATTAAACGCTTTTAAAGTTTCGTTTTTAGTCTTTAATAAACTGATATCAAGATACCTGTTACGGTCGGGGTCCCGTAACACACCTCCAGTATATATGCAGCTGTACGCACCAGAATGATTGCCACAATTGCGATCATTCCGCTAATCTTTTGTGCCCCGGCATAACGGTATGGTGCTAGCCGTAACATAATGATCGCATGACGGTGGGTGACGCCTTAGTGCTGGGTTCGATCCCCAGACTAGCCGTTGCTCACAAGGTCTGCCCGGACGCATGCGGGGCAATGCGGGGTAGACCTTGGGGGTTGGGCAGCTGCGCCGCAGTCAATCGCGGCAGATGTCCTAGTGGATTGGGGACCAAGCCATTGGAAGGAGGGGCATAGTGTTACTGTCAGCTAGCAGGGGTACGCTAGCACCCCATATATGGAGATATCCCTCTGATCGGAACATATATGTTCCGGGGCTAGATTACTTCAGGGGTCAGTACGCGTTACGAAAACGTACGCAACTAACGATCTAATACAACATAACTGATATTCCTTATATCTGACAATTAAAAATCTTATTCGCATAATTCGCATATATATTAATTAATTAACTGTTATTAAAACGATATAAATTATATATTAGTAATAATTATCCTTATATATATTAATAATAATAATAGCAACCGTATAAGCGACGTCCTTAGTTATTTATAAAGGACCCAAAAACTAGGATTGTTTTAAAGGCGAATTTTAATCTAAAACGTATGCGCTTAATATTTAAGATTATATCGATCCTAATTAAGATATTTTATAACTTATTAAACCTATAGAATTCGATATAACCATTTACCCGAAAAAACAATTTTAACAAACGACGTAAACGACGCAAACGACCAAATTATCCTTCAAAACCATATACGTCAAAAAGGCCGATCGAACGAATTATCCGATAAATATCCTTAAAATAATAGCCGAAAATAAATAAGCCTATATTCAAAATTTTACGGCATATATTTATAAAAACCGCAAATACGAAAGCTTCCATAAAAATATTAACGATTTTACGAAATAAATCTTAAAATTTATATTTCTAACAATTTAAAAATTTTTTTTAAAAAAAAAACTTACGGAAATAATACGTTAAATTAACTAAATCCGGTAGAATATACGATATTAAACTTATAATTAATACCTAACAAAATTACCGTAAACGATTAAAATAAGTTTCGAAATGAACTAAAAAATTAAACGAATAAATTATAAAATAATAAAAAATAATAGAGTAAGGATAAAAATACGATATTTTAAAAACAAAAACAGCACTTATATAAATTAACAACCTATATATAACTTTAACTTTTATCGCAAAGATTTAAATAATAACCTTGTAAAAAAAAAAAAAATTTAA
Organism: Monosporascus sp. MG133; assembly: GCA_004155925.1. Taxonomy (NCBI): domain Eukaryota; kingdom Fungi; phylum Ascomycota; class Sordariomycetes; order Xylariales; genus Monosporascus; species Monosporascus sp. MG133. The sequence continues at coordinate 132,232 of QJNX01000034.1, forward strand.
TAACGGTACGATTAATTACTAAAAAATAACGGCTAACTTTTTAAATTATTAGGTTATAACTTATTTCCTATTTATATTACGAAATATTAAAATAACGTTTTTAATATTTTACGGGGTTCCTGTAAAGGTTATTAATTAAAATAACTTTAATTAAGAAAAAAATAAACTAATTAACCGTTAATTACAAAATAAAATCCATGGACGAAAACCGAAATAAGATAATCGTAAAAACTTTAATATAAACCAAAATATTAATAAAGGAAAACGTAAAAAATTAAATACTTAAAGTACGCGTTATAAGGCATATTTAAGCCCTTATTACATATTACCTTAATATTTTTATATATTTCCTAATAAGGTTTTAATTAACTTTTATTTTAATAACAAAATAATAAAATTAATCTATTACAACTTAATTTTAATTAATCCTTAAAAAGAAATTAATTACTTATTAAAAAATATAAAAAAACTAATTACATAAAAAACCGATTAATTCCTAAAAAAAAATAAAACGAATTTTAACGTACTTCTTAATTACTAATTAACGTAACGCCATAAACGCTTCGTTTTATCTCTTAAAAATTTTATCTATTTTAAATTCAAAGTTTACTATATATATTTTTAACCTTATTAATAAATTCTTAAATTTTAAACCAACTATAGAAAATAACAAAATATATATAAAAAAGAATTTCGTCCCAATTAAAAAATATAAAAAGGTAAACATATTACTTTAAAGCCCTATAAGCCCGAAAACGTTACGTTTATACGACGTTACTTATTATAAAAATTTCGCATACAACCTAATATTACTCCGATAACTTCGGAAAAAAAAACTAATAAAATAACCGGAAAAAAACAATTTTATGCGAAATAAATTTAATCAAATAATTATTACGTTAATAAATAAATTTAATAAATTCGTAATCGAAAACATTAACGCAATAACACCTTATGCAACCCTAACAACCTACAAACAAAATATCAACTCCTAAACGAAAAAACCGCCACATATAGGTAATAATACTATATAACACTTACGGTTAAACCATCCAGGCCTCGAAATAATCGCCCAGCTGCAATCTTATACGAAAAAAATCCTATAACAATCGAATATTAAACATATAACAAAGCGAAAGCTAAAAGGCAAATACGCCGCAAGCTAAAAAAAAAAACGTCCTAATTAAAACAATAAATTACCATCGACTTTATAAACTTCGAAAAAAACCCTAAAAAATACAGAGACGTTATATTTACCACCAACAGATATTCAAGCTTCATTTAGGATATTTACCTCAAAAATCGAAAACAAAGTATATTAATCATAATATTTCGATACCTTTTCGGAACCTTAAAAAACTAAAACAAAATATTTCCATAAATATTCGAATACGATAACGAAATTTTAAAAAATTATTAACTTTAAAATATATTCCAATCACCTTTTTTTAATATTAAATTTAAACCCTTAATACCGCATACCGAAACTTAAAACGGAAATATAAAACGCTTAAAGAGTATAATTAAGGAAAAAACGATTACGATATAAAATAAGATTAAATTACTTTCGTTTTTAATCGTATATATCTTTAAAGTTATAATATATCTATATAACCGTACCCCTAAATACGCATTTCTTTAGCAAAACCTATACGAAATTTATTATATTTACCTAACATACAAAAATAACGTTATAATACTTAATCAAAAGCTTTAATAAACCCACCTACAAATATACGGCTATATAACCTACGTTATAATAACGGCCGCCATAAAAAAAAACTTTAAAAGCTAAATTTTAAAGTATAAATTAACTACCTTATTAGTTACCATTTTACAAATATTTACGAAATCTAAAACCTATTAATTAACAAAATTATTATTATTCGAAACGTATAATTTAACGAAAAAACTAAGTTTTTAAATAATATCAAAAACCTAAAAAAAGATTTTTTATACGTTATTAAAAAAATTATAATAATTACTCCGATAAATAAAAATACCTAATTAGGCCAACAGCCATCCTATATATAAAAAGAAAATAAAAAATAAAAACCTAAACGGAATAACTTAACTACCGGCTAGGCAGAAAAAATAATTCTAAAATAATACAAACGTCCAAAAACACGTGCGGAATAATAAAAAATAAACCTATTCGCATAAAATTAATTACCCTTATAGGACCGTTAATATCTGCCTTAATAATTATTATAATTATGACGCTAACGAAAAAAACAAAGGTAACATTAAGCTTTTATTAAATTATTTAACTTAATATAACGGAAAAAAAAAATATTTTACGGGTTAAAAAAATAAGCTTCCCGTATATTCCGTACCGATATAATATTATTCGAAACGATTATAACGTATAAAAAATTACTTTTAATATAAAACGGTTAACTTATTTTATAAAAACGATCGATAACCGGCCGGTAAGTTATAAAAATTTAGGGCGAATAAAAACCCGAAATACGCGTTACCTTAATCGGAAAAATTTTAATATATTAAAAATAATAACGTTACCGAAACCGTTAAGCCGGATATATAAACGAAACCTATTATTATTACCGTAAGCTTATAAAAAGCTAAATATATATCCGTTAAAAAAATTATTTTATAAAACCGAAAAGGTTTATTTATAAAATTATAAAAAAATAAGGTTTTGGAAAGTTATTAATTAATTTTTTGTTAAAAAAAATCCTAAAGTATATATAAATATACGTTTATAAATTCGATAAATATAAATAATTTTAAAAATATAAGGCCTATTTTATCGTATAAAATAATTAATAACTTAAAAACGTTTATGGAAATATATATATTTACGCTAAATAAAAGTGTTTTTCAGGCCTTAATTATTATTACGGTTAAATTCGACTTAAAACTTAAATAATATAATATTATAAATATTTTCGTTAACGTAAATTTATTTTATAAAATATATATAAAAATACCCCTAAAATATCTATAACGTAACAAAATTTTTCTAATTAAAAAGAATTATACGGACTAAAAAAATCCCCTTTATTTTAATAAAAAAACTTTACCAGTACGTTTAAGGATTTAAAACTTAACCCCGTTTTTTACGAATTATATTATTTTATTCGTTAAAAGATATATTTATTTTTTCACGTCGATAATATTATCGTTATATATAATAAAAAATATTAAGATTTCGTTAATTAATTAATTTAATAAATATAAAAACGGTATATTTTTATAAAAAATAAAAACTTATAATTATTTTTCGGAATCCAAATAATTAAAAATAAATTTAATAAAAAAATTTAATTATTTTAATCCAACTTTATAAATAAACTAGTTAAATTAAGTCCTATAAAAATTTAAATAACTTTCTAAAAACGTTAATAATTACCGTTAAATTATTACCGAATTTTAATTTAACCTATTTAGGTTTTATTAATAAATATTACAAAAAAATTAATTTTATTTTATACGTTATAATTAATACGTAACCCGATATATTTTTTATAATATTTAATTTATACGATTTAATATAAACCTTAATAACGTATATTATATAATTACCGATTAAATTATATTATACCTAATTAAAATTAAAACGTTTACGTTATAATTCGGTAACAAAAATTCGATAAATACTTAAAGCGATACTTTTTTTGCGAATAATACGATCGATCGAAAGAAATTTTAAATTTACGTTATAAAGTTATTCGGAAAAATAATAAAATAATAAGTAAATAAATAAAATATAATAATTACTTTTATAATTAAAACGGAATTATTATTTTTTATATAAATTATTAAAAAAACCTTATTTAATTTTTTAATTAATTTAAAAATTAAAAATTAGTTTAAATATAAAATTATTAAATATATAATACGATAATTAATAAATTATGCGGTTTATTAATATTAATATCGTATTTTTATAAATAAAATTACGATACGTAAATATATATAATATTAATTACGAAAAAAAAAGGATTTAATTAAAATAAAGTATATATTTATAAACGATATATTAACGGATAAATTAATTAAAATCATATTACGAAATTTTTTTAAATATTTTAAAAAATAATTAAAATTAATAAATATTATAAAAGTTTTAAATTAACGGAAAAAATTTTTACGAATTATTTTAAAAAAAATATTAATTAATTTAAAAAATTTAATCGCCGGAAAAAAGGTGGAATAGAAAGTTATGGCTCCAAAAAGTGATAAAGTGTGACGATTAACGCCATAATTGCGTCAAGGCGTTGAGGGGGTATGTCAGCCAGCAGGGGTGCGCTAGCACCCCATATATGGAGATATCCCTCTGATCGGAACATATATGTTCCGGGGCTAGATTACTTCAAGGATCAGTACGCGTTGCGAGAGCGCACGCAACTAGCGATCTAATACAACACAACTGATGTCCCCTATATCTGACAGTTACGGTCGGGGTCCCGTGACACACCTCCAGTATATATGCAGCTGTACGCACCAGAATGATTGCCACAATTGCGATCATTCCGCCAATCTTTTGTGCCCCGGCGTAACGGTATGGTGCTAGCCGTAACAATACCGTATGTATTTATTAAGGAACGTTATATAATATTTATAATTGTTATATATATTTGGACAAGGGCCGCTTATATCATTATAAATTCTTTCAATTTTGTTATATTCCTTTTTATTAACGGATTCCTTATATATATATTTTATCTCTTTTGCTTAAAGGCATATGTCGTAATCGAATTTAGTTATATACGCTTTTAATTCTTTTTTATAATATAGTATATTTAGGTTCTTTAATATCTTAAATAAAAATGCAGCATTAATATAACCTAGTTTCTTATACTAATATATTTAAGTATTTAGCTTTTATTTATTTTCTTTTATACTTATTGAAAATATTAATGGTTTATTATTATTATATATAATTTGAAGGGAAATATATATATATATTATTCTTTTTGTACCTTTTTAATATATATTTAAGCGGTTATTTTTTATTCAGGTCTATTATTTTATTATCAAATATGGCCTCTATACTTTTTAGTTTTCTTACGCTTATAAGGTTTATTTTAAGTTCCGGGATATAATAAGCGTCTTTATTTAAATATAGCGTTTTACTTTTTATAATTAATATATTTCCTTTACCTTTTATAGTTAAGGAATTAACTTATCCTTAAGTTGCGGTTATATATATAAGTTTAAAATTATAAATGAAAGATTTATTAATTATAAAATAAACTATAAACCCGTTATTTATAATAAAATTTATATATTTTACTTCATTAAACTTCTTCGCAGTTAAATAATTTAGATTAAACTTAGTTATATCCACTAGATTTATTTGATTTTTTAGGGGGGTTATAAAGGGTATATATACCTCTAGGACCTGGTTTGAAAAGGTTATAAAGTCAGAGTTAACCTTTTCTAGATTTAAAGTAAGAAAATCAGGCAATATTTTAAGGTCTGAAGTTTTATCCTAAAGTATAAAAATATTAATAGCTTAATTTATATGTTTTTCAAAGTTATTATTAAAGTCGGAAAGGTCGTTAATAGCTATAATTAAAGCCTTCTGTTTTTTTTTCCCTTTCTTCCTTTTCGCTTTTAGCTCCCTAAGTGTTCGAAATAGTTTTCGAAAAGGAATAAAACTTTAAAGTGGGTCTTTTAAATACCTTCGAAATCTTATCTTTCCAGGATTTAAATACTTTTTCAGGGAAAAGAAAGTAGCAATTAATTATTATGTAAAAAGAAAGTTTGTAATAATTATAAATCTTCCCCTTTTTAACTTTATAACTAGTTCCTTTTTTTTTAAGAATAAAACTTTATCGTTTATTAATCCCTTTAAATTCGTTAATAATTAAGGAAAATAAGCATTTAATAGTATATATATAAGGGTTATATAAAAAAACCTGGATTATATTTTAAACAAAAAAGTTTTATTTTTCACCTAAACTATATAAAACCTGGATTATATTTAAAACAAAAAAGTTTTATTTTTCACCTAAACTATATAAAACCCAGGCTATAATAACCTAGCAAGGAAAAATTACATCCTTCGATTTCAGGTCGTCGATAAGGGCTTAAACCTTATTAAGGTAAACTTTGATAAAGTCGAAATAATTAAGGGTAAAAGTAAATAACTGTTTAAAAATTAAATATTTAGTTATAAAACCTGTTAAAGATTACAGTAGTCCGGGCTTACCTAACGGGTTTTTCGACTGCATATACCCGCAAGCTTCCAATAGTTTCTAATAGCTTAAAAAATTAAACTTATACCTTTACACAGTTATACGTATCTAATATATGGCTATTCGTAACACGTAAAAATTTTTAAATTAAATACCGTTACTTATTATTATTTACCCATTATCTTTTACATACCTTTTAAAATCTTTAACAAATAATACCTATTATCCGAATTAAGAACTAGTTTGCCTTATTATCCTGTTATTTTTTTTCCCTATTAAAAGGAAATATACGAAAAGAAAGGTAAAATAAACGTAATATTTAATCATAAAACGTTATAATAATAAATATATTTACAAAAAATAAAATTAAAAAAATACGAAGAATTTACGTTTATATCGTTAAAAATCCCGATAATTTAATCATTAAACGAAAATACTTAAAATTTTTTTAATTTATTTAAAAAATAACTTATTTAAACGTTATACTTAATAATTTTTACGGTATAATAATTATTAAGGTATTATATACCGTAACGTTATTAAAATATTAAAATACGTTTAATAAATTTTTCGATTAATAATTTAAAATCGTTTATAATTATATTAAAACTTTTTATTTAAAATTTGCAAAATTTAACGATTTTTTAAAGAAAAAAATTACCGGAATAATTAAACTTTCCCGAAAATATAACAAAATTAATATCTATACTAATAAACGAATTAAAGTTTTAAGAATTTCTAACCCCAAAAAATATAACGACCAAGTTAACTTTTAAATAAAAAAGTATGCCATTTTTTTCGCTAGGAAATCCCGGATTATCGGCCCAAAACGCGATTTAAAACAACAATCCAAACTTATTTAATCTTATAAATAAGGACGATAATATAATATAAACCCTTACTTATTTCTTAAAGGAAGTTAAAAACTTTTACGCTAATTAATACGTAATATTTATTACGCGTAATTAAATTCTAGCTAAAAATTTTATAAAATTTTATAAGGTTCGTATAATTAACGTTAAATTATTTTGGCCCGATACCGTAAAAATTAAATATAACGGTTTAATTAATTTTTATAATTAAAAGTAAATATGTTATCGTAACATATATTTTCGGGCTAAAATATTAAAGAAATAAGTTAATATAAATAACCGAAAATTCGTTATTTTCCGAAAAACTTAAATTTTATTTTATAATAACGCTTTAATTTGATAAAAGTAATAATTTTTTGAAAAAAATAAATACCGGTTCCGGTTAAACTTAATAACCTTTTTGGATGTTATATTAAAGTAATTCGGAATTAAACCAAAAAAGGCCCAAAATAATTAATCTAGAATTAATATATCCTTAAAAATAATAAATAAAGAAAGCCGGTTAAAACTTACGTTATAAAGTTATTTAAATATATAAAGTTATAAAGTAATTCGATAGATTTTTAATTATTTATCCGCCTATATCAAATTTATATCTAAGGCTTTAAATGTTATATTTCCGACCTAAAAAGGAGAATATTATAACGGTATACCTAAATAAGGTAAATAATAAAGTTAAATTTAAAAAGGTTAAATTATCCGATACGTTAAAAATAACCGTATTATAAAATAACGTATATAATAATACGGATAATTAAAACGATACGGTTTATTAAGTATATAATAACCGTAATAACCGACGGTTTTAATATTAAAATTTCTTTAACGTAATCGAAAATTATTAGGATTCCGTATTTTTAATTTAAGCCTTTAAAATTATTCGGAAAGTTACCGAAAATAAAAATAACGATACGAAAAATTACGTTTCCTTTAATCCCTTAAACGTAAAAAAGAGTTGGATTATCCGGACCGTAAAACTTTTTAACGGCGGTTTAAAAGGTACTAAAAATTTGGCCAAAAAACCTAACGTAAAAATGGAACTTACTTATTTTTTAAAAAAAGGTTCGTATAAAAGTACGAAAAAAATACCAAAAATTATTAATCCGTTTTATAAATTAACGGATATATTTACTTTAACAAAAATAAATTTAAATTGGAACCTAATTACGAAAAAGGTTAAATATATATCGAAAAAAACGTTATCGATAATACGTATTTCGTATATCTTAAAAAATCAAACGAAATACTTAATACGAAAAATACCAAAAAAAGGTAAATTATTTATATAAACGGTATAATATTACGTCCGATACGGCCGCCCTTTTTAATAATTACGCGTAAAAAAATATTTAACTAAAAATTACATAATATTTAAAACGGTACGATTAATAAATTTTATTATATCCGTTAAAAAAGTTCTTAATATTAACAAAACCGTATATTTAATTTTTAATAACGAATAAATAATTAAATTTAATTTAAAACTAATTTTAAAAAATTATAAATAACGGAAAACGTTATATTTAAAAATAAGCATTAAAGTTAACGTCGACGTACGATTTATTAACGTTTATATAAATATAAGTAATTTTATAATCTTCATCGACCGGAAATAAATAATTACTTAAGTTAAAAATCTTAAATTTTTTAAAATTAACTTTATTTACGTTAAAAATATTAAATTAAGGATTTTTATTAATATTTAAATCGAATTTAATTTTTATATACGGGATTAAATTAAGGATATATAAATTAACGGCTATTTTATAATTAAAGTTAACGTAATCGTTAGTTTCAGACTAAAAATATTATTAAATATTAAATTTTTATATTAACATAAAGTTAAAATTAATTTCGTTAAAAAAAATTATATTTTCCGATTAATTTTTAAAATAAAAATAAAAACAAAAACTTTTAAAATAATACCTTTAAAATTTATCCGACGAAAAATTATAACTACTTATATAATAATAATTTTAACCATAATTATAACGTTTATTAACGTAAATTACGTTAATTTATTTAAGTTAATAAATAAAAAAAGCCGTATAATAAAACTTTTTTATATAATAATTAATTATCCGGAAACGTTTAAATTTACTTTCGATAAATTTAGTTTAAAAAAAGTTATTCTTTATAATTTTAAAATCTAGTTTTTCGTAATTATAAAAAACGAAAAACTTAATATTATATATAATTATAAAAATAATAAAAAAGTTTATTTAGTTAATTAGTACGAAATTAATTAATATTAAAAAGCCGGCATAATTCTTAATAAATAAATTAATACGGTTAAGGTAATTTATTTTTTTATAACGTAAAGCGAAAAAAACGTAAAAACGACCGAATATTCGAACGTTAATTTTTATACCTTTTTATACGGAATTACGAAATTAATAAATATTCCGTCGGTTAAGTTTTAATCCGGAATAACTATCCAATATCATAATTTTGCGATTAATAACAAAATACGTTATCTGGTTAACAGTTATAATATTTTTCGAAATAAAAACGTCGTATTTATGCCCAAAAAGTATAAAATACGTATTAATTTTGTCGAAAAATGATAAAAGTAATTAAAGCCGGTTAGGATATATTTATTATATATTAAAAACCGCTAATTTTTTAACAGAAAATACGATAAATTTTATATTAAAAAAGAATATTTTTTAAGTATAAATTTACCTTTATAATAATTCCGGTTTTCGTTATATAAATAATATTAAACGTTAAGTAACAAAAAAACCGCATAATAATTAATTTTAAACCGTTAAATAAAATAACTATTTCCGACGTTTACTTATTACTAAATTAAAAAAATATTATAAACGATATAATTAACAAAATAAGGTTTAGTTTTTTTAACGTTTTTAATTTTTTTTTTTAGTTACTAATACGTACGGAATACCGGAACCGTATTATAGTTATTAATTCCGGAAAATTTAAAAGAATTTAATATTATATTAATAAAATTTCGTAATTTTTTTATTTTCGGTTAATAATTTATAAATAATTTTTTTTGTACATAAATATTTTATATACGTATATATTAACGATATTATTATTTTTAATACAAATGCTAAAAAATATTTAAAATATTTATATATAATATCTAATATATTTAATAAAGTACCCATCTATATTAACGTAAAAAAAACCTTTTTCAGGGTTTTTTTAATCCGTTTATTAAGGTATAATAGCGACGGAAACGGAATTTTTAAAACGGATAACCGTATTAACGTTTTCAAAAAACTTACTCTTTTTAATACGTTCGATATATTAGGAACTTATTTAAGTATGGCATTTTGGTTACGTAAAAAAATTATATAATACGGCATTAAAATAATACCTTTCGAACGACGGAAAACGGAGCTATTAGCAAAATTTAAAAAATCGGAAACTTTATTTATTCAGGTATTAAAATAAGTAAGATAAATATATATTTTTAAAATTAAATTTATATTTATAAACGAAAAAAAGATTATATAAAAATAATTCCAGAATTATTTATGCTTTTAATACGTTATTTATTATTATCAAAAAAATAAACCTTTTTTTTACAAAATAAATGTTTACAAAAAGGTATATGGTATTATAGTTTTTTAGCTAGTTAGTAAATAAGACGGTTAGGTTATTTCCGGCAAAAATATATTTAAAACCGAAATCAAAGTTAAATTTTTTATATCCAAGTTAACTTTTAATACGGAAAAAAAGTACGGATCGATAAAAAAAATGTAACCGCCTTAATATAAACATACAAAAAATTACGGAAATTTATTTACTTTAGCCGATTTCCGGTTAACGTATTTATTAGTTACGTTTTTACTAAAAAAAATTTATTTATATATCTTTAGTTATTATAAACCTTAATAAAGTTAATTTTCGGTTAATTAATATTATTAATTATTTATCGTAATTTTAACTAAAAATATACCATATTTCGGAAAAGTTTAACGTAATATTAAATACGTTATTTTATTTATTTATAATAATTTCGGATTAAAAAGCGTTTAAATAAAACGAATTTAACGAATTAAATAATATATGGAACGATATTAATATATAATATTTCCTGGCAAATAAGGATATTATTATTTAAATTACTTTTATTTTTAATAACGAATTTAAAACGTATATTATTAAAAAATACGTTATAAATAATTAATATAAACGTATTTATAAAATATTATAAGATATAAAAGTTAACAAACGTAAAAAATAACGATATAAACTTTTCGAATTATAGGATAAATTTTTATATTATATCGGTCTCGACGGTTATAAAAAGTTATATATCCTTTATATTTATATTAAAAACGTATTAAAGTTAATTTACGGCAAAAAGTATTATTTCGGTAAGAACCGTATAATAAAAAATTTTCCTAATATTTATTTCGTAAAAAAATATTTTAAAGTTTCGAAATATTTTAATTTTTACGTAATTTACCGGGAAAACTAAATTAATCGGGTTAAATTTTTAAAGAAATTAATATCCTTATTAACGGTTAAATTACCGTATTATACGATAACTATAAATTTTATTACAGATATACCGAAAATGGCATTTTTTAATATTTTCTAAATATTAACCGGATATAATATTTTAAATAATTTATATATTATTTTTTATAAGGTTAGCAAAAAATCGTTATTAATACCGGATAATATACGATATATTACTAAAATTAAATAACGATAACGTTAAAAATATTATAATATTATAATTAAAAATTTTTAACGATAATAATTAATAATAAAAACTTAAAGTTTATTTTTACCTTATAAAGTAAAATTCTTAATACCTTAAAAATTAAGTTATTTTTTTTTACTGCATATTATACGTAAATTAATAAATTATCCAAAAAAAACCAAACCGTCGAAATTATTATATGTTTTTATATAGCTATAAATCTTAACGTTCCATAGACGGATATAATATTTACCCTATAATATTATTTAAATAATTTTTTTAATAATTATAATAAAAAAATCCCGGAACAAATTAATATTTAGTTTTTAATCCAAATTAATATTAAATATGTTAAACGAAAAAAAGAGACGGTAATTTTGAAAAACGAGATAAATATTATAAAAAGAAATTACGTTAAAAAAAAGCATAATTAATTAACTTAATTAATATACTTAGGAAAAAAAATACGATAATTATAATATTCCGATAAAATTTAATAAAGACGAAACCGTATATTTTAGGTTATATTAAGTATATTATTTATTTAATTAGCCTAAATAGAAATAATTTCCAACCCGGACTAATCCGTTTAACATTTTTAAACGGATAAAAAAATAAACTTATAGGTTAAATTTTCCTACCGGATAAAAAATTTATTTTATCGTTTCCGTAATATAATTCTATGAACCAAAACAAAAAAAGGATTTATTCGGACGAAAGGTTATTAAATCTGGCCCGGTAATTATAAATAGTAACGAATAAAAGTAAAAAATTAACGTTATCGTAAATTACCGGATTCGTTAATATAAAAAAAACCTTTCGGTTAAATATTTCGTTAAGTAAATACGTTATATAATTAAAAATAACGAATAACGTTTTAAAAAGAATTTATTTATAATAATTAACGAAATAATTAACGAATATAAAACAAAATATCCGATTAATTAGCCGATAAAGTATTAAAAAAAGTTTTAATCCGTTTTAATAACGTTAAGATATTAAATAACTGATACGTAATCGTATTTTTTATTTATATAAGAAAAAACTTTAATAAAACATAATTAATTATATTCGTTACTTTTTTTATATTTATTTTATTATATTTATAAAATATTTTTTTATATTTTTTATTAAATCTTTTAATATATCTTTTATATGTTTATATATTTATTTATTTAAATTTTATATATTTTGTACTAAATTTACGTTATACTTATTTTATAATTCCTAATTATTTATAATTCTTTTAGGAAATTTTACGTTATTAAAAAGCTGTATATCGTTAACTTTAAAAATATCTGCTTATATAAAAGGAAATCTTTACCGTCCATTTTTTTATATAAATTTTTAATAATCCGTAACCTTTTTTATTTTTTCCGTTTTTATAAAAAAGAAATCCGCTTAATTTATTTTTTAGGACGAATAGTCCGATAAAAATTCCGTTATGGTAAATAATAAAACCGTTAACGAAGTTATATTTAGTTCCGAATATTTTAACGTTTAAGAAAACGAATAAAATGGTTATTTTAATAAGCTTTTATTTATTATTTTTTCGGTAGGTAATAATTTATTTAATAATAATGTTAACGAAAAATAAGTTATAAATAACCTTAAAAAGAAAAAAGATAACGAATTTATTAAATTTGTTAAATAAATTAATTCTTCCGATAAATAAAATAATTAAATCAGTATTTAAAACGAAATTATGATTAAGGTATTAATTAATAGAAAAATGGTTATTTTTAACGAAAAAATCGTCCGGGATAACGATATAAATGTTTATAATTTTTAAGATATTACCGATAATTTGTTTAAAAATTTTAATAAAAACCTTATCGTTAAATAGGCCGACCGAATAATTTTTTTCTAACGAAAATAATGTTAAGTTTGTTAAAGGTATTAGCCGGTTTATCCGAAAATCGGTATTTATATTTATTATTAATTGCAGAAATAAACGAACCGGTTATAATGGCATAAATAATGGTATAAATAACGGTATAAATAACGAGAAGGACGATAATAATAATAAAAAGGAAATAAACGTTAAACCGGTTATCTTTATTAATAACCTTATTAAGGATAACTTTTAAAATAATTTTATTAACTTAATTATTTATTGCTTAATTTTGCTGGCCCGAAAAATAATCGTATTCAATAAAACGTTAATAGTAATTAAATAATTAAAGTAACCGGCAAAAAACGTCCCTTATTAATTAAATCGAGGCTTTCGTTTAAAAAAGTAAGATACGAATTAACTTTTATTATTAAAAAAAAGTTTGATAATAAAGATAACGATAACGATAAAACTAATAACCCGGTCGGATTAAAGGTTTACTTTGCCCGAATTCGTAAGGAATATAGTTATTATACTAAATTGCTAATTAAAATATTTAAGGAAATTAAGAAGTTTATTATTAAATATAATACGAAAACTTTCGTAATATATCCGTACTTAAAATTTATTAGGGATAACGTAAAACGTACATATATATTTTAAAAACGTAAAAAAGTATACGACGGCGAAATGCTAGTTAAGGCTATTATTTTAATTATTAAATATTGCGACCTAAAAGGTTATTTAAATGGTAATATTAGCGGTTATTTCGTAAAAATGAGATAATTTAATTTATATTAAGTTATATTTATAACAGCAGGAGGTAACGATTAGGTTAGTAATAAAGACGTTTTTTATTTTATTATATTTATATTATAAAGAATATGTACGAAATTAAATAAAAACTGGATATAAAGGACGTTTTTAGTAGCAGTAACGTTATCCTTATTAATGCAAATGTTAATTTTTAGGTTATCGAAAGCTAAATTAATAATAAAATCGAAAAAGTTATTAAGGTAATCGAAAATAAGGTTAATATAATTTTTAAAGCCGTTAAAAAGGTACCGTTTGGTATAATTATGTTATAATATAGGAATAGGGGTTCCTGTCTTGGAGAAACCGGCCTCCGGAGCCTGGTGTGGGCTCCGCGCGGCTGATCTTCGGGTGAGGAAAGCTTCGTTTTCCTTGCGCTAAGAAATGGTGATTTGGAGGATCTAGTAGATCTGGGACCAGATTTAATAAATCCCATAGATTTACGATATACTTATTAAATCTAGATGGATATATAACGAACGGTTTCCTATATAGATAGTATTTATTTAATTTCGTTTTTTAGCTATTAATTTAAATTTTTTATTAAAAATAATTATACCGTTTTTTAATTAAGGGAAAAGTTCGTAAATTTTTTTAACGAATATTCCGTTTATTAAGTTATTATTACCTACAAATTAAAACTTCCATTTTGGATATTGCTTATATCTTTAGGTAGATATATAATAGGTTCGTTATATTTTAATAATTTTTTAATTAATACCTATCAAATAATTTAAAATTTAATTAAATATAAGCTTTTTTAAACTTAATAAAAATAATATTATAAAATAACGTTTAGTAAATAAATAATATATTCGATTTCCGTTATTAATTAATAAAAAATTAATAATTAAATTAAATAATTTATTTTTTATTAAAAAAGTTTTTTAATTAATCGATAATATGGCATTTATAATTATTAAAATTAAAGGTTTAAAAAAAACTTTTTTTTCTTAACCGTAACTTACCTTTATTTCCGAAAAGATTATCGAAGTTTAGCTTAAGAAATTCGATTAAAAGAAGGAAGAAAAGTAAGGTATAAAAGTTAAAAAAAAAAGAATTTATAATTAATAAGTAATTAAATTTTATAGTTAAGGAAATTATAAAACTTAAAAAAAAGAACGCTAAATTTATCCGATAACTTAAAAAGATTTTATATTTTTTTTAGGAATTATTTTTCGTCCAAAAACTTTAACCCTTTTTTTGTTCGGTTACGACCGAAAGGGAATTATATCTTTTATTGTTTATTATAAAATATTCGATATTAAAGGTTATAAATTAATTGTTTTTAACTTTTATAATGGGTTTATTAATATGAAAGGATTTTTGGTTAAGGCTAGATTTTACCTTAAATAGTATGAAAGTTTTTTGATGGAAGATTATTAAAAAGTAATGGTTATTTCGTAATTATTGGCTGGAAAGGTATTCGATTAGTTCGAGCTTATTTTTAAAAATTATTTAACAAATTATCCCGATAACCGGCTAAATATTATTAATGATATTTTTAATAATTACGATACTTTAAAAAATAATATAGGTTTTATACGGAAACGTAAATAAGTAATAATATGCGGTTAAATAAACATATAAGTTCTAACAAATTACTTTAATAATTAAATATACCTTTAAGTTTAACCGGCTAGCTATTATTTTTAAATTATTACAAGATATATTATTTTTCCCTTATTATAACGGCTTAAAACTTTAAGTTAAGGATAAAATATTTAAGGTATTTAAAATTAATTCCTTTAAAGATTATATAAATAAGGTTATTATTTCCGACCGACGTATTTTTAATCGGTACCTTAAAAAGAAAGGAACCGGTAGATAAAGTAACGATAAACGTTTTAATAATAAGAAGAAAAAAGATAAATTTTAAAAGAAAGCTAATATTATTTTAACGGACTTTAAAAAAGATAAATCCAAAGTTACATATTTTAATTATAGTAAAAAAGGCCATTTTAAAAACGAATATTATTTTCCAGCGAAACAAGGGAATTTTTAAAAAGGAAAAATCCTTTAGCCTAAAAAAAATTTACGTAACCGAACGAAATATAAATAATAAGAAAAAGAATAAAAAGGAAGTAAGCTTTACTTTTACCGATTAAAAATTTATTATTATTATAATTAACAGAATTAAAAATAACGACCCAGATAATAAAGATTACGTTATTTATAAAAATATTACGGCCAGAACTTATAAATACTATCCAGAACGAATAGCCTCCAAGGTAACCATTACGTTAGAATACATTTATTACCTTAATGTATAAAAATATTAAATATACGACCAAAACGGTTAATTACGAAAAGATTTCGATAACTATAAATAATTCTTTCCCAAATATTACATTTTTCCAGAATATATAATATACCTAAAACTTTTAACAAATAATTATAAACTTTTATATTTTATTACTTATTATAATTATAACTACCTTATTTACTAACGAACCAAAGAAAATAACAACTTTTAGCTGGAATATAACGGAAAAACGTTTATAAAACTAAATAATAAATGCAAATATAAAAGAATTCTCTGATAGCCAAATTATCCTAGGTTTTATTATTTATACCTTAAATTAAAACGGAATCGGAAAATTATAACGCAAAAAAGCTTATATTATTTACTAATATTATATAATAAATACGAACTTCTAGCTATAAAAGTACCCCTTTCGAAAGTTTACCCTTTTAACCTAATAATTTGTAAAATATAGAACCTAAGAAAAAACCGAAAAAAATAATTATTTCTAACTGCCAATTTGGTAACAAAATATGGTTTAAGTATATGAAAAACTATTGTACCAAATATGCAGCTAAAAAAGTACATAAATAAAAACGTTTTTTAAGCTCCAAAATACGTTAATTAAAAAATTATAAAGGCCTTCGAAAATAAGATACCGAGAAACCTTTATATATAAAACCTTATATAAGGTAAAAAAAAGATTCCGAAATTAGATTAAGATTCTTATTTATCATAAAAATAAAATATTTAACGCCATAATTAATTCTGGAATAAAGGGAAACTTTATCTTTCCCAAAGTAACTAAAAGGTACCAGATTCTTTAAAAGTATAAGTAATAATTATACAAATTACGAACAGTTAATAAAAACTTATTTATTTATGATAACGGCTAAATTTTCCAAAAAATAAAGAAATTCGTATTTTAAATATAAAAATATTCGAAACGGATTATTTTCGACATTGCCGACATTTTAAAATACGATATCGTTTTTGGAATACCATAGTTTCGTTTTAATAATTTACGGATTAATTAAAAAAATAAACGTTTTTATGAAATAATTCTAAGGAAAAATTCCATAAAGTTTGTTATATAATCAAAAAAGTAAAGGTTTCTAACCTAATAATAACGATACCCCTTAAGTATCGACGATTTAAAAAGCTATTTAAGAAACGGATTAAAGAAAAATTGCCTAACTATAACTAATAGGATTATAAAATTCCCATTAAAAAAGGATATTATTTAAGGTTTTTTAGAAAAGTTTCTAACGAAACCTTAAAAAAGGCTATATTTAAAAATCCGAATTATTTATAAGGTATCCAGTTATAATGGTACCAAAAATAAAAAATGGTAAAATTAAGATCGATAAGGATAAAAATTTAATATACCGACGAATATATAATTATCGATAGCTGAACGATATTACTGTTAAAAATGGATATATTCTAACGTTAATAAATACCATAAGGGAAAATATTAACAAAACTAAATAATTTACGGCCTTAAACTTATAAAACGGTTATTACCTAATTCGAATAGCTAAAAGCAAAAAGTAAAAAACCGCTTTTAGGATTATTTATGGATATTACGAATATAAATTTATACCATAAGATCTAACTAATATTTTAACCAGCTTTTAATACATATTTATTATTATCTTACGGAAACCTTTAAACAAATTCGTTTTTATTTATTTAAATAATATTTTTATTTATTTAAAAACTTTAAAAAAATGTAAGAAATATATCGCTTAAATATTACAGGCCCTTAAAAAAGTTACCTTGTTAATAAACGTAAAAAAAAACGTTTAGTATATCCAAAAATTAAATTTTCTAAGTTTTATTACCTTTGGACAAATTTAAATCCAAAATTTTAAGTTAAAAGTTATTAAAAACTAGCCAATTCCAGATAAAGTTATTATTAATAACATCCGTTAATTTTTAAAATTTATCGGTTCCGTACGACCCTTAGTATAAAATTATGGCAAACTTACTAGCCCTTTAACCAAGCTTATTATCAAAAAGTACGTTAAAAAAAAGTTTGAACTTTCGGAAAAAATTAAAAAAGTTTTTTAAAAAATTAAGAATAAAATTATTAACGTTCCGGTAATTAAGCTGCCAAATTATAACAAAAAAAATAATTTAAAATAAATGTTTTAAATTATGCCTTTAAAATAGTTTTAAAATAATTTAAGAATAATAAAAAGTAGTACCTAATAGCATATTTTTTTAAAATTTTTAAAAACGCAAAACTTAAATATCCTATTTATAATAAAAAGTTATTAACGATTATTTTAGTATTTAAAAAATAAAAACCATTTTTTAATAAAATTAAGAAACTATTTAATATTTATTTAAATTATAAAAGTTTTATTCGATTTATAATTACCTACAAACTAAATAAACGCCATAAAAATTAAATAATTTTTTTATCCAAATTTAACTTTAAAATTTACTATATTAAAGGCAAAAAAAATATCCCAATAAATATTTTAAACCAAAAAGGAAATTATAACTTAAAAATTTCCAAACGATATATATAAGTATTATATCGTAAGGACGATAAGATAGTATAATTATATATAACCTTAAAATAACTTATTCCAAAAAAATTAGCTTAATTTAAAAACTTTTACGACCTAAAAAAATAAAAAAAAAATTAAACAATTAAAAGGAAACGATAAAAACCAGCTATTATTCCGCGGCAAGATTTATATTTTCCGTTAATAATAAAAGAAACTCGTTAAAAAATTCCATGAAAACCTTTTATATAAAAACCAAAAAATGTTCAAAATTATTAAACGACTTTAAGAAAAATATAATCTTTTAACATTTCGTTAGATAATTAAATAAATAATTAAAAATTGCAATATTTATAACAAAACTAAAGCAGCCTGCTATAAGCCGTATAACTTATTATAACCTATAAATATATTTAATAAGGTATAAAATATCATAATTTAAGATTTTATTATTAATTTCTTTATATCGAAAAACCCCGTTATTAAAGTTAAATACAATACGGTATAAGTAATTATTAACAAATTTATTAAATATGGGTACTTTTTATTTTTTAAAAAACCGTAACGGTAAAATAGTTAACTTATACCTTTATTCGATATTATTTCGATAAATACGAAATACCAGAAAAAAATATTTTTAATCGAGATAAGCTTTTTATAGTTAAATTCGGTTCCAGTTTTTTTAAGTAAATTAATATTAAGCTTAAACTTTCGATAATTTATTACCTTTAAATAAATAATTAAATAAAATAATTTAATTAAACTTTAAAATAATACCTTCGAAATTACGTTAATTATTAGTAAGATAATTAAGTTAAATTTTTATTACTTATATAAATAACTTATAATATATCCGTTAATAAGAATATAAATATATTACTTTATATAAATATATATAGATATAACGTAATAACTTAACAATTAAAATAGTTAATACGTAAGGGTTCCGTTATTATTGCCGTAATTGTATAAACAGAAATAATAATAATAAAAATTAAGATATTATAAGCCCGATTTTAAATTAAGTTATAATGTTTATAATAAAGAATGGCCTAATATTAAAAAAAATTAAGAGATTAATTTTAACGAAAGGAAAAAAAATTTATTTATTACGTTAAAAATAAAACGTAACGATAAACTTTTTCTAAATTAAAACGAAAAAACCTAACGATAAGGGTTAATTTTAAAAAACTTAGTTTATTTAAAATTAAAAAAAATATTTCGAAAATTAATTATAAATTATCGTTACTTAAAACCATAAGAATATATGTTATATTCCATATTTCCTTATTAAAACCAGCCCTAAAAAACGTCCCGTTTAAGAAAAATTTCGAAATCGAAAAAAATAATAACAAATACGAAATCGAAAAAATACTGGACTTTAAAATGGTTAAAAATAAAATCCAGTACCTAATTAAATAAATAAATTACTTACTTAAAAATAATATATAAGAACTATTTAAGTATCTGGCAAATACGATAAACTTAGTTAAGGATTTTTACCGACAAAATCCTAACCGACCATTTTTAATCCAGTTAAAGTTGTAGGCGATAACGATCCCCCGTCTAAATCCAGGCTTTCGACGTTCCAACCGAAAAAAGTAGACGTTTTTACCGTAACGTTTATCTTAAAAGCAAATCGCGTTTATTTTATTTCGACGTAACGTTACTTTTTTTCTAACCTTTTCCGTTTTTTTAATTAATCCAGTTTTAAATTTTCCTTTAATATTTTTAAAACCCTTTTTTTGAAAAGGTCCTACTAAAAACGTAAACGTTTTAACCTTTTAATAAATTCTTTTTATTTTTCCTTTTATTAACGTCGTAATTTATCCAATTTTTTTTTACGACTTTCTGGTATTTTAAGAAGTTATTTTTAATTTTCCGTTATTTTTATTATAATTATTTTTATGTTGGATTTATTTTTTTAACGAAATTATAATTTCCGCGTTATAAAAAAAACGTTAATAATAAGTATAATAATTATAACTTAAATTTTCCAAAAAAAAAGAAATAGTCGGTTTCGTTAAACCGAATATAATTGGAATAAAAAAAGGTTTTAAATCTAAAAGTTCTGATTAACTTAATACGAATGTTATAAATATTACGTTAATTTTTGCGTAACTTATTTTTTCGCTTTTGTTTTCGATCTATTATAATAAAGTTAATTAAAGAGTTACGGAAAACCCCTTTAGTAAAATAAAAAAGCCATTTACGGTTTTTATCTTTAGGATAAAGATTTTTGGAAAGGGAGGATGGTGTTATAATATAAAAATAAGGGTTTCTGTTTTGAAAAAACCGGCCTCCGGAACCTGGTATGGGCTTTTCGCGGTTAATTTTCGGGTAAGGAAATCTTGGCTTTTCTTACGCTAAAAAATGGTGATTTGGAGGATCTGGTAAATCTGGGACCAGATTTAACAGATCCCATAAATTTACGACATACTTATTAAATCCAGATAGATATATAACGAACGGTTTTTTATGTAAATAGTACCTATTTAGTTTCGTTTTTTAACTATTAATTTAAGTTTTTAATTAAAGGTAATTGTACCGATTTTTAATTAAGGGAAGAGTCCGTAAATCTTTTTAACGAATATCCCATTTATTAAGCTATTGTTACTTACAAATTAAGACCCCTATTTCGGATACTGCTTATACCTCCAGGTGGATGTATAACAGGTTCGTTATAAATTACCGATTTGGCTAATATTTAATAACGAATTAATATTATTAAGGGTATCTTTAAGAACGTTAAAAAGTAAAAAGGTAACTTGCCGATTAAATAATAAAAGTTTCTAAAAATATCGTTAAAACTTTTCATATAAAACTTAAATAATATATATTAGCATTTATAATTGGGCATTATAAGATTTAGGTTTAGGTTTATATATATAAAATTCGAAAAACTTACGTTAAATTTCTTTTTATATAATTAGTACAACTTAATTTAGCGGTATCAAAAATATAAATTCGTACATTATACGGTTGTTTTTAGGCGTAAAAGGGGGACCTGTTAAAAATTATAATAATCCGGGTTTACTTAACGGGTTTTTCGACTATATATATTTGCAAGCTTTTAATAATTTTTGATAGCTTAGAAAATTAGATTTATACCTTTATATAATTATACGTATCTAATATATAGCTATTCGTAACACGTGAAAAACCTTAAATCAAACTCCGTTACTTATTACCATTTACCCGTCATCTTTTATATACCTCCTAAAATCTTTAACAAAACCTTCAAAACCGTATATCTTTTTATATTTCTTCCAGGCCTTTTTAACCCCCTGTATATTCTTAATATTTAAAAAGGGTCCGTTTTCGGATAAAAGGCGTATAATAAATAAAGTCTTATCATTATCGTCTTAAGTTATGCCTAAATTAATAACGATTTTTATAGTTTTCCTTAACCTATATTATATTAAAACAGATTCGGCCCTTATGGACCAAATCGGGTAATTGTTAAAAACCTTTAAGTAATAGGATGTTAAATTTGTTAACCGATATAATTTTAAAACGGGTTAAAATAATAATAATAAATAAGTTAAAGTGGAAAAAATAAGATATAAGTAATATAAATAACTTTAAAGTTTAAATCAGGTTTTGATAATTACCTGATTAGGAAAATAGGGTTGGATATTAGGCCCAAAAAGGGTTAATTTTGAAGGGAAAAGGGTGGTCAAAACGTTAAAACCGTACGTTAAATCTATGCGTTATGGTGGCAATATATAATCTTCGAAGTTGTTCGATTAGCTTCTAACGGCTATAAGTTGTTATAAGCCGGGCTTATAACCTTTAAGAGGTTAATGGATAGTAAAAGAGGTTACTCTGGAGGATTTAGTATGTAAAAAGGTACAGGGTAGACTCGAGGAAGAACTGGGTGATTCTTAGCAGATGTCGCAGCAGAAAAAGATGCAGAAGAAGCAGTATATAGTGATCAGTTATTTATATCTA
Organism: Monosporascus sp. MG133; assembly: GCA_004155925.1. Classification (NCBI taxonomy): domain Eukaryota; kingdom Fungi; phylum Ascomycota; class Sordariomycetes; order Xylariales; genus Monosporascus; species Monosporascus sp. MG133. The sequence continues at coordinate 155,332 of QJNX01000034.1, forward strand.
AGGATCTCTAGCTACACACAGGACCTAGTTGGAAGATATAGGTGTATTTATATTCGTCGAGATGCCAGGATTCTGATGGCGTCGAGTATAGCGTTATAGCTGTTAATATGAGCCTAGAAGGCTCTAGAAAACTTTTATGACGTCTATATGGATTATATGACGTCTACGCTTACGCGTACTGAATCCAGACCTTTCCAGGTCTTTCTAGCTGATAGAGACCCTGATATTACAAATTGGTGCATTTGTAATTAAAGAAGTAGATTTATCTGGTTAACTTTTAAAAGGTCCTAGATAAGAGAGAGAGGGTAGTGATGCCTCCTTAATTACATAGAAAAACAAGAGGGGTCGAAAATTAGCCATGCACATCATTCGTAAGTACCGCTATTCCGACCCAACGTCATGCTCATACTTATAAGTCTAGATGATGATAGGAAAGTGCGTGTCGGAGACTATTGTCAGATATAGGGGACATCAGTTGTGTTGTATTAGTGTAACGAACCTGTCATACATCTACCTGGAGGTATGAGCAGTATCTGTAATGGGGGTTCTTGATTTGCAGGTAATAATAGCATAATGAATGAGGTGTTCGTTAAAAAGATTTGCGGACTTTTTCTTTAACTAGAGAACGGTATAGTTACTTTTGGTTAAAAGCTTAGATTAATAGTTAAGGAGCGAAACTAATTGGGTGTTATTTTATAAGAAACCGATTGTTATATATCCATCCCGAATATTAATAAGTATGTCTGGGATTTATGTAATTTATGTAATTTGGTAAATTATTTAAATTATTTAGATTACCTAGTTCTTAGCGGGAAAAGCCAAACTTTTCCTCCGACGTTTAGCCGCCTGGAGCCTGCGCCAGGTTTTAAAGGCCGGTTTTTTCTAAGATAGGAATTTTTGTTTTTATATTATAATATTATTTCTTTTTTTTAAGGATTTTTGTCTTAAAGATAAAAACCGTAAGTAACCTTTTTGTTTTGTTAAAAGGTTTTTGCGTAATTTTTTAGTTAACTTTATTATAATAAATCGAATTAAAAAAAGAAAAGAAAAAGAAACCGTATTTATATTAATAAGAATTTCGTATTATTTACGTAGAAAATATTAAAAAGTTTGGTTCGAAAATTATTCTTTATTTAAATTATATTTATTTTAAGGTAACCGAATATTTTTACGTAATAAGTATTTTAAGTTATAATTATTATATTCGTTATTAACGTTTAATATATAACGTATTAAAAATAAATTTTTTATCGAAAATTAAAAAAAAATATAACCGTTTATAAAAGAAATAACGTAAGGTAAAGAATACTTTAATTACTTTTTTTAATCGTTTAAAACGATTACGTTTTTAATAAAAATTTTTTTTTTAAAAAACCGTCGCTATTTTAAAAGAAAATTTAAACGGGATTAATAAAAAGATTAAGAAAGATTAAAGGAAAACTAACGTTATATAAAGGCAGAATAAACGCAATTTAATTCCGAAATAAATATTATAATAAAAGCGTTTATTTTTTTCGGATAAAACGTTTTAAATTTGGATTTAGGCGGGGAACCGTTATCGTTTACGACTTTGGCTGGATTAAAAACGGTCGGTTAAAATTTTGCCGGTAAAAATTTTTAATTAAGCCTATCGTATTCGTTAAGTACTTAAATAATTCCTATATGTTATTTTTAAGTAGGTAATTTATTTATTTAATTAGTTACTAAATTTTATTTTTGATTATTTTGGAATTTAATATTTTTCGATTTCGTATTCGTTATCGTTTTTTTCAATTTCGAAGTTTTTTTTAAGCGGGACGTTTTTTAGGGCTGGTTTTATTAAGGAAATATAAAATATAAGGTATATTTTTATAATTTTAAGTAATAATAATTTATAATTAATTTTCGAAATAACTTTTTTAATTTTAAACGGCTTAAACTTTTTAAAATTAAATTTATCGTTAAATGTTTTGGTTTTAATTTAAAAAAGATTTAACGTTACGTTTGGTTTTTAACGTAACAAATAAATCTTATTTTTTCTTATTAAAATTAATCCTTTAATTTTTTTTATTATAATATTAAGCTATTTTTTGTTATAAAAATTATAATTTAGTTTAAAATCGGGCTTATATTATTTTAATCTTTATAACCATTTTTTTATTTATAAAATTATTATAATAATAATTAATACCTTATATATTAATTATTTTAATTATTAAGTTATTACGTTATATTGTTACGAACCTGTCATACATCCACCTGGAGGTATGAGCAGTATCCGAAATGGGGGTTCTTGATTTGCAGGTAACAATAGCACAATGAATGGGGTGTTCGTTAAAGAGATTTGCGGACTCTTCCCTCAACTAGAGAACGGTACAGTTGCCTTTGGTTAAGAGCTTAGATTGATAGCTAAGGAGCGAAACTAAATAGGTGCTATCTACAAAGAGAAACCGACTGTTATATACCCATCTCGAAATACAATAAGTGTGCCTGGGATCTATGTGATCTATGTGATCTGGCAGATCACATAGATCACCTAGATCACCTACTTCTTGGCAAGAAAAGCCAAGCTTCTCTTGTACCGAAGTTTAGCCGTCTGGAGCCCGCGCCAGGCTCCAAAGGCCGGTCTCTCCAAGACAGGAACCCCTGTTCCTGTGCCGTAACATATATTTATATATAGCTATATAGGATAATATGTTTATATCCTCGTTAACGGACGTATTATAAGTTATTTATATAAATAATAAAAGTTTAATTTAATTATTTTGCTAATAATTAACGTAATTTCGAAAGTATTATTCCAGGGTTTAATTTAATTACTTTATTTAACTATCCGTTTAAAGATAATAAGTTATCGAAAATTTAAACCTAATACCGATTTGCTTAAAAAATTAATACCGAATTTGGATATAAAAAACTTATTTTAATTAAAAATAATTTTTTTTAGTATTTTATATTTATTAAGGTAATATCGAATAAAAACGTACGTTAATTATTTTACCGTTACGTTTTTTTAAAAGGTAAAAAATATTTATATTTAATAAATTTATTAATAATTATTTATATTATATTATATTCGATTTTAATAACGGAATTTATCGATATAAAAAAATTAATAATAAAATCTTAAGTTATAATATTTTATATTTTATTAAGTATATTTATAGGTTATAATAAATTATACGATTTATAATAAGTTACCTTAATTTTATTATAAACGTTATAATTTTTATTTACTTATTTAATTATTTAACGGAATTTTAGGAAATTATATTTTTCTTAAAATTGTTTGGTAATTTTAAATATTTTTTGGTATTTATATAAAAAATCTTCGTAAAATTTGTTAATAAATTCTTTTTATTATTAATAAAAGATATAAATTTTGTTACGAAATAATAATTAATTTTTATCGTTTTTTTTAGTTATTTAGTTTTTTTTAGTTTTTTTAGGTCGTAAAAACCTTTAAACTAAATTAATTTTTCTGGAGTTGGTTATTTTAAGGTTATATATAATTATATTATTTTATTATTTTTACGATATAATATTTATATATATCGTTTAAAAATTTTAAAGTTATAATTTCCTTTTCGGTTTAAAATATCCGTTTAAATATTTTCTTTATTTTTAATATAATAAATTTTAAAATTAAATTGGACAAAAAAATATTTAATTTTTATGGTATTTATTTAAGTTTTAAATAATTATAAATCGAATAAAGTTTTTATGGTTTAAACAAATACTAAATAATTTCTTAATTTTATTAAGGAATAATATTTATTTATTAAGTATTAAAATAATCGTTAAAAACTTTTTATCGTAAATAAGGTATTTAAATTTTATATTTTTAAAGTTTTTAAAAAAGTACGTTAATAAGTCCCATTTTTTATTATTTTTTAATTATTTAAAAAATATTTTAAAGATATAATTTAAAACGTTTATTTTAAGTCGTTTCTTTTTTGTTATAATTTAGTAACTTAATTACCGGGCTATTAATAATTTTGTTTTTAATTTTCTGAAAAAATCTGGTTTTAAAATAAAAATAAAATTTTTTTAACGTATTTTTGGGTAATAAGTTTAATTAAAAAGTTAGCAAATTTATTATAATTTAAATAAAAGGTTATATGTAACCGGTAAATTTTAAAAATTAACGGATATCGGTAATAATAATTTTGTTAAAAATTAGCTAATTTTTAATAATTTTTAACTTAAAATTTTAAATTTAAATTTATCCCGGGGTAATAATAAAACTTAAAAAATTTAGTTTTTAAATATATTAAATATTGTTTTTAACGTTTATTAATAAATTAACCTTTTTAAAAAAAGTTTATATTTAAATAATATACTTTTTATATTTCTTTAAAATTTTTAAATAAATAAAAATATTATCCAAATAAACGAAAACGAATTTATTTAAAAGATTTCGTAAAATAATAATAAACATATATTAAAAGCTGGCTAAAGTATTAATTAACCTTTATAATATAACTTTATATTCGTAATATTTATAAATAATTTTAAAAGTTTTTTTTTATTTTTTTTTAATTATTTAAATTAAATAATAACCGTTTAATAAATTTAAAGTTATAAATTATTTAATTTTATTAATATTTTTTTATAATATTTACTAACGTTAAAAGATATTTATTTTTGATAATAATATTATTTAATTATTAATAATTATATATTCGCCGGTATATTAAATTTTTATTTTTATAGATTTTAATTTTATTATTTTTTATTTTTATTATTATTATAATTAAATATTTTATAAATAATTTAAATTTTTAAATATAAATTTGTTTTAAATTTTATTAAAAACTTTTTTAAAAAATTTTAATTTTTTTAAGATTTATATAATAAATTTAATAAAGTTTTAAATAATATCTTTTTTTAATAAAATTTTTATAATTTTATTAATTATAATTAAATAATTTTTTTCGGATTCGATTTTTAAATAATTTTTTAAATCGTTAATATTTAAAAGATATTATTAATATTAAGTTAAAAATTTTAACTTTTTTAATTATATAATAAATTTTATAAAATTCTTTTTTTTAAATTAATTCGTAAATTATTAAAATAAAATTACGGTATTTTTAAAATAAAATCGTATTTTAAAATATTAACGATATCGAAAATAATCCGTTTTAAATATTTTTATATTTAAATTATAAATTTTTTTATTTTTCGGAAAATTCGGATATTATTATAAATAAATAAGTTTTTATTAATTATTCGTAATTTATATAATTATTATTTATATTTCCAAAGAATTTAATACCTTTCGGTTATTTTAAAAAAAATAAAATTTTTTCCGTTCCGGAATTAATTATAACGTTAAATATTTTGTTTTTATAATAAATAAAAATTTCGATTTAATTCCGTATTTTTTTTTTGCTTCGTATAAAGTTTTATATATAAAAACTTTTTGGTATCTTATTTTCGAAAATTTTTATAATTTTTTAATTAATATATTTTAAGGGTTAAAAAACGTTTTAAGTTACGTACTTTTTTAACCGTATACTTGATATAATAATCTTTTATATATTTAAACTATTTTATATTACCGAATTAATATTAAAAAAAAATTTTTTTTTTTACTTTTTTTTAAATTTTATATTGTATAAATTATAAAATTAAAAAGGTAAAATTTCGAAAAAGGCATTTTTATAATTAAAGGTTCGTATTTATTATATACTATTAATAAATAATATAAATATCCTTACGTTATAATTTTTTAACTTTATTTTAATTTAAGATATAAGTAATAAAATTTAAAATAATCTGGCTATCGGAAAATTTTTATATATTTATATTTATTATCTGGTTTTATAAACGTTTTTTCGTTATATTCTAGTTGAAAATTTTTTTTTTAATTTGTTAATAAATCAAATAATTATAATTATAATAAATAATAAAATATAAAATTTTTAATTACCTGTAAAAAATTTTTGGGTATATTATATATTCCGGAAAAATATAATACTTAAAGGATAATTATTTATAATTACCGAAATCTTTTCGTAATTAACCGCTTTAATCGTATTTTTTATATTCTTATATATTAAGGTAATAAATATATTTTAACGTAATAATTATTTTAAAAATTATTTATTTTAAATAATATTTATAAACTTTAACCGTAATATTTTTATAAATAATATAATTTTTATAATTTAGATCGTTATTTTTAACTTTACTGGTTATAATAATTATAAATTCTTAATCGGCGGAAATAAAGCTTATTTATTTTCTATTTTTTGCCTTATTATTTATATCTCGTTCGGCCGTACGGACCTTTTTTTTAAACTGGAAAATTTTTTTTTAAAAGTTTCTTTTTTTCGCTAGAAAATAATATTTGCTTTTAAAATGGCCCTTTTTGCTATAATTAAAACATTTAACTTTAAATTTTTTTTTGATTCGGTTAAAACGGTACTGGCTTCCTTTTAAAATCTGTTCTTTTTTTTTTTTTTTTGCTATTAAAACGTTTATTATTATTTCGTTTGCTGGTACCTTTTTTTTTAAAATACCGATTAAATATGCGGCAATCGGTAATAATAACCTTATTTGTATAATTTTCAAAAACATTATATTAAATACCCTAAATATTTTATTTTTAACTTATTTCTTTAGGCCGTCGTAATAAAACAAAAATAACGTATTTTGTGAAAATTTGGAAATAGCCGTAAGTTGGTTAAATTCGGTCGTATATTTAATTGTTAAGGTAATTTATTTAAATTTATATCTTTATTTAACCGTATGTTATTATTTATTTATATTTCCGTATAAGGTTTATATTCGTTTTTTAAAATTATCGTAATTGTTAAAGATATAATTAATAACGTTTAATTAATTATTAGGGGAATTTATTAGGTAATCTTTAAAAATAGGTTCGAACTAATCGAATATTTTTTTAGTAAATAGCTGGATGATAGTTGTTATTTTTTGGTAATTTTTCGTTAAAAAACTTTCGTATTATTTAAAATAAAATTTAATTTTAACCAAGAATTTTTCCATATTAATAGATTTATTATAAAGTTTAGGGATAATTAGTTTATAACTTTTAATATTAAATATTTTCTGGTAAGTAAAAGGGGATATAATTTTTTTTCGGTCGTAATTAAATAAAGGGGTACTGGAGTTTTTAAAAGGGGAATAATTTTTAAAAAAGGTATAAAATTTTTTTTTTAATTATCTTACGAACCTGACGTTTTTTTATTTAAGTTTTATAACCTTTTCGGCTATAAGGTCTAACCGTTTATCGATTATAACTTTTCTTTCCTTTCCTTTTTTAATTATTATTTTTAATTCCTTTTTTTCCGTTTGGTCGGACTTTTTAAGCTAGATTTCGATAATCTTTTCGGTTTCTTTAAGGGTAAAGGTAAGTATAACGAATCTGTCATACATCCACCTAGAGGAATGAGCAGTATCCGAAATGGGGGTCTTGATTTGCAGGTAACAATAATACAATAAATAGGGTATTCGTTAAAGAAATTTGCGGACTTTTCCCTTAACTAAAAAACGGTATAGTTATTTTTAGTTAAAAGTTTAAATTAATAATTAAAAAGCGGAACTAAAAGAATGTTATTTATATAAGAAATCGTCTGATATATATATTTTTATTATCTTCCTTAATTTCTAAAAGTTTTTGGAGGTTTTTGGAGCCAGATAAAGACGGATAAAAGTGGTTTTTTTTTATCTTTAGAAACAGACAAAAACAGGCCGAAAGCCGAGATTTAGCCGGCGGGGTAAAGGCCTTAGTTATGTTAACTTACCTAGCTTTTTTTTTGGGTTTAATAAAATCCTTACGGATATAATATTATTTTTTTTTCTAAAATTTTTATCCTAAAAATTTTTAAAAGGTAAGTTTTCTTTTTTTCCTTAATACCGTAATATATTTTAATTATAATAAATAGATTTTAAAAATGTTTTAAAACTTTAACCGAAAGTTATTACGAATTTATAAAGTCGATTTTTTAATTTGGTTTCGAAGTTATACCGTATATATGTTATTTTAAAAAAAACCTTTTTTGCAAAATATTAAGAAACCGGAAAAATTACCAGAATTATTTAGCGGTTAATATTTAAATTTATGATAAAAGTTATATTTCGTTATCGTTTTTTAAAAATATTCGGATTAAAAAATTTCGAATAAATAAGGAAAAACGTTTGGCGGTTTAATAATTACAAAAGTTATTTAACCGTATCGTTCGGTTAAATTGTTAGTTTAAATAAATACATTTTAAAAAAGTATTATTTATTTAAAGGGAATTTAAAAATATGGATAAGTTAAAAAAGTAAGAAAGGTTAAATGCGGAAAAAGAACGTTAAAGAAAAAGCGAACGTAGCTTACTTTAAGGCTTGATATATTAATGGAGGTATTTATTTTTTTCGACTAGAACGCCTTAAACCTAAATTTAAGTAAAGGGTCGTTACTGTTTGCGATCCTGGTCGGTTAGGATTTTGTCGGTAAAAATCTTTAACCAGGTTTATCGTATTCGTTAGGTATTTAAATAGTTCTTATATGTTATCTTCCGGTAAATAATCCATTTACTTAACTAGATATTAAATCTTATTTTTAACTATTTTAAAATCCAGTATTTTTTTAACCTTATATTCGTTATCGTTTCTTTCGATCTCGAAGTTTTTTTTAAACGGGACGTTTTTTAAGGCTGGTTTTAATAAGGAAATATTAAATATAAAGTATATTTTTATGGTTTTAAATAATAATAATTTATAATTAATTTTTAAAATAACTTTTTTAATTTTAAATGGACCAAATTTCTTAAAATTAAGCTTATCGTAAGTCTTTTTCGTTTTAATTTAAAAGAAATTTAACGTTAGGTTTTGTTTTTAACGTAATAAATAGATTTTATTTTTTTTTCGTTAAAATTAGTACCTTAATTTTTTTCTTGTTATAATATTAGGTTATTTTTTGTTATAAAAATTATAACTTAATCTCGAATCGGGTTTATATTATTTTAATTTTTGTTACCATTATTTTTATTCGTAAAGTTATTATAATAATAATTAGTAGCTTTCGTATTAACTGCTTTAATCGTTAAATTATTACGTTATATCCATATATAGCCGTATGCGGTAATATACCCATATTTTCGTTAACGGACGTATTATAAATTATTTATATAAATGGTAAAAGCTTAACCTAATTATCCTGTTAATAATTAACGTAATTTTGAAAGTATTATTCCAAAATCTGGTTTAATTATTTTATTTATCTATTTATCTGAAAGTAATAAGCTATCGAAAATTTAAGTTTAATACCGATTTATTTAAAAAAACTAATACCAAATTTAAATATAAAAAGTTTATTTCGATTAAAAATATCTTTTTTGGGTACTTCGTATTTATTAAGGTAATACCGAACGAAAACGTAAGGCAGTTATTTTACCGTTATAATTCTTTTAAAAGGTAAGAAATATTTATATTTAATAAATTTATTAATAATTATTTATATAACATCGTATTTAATTTTAATAATAAGGTTTTTTGATATAAAAAATTTAATAATAAAATCTTAAATTATAATATTTTATACTTTATTAAATATATTTAAAGGTTTAATAAATTATACGGCTTATAATAAATTACTTTAATTTTATTATAAATATTATAATCTTTAATTATTCGTTTAATTATTTAGCGAAATTTTAGGATATTATATTTTTTATTATCCATATAAAAAATTTTCATAAAATTTTTTAATAAATTCCTTTTATTATTAACGGAAAATATAAATTTTACTACGAAATAATAAATAATTTTTATCGTTTCCTTTTAATTATTTAACATTTTTTTATTCCTTTAAATCGTAAAAACCTTTAAATTAAATTAATTTTTTTAAAATCGGTTATTTTAAGGGTATATATAATTATATTATTTTATCGTCCTTAGGATATAATACCTATATATATCGCTTAAAAACTTTTAAATCGTAATTTTTTTTTCGGCTTAAAAAATCCGCTTAAATATTTTTTTTATCCTTAATATAATAAATCTTAAAATTAAATTTCGAAAAAAAATTATTTAATTTTTATAACGTTTATTTAATTTTTAGGTGATCATAAATCGAATAAAATTTTTATAGTTTAAATAAATATTAAATAATTCCTTAATTTTATGAAAAATAATTTTTATTTTTTAAATATTAAAATAATCGTTAATAACTTTTTATCGTAAATAGAATATTTAAATTTTACGTCCTTAAAAGCTTTAAAAAAATACGTTATTAAGTATTACTTTTTATTACTTTTTAATTATTTTAAAACTATTTTAAAGGCGTAATTTAAAATATTTATTTTAAGTCGTTTCTTTTTATTATAATTTAATAATTTGATTACCGGGCCGTTAATACTTTTATTTTTAATTTTTTTAAGGATTTTATTTTATCTAAAAACTTAAATTTTTTTAACGTATTTTTTTAATAATAAACTTGGTTAAAAGGCTACCAAATTTGCCGTAATCCTGGATTAAAAGTTATATATAACCGGTAAATCTTAAAAATTAACGAATATTAATAATAATAATTTTATCAAAAATTAATTAATTTTTAATAATTTTTAATTTAAAATCTTAAATATAAATTTATTCCGAGATAATAATAAAACTTAAAAAATTTAATTTTTGAATATATTAAACGTTTTTTTTAATATTTATTAATAAATTAATTTTTTAAAAATTTTTAGTATTTAAGCCATATATTTTTTATATTTTCTTTAAAATTTTTAAATAAATAAAATATTATTTAAATAAACGAAAATAAATTTATTTAAAATTTTCCGTAAAATAATAATAAATATATGTTAAAAGTTGGTTAAAATATTAATTAACCTTTATAACATAACTTTATATTCGTAATATTTATAAATAATTTTAAAAATAATTTTTTATTTTTTATTTTTAATTATTCGAATTAAGTAATAATTATTTAATAAATTTAAAACCGTAAAATATTTAATTTTATTAATATTTTCCCTTATAATATTTATTAACGTTAAAAAATATTATTAAACTAATTATAATCGTAAATTTATCGGTATATTAAATTTTAATTTTTATTAATCCTAATTTTATTATTTTTTATTTTTATTATTATTATAATTAAGTATTTTATAAATAATTCGGATTTTTAAATATAACCTTTTTTTAAGTTTCGTTAAAAACTTTTTTAAAAAATTTTAATTTTTTAAAAATTTATATAATAAATTTAATAAAATTTTAAAGAAACTTTTCTTATAAAGATTTTATAATTTTGTTAATTATAATTAAATAATTTTTTTCGGGTTCGTTTTTTAAATAAATTTTTAAATTGTCGATATTTAAAAAATATTATTACCGTAAAATTAAAAATTTTAATTTTTTTAATTATATAATAAATTTTATAAAAAAAAATTTTAAAATTATTTTTTAAAAATGTTTATTTTTTTTAATTAATCCGTAAATTATTAAAACGAAATTATAATATTTTTAAAATAATATCGTATTTTAAAATATCGGTAATATCGAAAAAATTTGTTTTAAATATTTTTATATTTAAATTACGAATTTTTCCGTTTTTCGGAAAATTTAATTATTATCGTAACTAAATAAGTTTTTATTATTTATTCGTAATTTATATAATTATTATTTATAATTTCGAAAAATTTAATATTTATCGGTTACTTTAAAAAAAATAAAATTTCCTTTTATTCCGGAATTAATTATAACGTTAAATATTTTATTTTTATAATAAATAAAAATTTTAATTTAATTCCGAATTTTCTTTTTCTGCTTTATATAAGGTTTTATATATAAAAACTTTTCGGTATCTTATTTTTAAAAACTTTTATAATTTTTTAATTAATATATTTTAAGGGCTAATTAACGTTATTATTTACGTACTTTTTTAGCCGTATATTTGGTATAATAATTATCCATATATTTAAACCATTTTTTATTACGAAATTAATAATTAAAAATAACTTTTTTTAAATTCTTTTTTTTAAATTTTATTTTTTATAAATTATAAAATTAAAAAAGTAAATTTTTAAAAAAAATACTTTTATAATTAAGAAATTATATTTATCGTATAATATTAATACATAATATAAATATTTTTACGTTATAACTTTTTAATTTTGCTTTAATTTAAGGTATAAATAATAAAACTTAAGGTAATTTAGTTATTAAAAAAAATTTATATATTTATATTTATTATTTAACTTTATAAATATTTTTTCGTTATATTTTAACTAAAAGTTATTATTTTCTTTAATTCGTTAATAAATAAAATAATTATAATTATAATAAGCAATAAAATGCAAAAATTTATAATTATCCGTTAAAGGTTTCGGATATATTATATATTCCGGAAAAATTTAATATTTTAAGGATAATTTTTTATAATTATCGAAATGTTTTTATAATTAACCTTTTTAATCGTATATTTTATATTTTTATATATTAAAATAATAAATATATTTTAACGTAATAATTATTTTAGAACTTGTTCGTTTTAGATAATATTTATAAGCTTTAACCGTAATATTTTTATAAATAACATAATTTTTATAATTTGGGTCGTTATTTTTAACTTTGTTGGTCGTAATAATAATAAATTTCTAATCGGCAAAAATAAAGTTTACTTTCTTTTTATTTTTTTTTCGTTATTTATATCTCGTTCGGCCGCGCGAACCTTTTTTTTAGGCTAAAGGATCTTATCCTTTTAAAAACCTTTTTGGGAATTTCCTTTTTTCGATAAAAAGTAACATTCGTTTTTAAAATAACCCTTTTTATTATAGTTAAAATATTTAACCTTAAACTTATTTTTTTTTTAAACTTTACCGAAATAATATTAATTTCTTTCTGGAATCTGTTTTTTATTTTCTTTTTATTATTAAAACGTTTGTCGTTATTTCGTCTGCCGGTTTCTTTTTTTTTTAGGTACCGATTAAAAATACGTCGGTCGGAAATAATAATTTCATCCGTATAACTTTCGAAAAAACTTACCTTAAGTATTTTATATATTTTATTTTTAACTTAATTCTTTAAGTTATTATAATAAAGGAAAAATAATATATTTTATAAAAGTTTGGAAATAATTATAAAGTAATTAAATTTAATCGTATATTTAATTATTAACGTAATTTATTTAAGTTTATGTATTTATTTAACTATATGTTGTTATTTATTTATATCTTTATATAAGGTCCGTATTCGTTTTTCGAAATTCCCGTAATCGTTAAAAATATAGTTGGTAGTATTTAGATAATTATCGGAAAAATTTATCAGGTAATTACTAAAAATAGGTTCGAATTAATCGAGCACTTTTCTAACAAATAGCTGGAAAATGGCTATTATCTTTTAATAATCCTCCGTCAGAAAACTTTCGTACCATCTAAGGTAAAGTTTGGCTTCGATTAAAAGTCCTTCCATATCCGTAAACTTATTATAAGGCTTGGAAGTAATTAGCTTATAACCTTTAATATCTGGCTTTTTATAATAGGCGGAAGGGGGTATAGTTTCTTTCCGGTTTTAACCGAATAAGGAAAAAGTTAAAATTCGGAGGCGAAATATAGGTATTTTAAAAAAAATTACCGGGGTTTTAAAATAAGGCGCGAACTTTTTTTTTTTTAATTATCGGGCGAATCTGGCGTTTTCTTTCTTTAAATTTATTACTTTTTACGCCATAAGATTTAATTGCTTATCGATTATAACCTTTTTTTTTTTCTTTTAACTTTCATTTTTGATTTTTTTTTTCTTTTGGTTAAATTTTTTAACTTAAACCTTTATAATCTTTTTTTATTTCCATAAAGGTAAAAGTAAGTTATTATTAAAAAAAAAACTTTCTTTAACTTTTAATTTTAATGGTTATAAGTGCCATATTATTAATTAACTAAAAACCCTTTTTAATAAAAAATAAATTATTTAATTTAATTATTGATTTTTTATTAGTTAATAACAGGAATCGAAAATGTTATCTGTTTATTAAACGTTATTCCGTAATATTATTTTTATTAAATTTAAGAACGTTTATATTTAATTTGGCCTTAAATTATTCGTTAATTATTAATTAAAAAGTTATTAAAATATAACGAATTTATTATATATTTATTTAAAGATATAGGTAATATCCGAAATAGGGGTTTTAATTTGCAGATAATAATAATATAATAAATAAAATATTCGTTAAAAAAATTTACGGATTTTTTTTTAATTAAAAAACGGTATAATTACTTTTAGTTAAAAGTTTAAATTAATAACTAAAAAACGGAATTAAAAAGATGTTATTTATATAAAAAATCGTTTGATATATATATCTTTATTATTTCCCTTAATCTTTAGAGATTTCTAGAGGTCTCTGGAAACGGATAGAGACGGACAGGGGTGGTCTCCCTTTATCTCTGGAGATAGACAGAGACAGGCCGAAAGCCGAGATTTAGCCGGCGGGGTGGAGGCCTGAGCTATCTCAACTCACCTGGCTCCTTCTCTGGGCTTAGTGGAATCCCCACGGATATAACAGTAAGTTATTATTAGGAAATAAAAGATTTTTTTTATCCCTTAATTTTGGTAATTGTAGGTATTATATTATCGATTAATTAAAAAACTTTTTTAATAAGGGGTAAATTATTTAATCCGATTATTAATCCTTTATTAACTAATAACGGAAATTAAATATGTTATCTGTTTACTAAACGTTATTTTATAATATCGTTTTTATTAAGTTTAAAAAGTTTACGCCTAATTGGACCTTAAATTATTCGTTGGTTATTAATTAAGAAGTTATTAAAATATAACGAACTTATTATATATTTACTTAAAGGTATAAGTAATATCCGTAATAAAGGTTTTTAATTTGTAAGTAATAATAGCATAATAAATAAAGTATTTATTAAAGAAATTTGCGGACTTTTTTTTTAATTAAAAAACGGTATAGTTACCTTTAATTAAAAGCTTAAATTAATAACTAAAAAGCGAAATTAAATAGGTATTATCTTTATAAAAAACCGATTATTATATATCCATTCCGAATATTAATAAGTATGCCTGGGATCTATATGATCTATATAATCTGGTAGATCACCTAGATCACCTAGATCACCTAGTTCTTGGCGGGAAAAGCCAAGCTTTTCCTCCGACGTTTAGCCGCCTGGAGCCTGCGCCAGGCTCCAAAGGCCGGTTTTCTCCAAGACAGGAACCCCTGTTCCTGTACTATAACAATTAGATGGCTAGTTGCGTACGCTTTCGTAACGCGTACTAATCCTTGAAGTAATCTAGCCCCGGAACATATATGTTCCGATCAGAGGGATATCTCTATATATAGGGTGCTAGCGTACCCCTGCTAGCTGACATATTCCTTTAACACCTTAACGTAATTATGGCGTTAATTATTATATTTTATCATTTTTTAAAGCTATAATTTTCCATTTTATTTTTTTTCCGGCGATTAAATCTTTTTAATTAATTAATTTTTCTTTTAAAATAATCTTTAAGATTTTCTTCCGTTAATTTAAAATTTTTATAATATTTATTAATTTTAATTATTTTTTAAAATATTTAAAAGTTTTTCGTAATAAAATTTTAATTAATTTATCCGTTAATATATTACTTATAAACGTATAATTTACGTTAATTAAGGTTTTTTTTTTCGGAATTAATAATTATATATATTTACGTATTTTAATTTGGTTTATAAAAATACGATATCGGTATTAATAAATTATATAATTTATTAATTATCGTATTATATATTTAATAATTCCGTATTTAAGATAACTTTTAGTTTTTTAATTAATTAAAAATTAATTAAAATAATTTTATAATTTGCATAAAAGATAATAATTTTATTTTTATTATAAAAATAATTATTATATTTTATTTATTCGTCCGTTATTTTATTATTTTTTTAAATAATTTTATAACGTAAATTTAAAAACTTTTTCGATTAATTATATCATTTACAAAAAAGATATCGTTTTAAATATTTAACGAATCCGTATTTTTTAAATTATAACGTTAACGATTTAATACCGATTAAATATTATATAATTCGATTAATAATTTTATAATATACGTCATTAAAATTTAAATTAAATCGGATAAATCGGGATATAATAAAGAATATATCGGGTTATATATTAATTATTACGTAAAAAATAAAACCGGTTTTTTTTTAATATTTATTAACGGAATTTAAATAGGCCAAATTAAAATTCGGTAATAATTCGATATCTATTATAGGTATTTTTAAAAAGTTATTTAAATTTTTTTAAGGATTAAGTTAATTAATTTATTTATAAAATTAAACTAAAATAATTAAATTTTTTTCGGTTTTATTTTTAATTATTTTAATACCGAAAAATTATTATAAATTTTTATTTTTTATAAAAATATATCGTTTTCGTATTTATTAAATTAATTAATTAACCAAACCTTAATTTTTTTTACGATATATTATAATAATATCGTTTATAAAAAAAATAAGTATTTTTTAATAAATATAATAATAAAGTTCGTAAAAAAAGGGATTAAATTTTAATTTTTTAAACGTTCCGATAAAGTTTTTTTATTATAATAAAAATAATTCTTTTAATTTATATAAAAATTTTTTAATTAAAAATTTTTTTATTACGTTATAAATATTTTAAGGACGTTTTTATATATATTTCGTAAGGTAGGTTAACGTTTACGAAGGCGTTTATAACGTTATATTATTTTAACTTTAGGTCGAATTTAGTTCTTATAACGATTAAAATTCGAAATAATTTTTAACGAAAATAAATACGTATATATTATTATAAATATTTTTAAATTATTAATCGTTTCGTATAACGAAACTGGTTTTATACTTTTAAAACTAATTATGCTTATTATTTTTATAAATATATATTTATATATATCTTAAAACTTATTTTTTTGAATAAAAAATTAATTAAAACATTTTTAAAATTAATTTTTTTTATAATTTTATACATAAATTTTTTCGATTTTATTAAATATTTTCTTTAACGGATATATATTTAGTTTTTTATGGTTTTGTAACGGTAATAATAAATTATGTTTATATACCCGGTTTTATAACCTAAATACCTTTTTGTATAATAAGGTATTATAATTTTTCCGATTAAAATAACGCGTATTTCGGGTAATTAATTTGTTTAAATTTCCGTAACTTACCGGCCGGGTATTGTACGTATTTATAAAAAAGGCTAAACGTCCTATATTAAAATCGGTTTTTTATACCTTATATTCGTTTCGGATAATACCATTTTGGTACGGAATATACGGAAGGTTTGCGTTTATTACCCGTAAGGTATTTTTATTTTTTACCGTTATTTTGGATTAAATAATATAAAAGAAGATTAAGGTTACCTTTATAACTTCCGTTGGCATAATAATCGTAACGGTTATAAAAATAAACGTTAGCGGTAATAATAATTTAGGGAACGGTAAAGGTTCGAATATAACGGTCGTATAAAACTAATTAATCTTTTACGAACAGGTTTATTTTTTTCTATTCCGTACGTTTTTTACGTTAATACCTTTCTAGAATTTTTTTATATTTAGCCGGTAACCGAATTATTCCGTTTAAATTTTCGTTTTTTTTAATATATATATTAAATAATTATTAACTTAATTAAGTATTTTTATTTATCGGAATAATTTTTATAACTTTTTTTTTGTAACGTATAAAAAGTTATTTTTTAAGTTTTTAATATTATTTAAAAAATAACTTTTTCGTTAAATTATATATTTCGAATAACGATAACCTTATTAATTAATAAATTCCAGATTTCGTAAATATTCGTAAATTAATAACCGACGAAATAATTAATTTATGTTTTAAAATTTAATTTTTAAATTTTTGTTTTATTATATTAATAATTATAACGTAAGTTATATAACCGTATATTTGTAAGTAACCTTATTAAAGTTTCCGATTAAATATTATAATGCCGTTTTTATATACTAAATAAATATAATAAATTTCGTATAAGTTTTACCAAAAAAAAACGTATTTAAAGATACGGTTATATAAATATATTATTATTTTAAAAATATATATAATTAAAAAAGAAAATAATTTAACGTTATTTCGTATCGTAATCGTTTTTTCTTTCATTATATTCCTTAAACGCTTTATATCCCTATTTTGGGCTTACGTATATAATGCTAAAGGCTTAAATTTAATACTAAAAAAAACGATTAAAGTATATTTCGAAATTAATAATTTTTTAAAATTTCGTTATCGTATTCGAACATTTACGGAAAAACTTTATCTTATTTTTTTAAAATCCTTAAAAAATATCGGAATACCGTAATTAATATATTTTACTTTCGATTTTTAAAGTAAATATCTTAAATTAAACCTAAATACTTATTAATTGCAAATGTAACGTATTTATAGCCTTTAAAATATTTCTCGAAATTTATAAAATTAATAATAATTCGTTATCTTAATCGGGACGTTTTTTTTCGATTTTCGGCATATTTACCTTTTAATTTTCGCCTTATTGCGTATTTATTATTCGATTATTATAAAACCTTTTAAGCAAACTTTTTTTATATAAAATTATAACTAAACGATTATTTCGGGCTTTAGATATTTTAATTTTAGGTACCATATTGTATTATTATCGGTTTGCGATAATTTCGTTATATATAAATTAACGTTTCGTTTATAAGTTATTAAAATTATTTAAAATATTATTATGTTAATATTTTTAATAACGAATTAATTAAACTTATTTATTAACGTAATAATTACTTAATTAAATTTATTTCGAATAAAATTATTATTTTTTCGATTATCTTATTAATACCCTTTTTTCCGGAGTTACCGAAAGGATATTAAATTATACGCAAAATTTTCGTAATAAGTTACGTTATATAAACGTAACGTTTTTAAGCCCGTAAAACTTTAAAATAAAACGTTTATTTCGCTATATTTATTAATCCGGATAAAGTTTTTTCCTACGTATATTTTGTTACTTTAAATTATCGTTTTATAATTTAAAAATTTATTAATAAAATTAAAAATATATATCGTAAACCTTAAATTTAAAATAAATAAATTCCTTAAAAAATAAAACGTAATATTTATCGTACCGCGTTAATTAAAAATAAAAAAATACGTTAAGATTGGTTTTATTTTTTTAGGAATTAATTTATTTCTTAAGTAATTAATTTTTTTATAATTTTTAATAAACGGTTAATTTTTTCCTTTAAAAACTAATCGGCGGAAATTCGGCCTTTAACGTATATTATTATTTTATAATTAAAGCGGAAATTTGTTAAAACTTTTTTAAAAAACGTATAATAGTATTAGGGTAATATATAATAAGCGTTTAAATATGTTTTATAACGGGTATCTTACGTATCCGATTTTTAACGCTTTTTTTTATTGCTGTTTCGGTCCGAATAAAAATTTTTACGACCATTTCGTTTTAATTTACGGCTTAAGGTCCTTTTTCGTAATTAAAGGTTAATATTCTTAATTTTTTTTAATTAAAATCGTCTTAATTAAAAAAGTTTATGGGTATTTTATAAAACGTTAAAAACGTTATTTTAATATTTTTTAACGTAAAATATATATAATTTATATTTTAATAATCTAAAAAGTTAATCGTTATTTTCTGGTAACTAATCGTATTATTATTAATTTTTTTCTTATTTATTATTTAAAAGATTATTATTTAAATCCTAATAATAAAAGCTAATATTATATATAAGTCGTTAACTTATATAATCGTTATTTTCGTTTTTGGTACGTTATATTATTATTTTTAGGCCATAATTTTTTGTTATTTTTTAATTTATTCGTTTAATTTTTTTATTAACTTTAAAATTTATTTTAACCGTTTACGGTATTTTCGTTAAATATTAATTAAAAGTTTGTTATCGTATACTTTGCCGGATTTAACTAAGTTAATATATTATTTTCGTAAATTTTTTTTTGAAAATTTTTTTTTTTTTTAATTATTAAAAATATAAACTTTAAGATTTATTTCGTAAGGTTATTAATATTTTTACGGAAATTATTATATTTTTAATTTTAATAAATATATATAAAAATTTTTTAAATATAAACTTATTTACTTTCCGTTATTATTTTAAGCGTATTTATTAAGTAACTATTTCGGTCTGTTTTTTTAACGTATATGGTTTTAATAAATAAATTAATCGTTCGTATCGTTTATATCGTTTAATAAAATCGTTTTTTCGGGTAAATAATTATATCGGGTTTCGTAAGTTTAATAAGTTATAAAATATCTTAATTAAGATTGATATAATCCTATATATTAAGCGTTTACGTTTTAAATTAAAATTCGCTTTTAAAATAATCTTAATCCTTAAATTTTTTATAAATAATGAAAAACGTCGACGGTACGGTTATTATTATTAATAATATATAACTTATATTATTTTAGCAATAATTAATTAATTAATAATAATACGAATTAAACGAATAAAACTTTTAATTATCAGATATAGGGAACATTAGTTATGTTATATTAAATGGCTAGTTACGTACGCTCTCGTAACGCGTACTAATCCTTGAAGTAATCTAGCCCTGGAACATATATGTTCCGATCAGAGGGATATCTCCATATATGGGGTGCTAGCACACCCCTGCTAGCTGACAACTATGTATTCGTGAAATGCGACGGTGAAGACGATGAAATTCGGCCACCGATAGCAAGAGTGGAGGAGATCTGCCCGGATGGCCAGCTGGGTGTGCTATGGACTTATCACCCTCCAACCCGGAGGTGCCAATGGGATCTTTCGGGCGCTACGAGATACTACTCTCAGATAATCATGATATAATTGAGGTGGAGTGTCTGATGGGATTCGCTAAAGTTGAGGAGAATTGCCAGAACTGCTACGATGCCACGTATTGGTGTTGGAAAAAGCGATTCAAGATTCTTAAGAAAATAATTATCCTAAATGAACGAGAGACAAAGAGGCGAAGGTTGGGAAGTTAAAAGGCCGACTTAAAAGTGTAACGTACTATAGGAATAGGCTTGCTCAATTACGCAATAAAGACAGTGTCTTGATACGGATTGAAGACTTGATAGCTTCAGCTCGGTGAACCATTACCGTTTAACCTTTCCCACGGATATCTAATCGTCTATCTCTTTCACCCACTTATCAGCTAATCAGGCATACGCCTATGTCCCTTAATTTCCTCTGTGCCCTAGTCTCTTCCCGCTGTCTCCTTTCCTCTTCTTCCCGAGCCTTCTTAATTTCGCTTCTGCCGTTTCTCTTATACGATCCGTCGTGCTCCTCTGCTACTACGATGCGGTTTATCAGGCCAAGGACCAATATTCCTGTGGAATATATATTGACAGCTAAGCACGGAGAACGAACTGGCAGTCCGGTCCCCGTCCCCTGATCACTGTAGATGTGGAACGTTTCCCATCTCCGTAGTTATGAAGGCGCTGGTAGGCAGTGATATCAACGACCGGAATGCCTCGACGAAGACGAAGAGTCTCCCTATGGTCTGGATCGCCATTAGAAACCCTATCTGGTAGGCAACTACCACCTTGACTCTCGCCAGGCTCAACCTAAGTAACTTTCGCTCGACATCCGCGGCGTACATCATCGCTGCCATAATGAAGAAGGGCACTATTATGGTCAGCAGGCAAGATATATGCCAACCCAGCCGTTCCGCCTGCGTCGGAAACTCGGAATTCCAGGCGATCAGGTGCACCGCCCCGAACGGTACAGACAGGAGGACAGTTACCATCACGCTAACCTGCAGCGGGGAGTGGCGCGACAGGAAGCGCAGCCACCTGATATTCTCGACGTCTAGGTAGTGCACGCTGTTGTTAGGCATCCATGTCGTGGCCCGCAGGTACCAGAAGGTCGTCGGGCCGAGGTACCCCAGCTCCTTCATGTCGTCGACGAGGGGTGGGCGGGCCGCCGGCATGTAGACGCGCGTGGACAGGTCTTTGGGCTTGCTCAGGAGCGCCATGTATGTGGCAAGGCTGCATAGGGCGAAGGCAAGCGTCACGATCTCAAGCTGTGTGACTGTGAGGCCCTGCGCCGCCCGGAACACCAGCTGGATGATCAGCCACAGCACCTGGCCGGCGGCAAGGACCTTGACAAAGGCGTCGCTCTTGCTGCGATCGTTGATCTCGTCCTCCGTCATGTGCGGCAGCTCCGCGATGATGCCTCGCCTGCGCGCGGCGAGCAGCTGACGCGCATCCAGGATCCACACGTTCCCGCTCAGGGCCCTGATGTTGTACCAGTAGGTGGTATGCTTCTGGAGCCCCACGTCCGACGACCGGGACGCCCAGACAGCCTTCTCTGCCACCAGTTCGTTCCGTTTGTGAAGCTGCCATCGCGGCTCGCCCATCGGCCATCCTTCCCAAAGGTTGACGCCGTCCTTGTACCGCGAATTTGCCATTCGCCGCCGCCAGAACTCATGCATCACCCTGGTATCCTCATCTTGGCCATCTTTTTTCGTGGTCGTCTTTACTGTCTGCTTTTCTTCCTCTTGCTTTATCGTGGTCTGGGAAACCTTTAGCCCTTCCGATGTCCCGGGTTGTAACTGGGCAGATGAAGGACGATGGGGAGGAGCAGTGGGAGAAGGAGGGAGAGCGGTTGTAGGTGCGACTGCCCCGATAGCTTTATCGGAGTTGGGGGTCGTTTCGTCGTAAGCCGAGACGATAGGTTCTGGTCCCTTCTTTGGCGATACGACTTTGACGACCACTGGCTCCTTGCTACTCGACAACAAGCCAACCTCATCGCTGCCCGCGCAGCGCTTCGTCTCTGCCGGGGCCTCTTCATCTCCAAACTCGATCGCATAGCCACCCATGTTCGCTAGGAAGCTGTGCGTGAGTGTCCACGGCACGCCGTCCTCACGCGCGTACTCGAGCATCTCCCTGGTCGTGCACCGCGCAGAAAAGAGGTCCATCAGCGCCATGCCCAGGATGACCTCGGGAGCGATGAGGGTGATGAGCATCCATTGCAGTTTTCGAGCTACTAGATACACCTGGTAGCAGAAAATCTGGGCGGTGCCTTTGGAGCTGACCTCGATCGGCACGTTCAGGTGCAGCACCGTCCATGTGCACAATAACAGCGTTGCCACGCACGCCCACACGATATCGAGGGTGCCGCGAGTCTCGGGTGAAGACACATAACCGTGGATGTTTGCGGGGAGGGAGCACTGCGGCTTGTAGACCTTCATAGTTTATTCTGATACCGTGCAGGATTGAGCCCCTGTTCATAATACCGCTCTCCCAATATTCCTGAGTTAAGAGAGCGCCCGGCGGGCTATTTGTGGATGAATTTAATATGGGCCTAGGCTGAAATTGGGGAGTCGCCCGTACACTGCCTCTCAGAACTGGCCACGTGCCCCTTGCAGCACATCCCGATTAAGTGTTCGTTCGCTGGCCAATGGAAGCGCAAGTCTAGCCTCACCAATGGTAAGCTGGCCCGCTGCCCAACTGCCTTTTGCTTTCCCACTCAAAGCATACTCTCCCAGCAGCGGCAGCGAGTCTGTACAGTATGCACGCACCCAATGTTCATCACCTGGAAGTTATCCTCAACTGTGTAGATGCGGCTGTAGTCGAGCCGTGTGAGCGGCGAGAAGTACTGCTCGAAACGAAGCGCGGAGCGAGCTCGAGTTTGTTCGCGAGGAGGGAGACGCGGGGCGCCAGAACTTGAATATCGCCGAGAACCTAGGCATGGAAGGCGACGAACCTCCGAGAAGGGAACGCTCGTCGTTAAGAGTCGGCACTGATTCGTCGCGGCCTGCCTATGACGTCACCAACGACACCTCGGGAACATAACCTTCGCCAAATGGAATTCCAATCGTTACTGCACCAGCTACGAAGATGCCCGACCCTGCTAGCTAGCAGAGGTACGTTAGCACCCCATATACGGAAAGGTTCCTTCTGTTCGGAACATATATGTTCCGTAGACAGATTACAATAAAATACGGTACGCGTTCTAGAACGCCTGTAACTAGGTATATAATATAACAATTAAAAATCTTATGCGCTTAATTTACGTTATTATTAATTAATTAATTATTAATAAGATAATATAAGTTATATATTAATAATTATTTTTTATATTCCTTATTATTTATAATAATAACCGTACCGTTAACCTTCTCCGTTCTTTATAAAGAATCTAAGGATTAAGATCGTTTTAAAGGCAAATTTTAATCTAAGACGTACGAGTTTAATATTTAGCGTTATATCGACTTTAATCAGGATAATATATAACCTATTAAATTTACAAAACCCGATATAACCTTTTATTTAAAAAAAAGACTTTATTAACCGACGGAAGTAATTAATTTATTTTCCGAAGGAATTATATATATTAAAAAGGTCGATCGAATAAATTATCTAATAAATATTTCGAAATAATAATAAAAAATAAATAAGCTTATATCTAGGATTTTATAACGTATACTTTCGAAAACCGGAAATAGAAAGGTTTTATAACGAACCTGTTAAACATCTACCTAGAGGTATAAGCAGTATCCGAAATGGGGGTCTTGATTTGTAAGTAATAATAGTATAATAAATAGGGTATTCGTTAAAGAGATTTGCGGGCTTTTCCCTTAATCGGAAAACGACGTCTTTAATTAAAGACTTTAGATTAATAATTAAAAAGCGAAACTAAATAGGTATTATTTATATAGGAAATTAATGGTTATATATCCATTCTGGATTTAATAAGTGTGTCGTAGATTTATATAATTTATGTAATTTGGTTAAATTACTTAGATTATTTAAATCATTCTGGTTTTAACGAAAAAAACCAAGCTTTCTTTTTCCGAAAATTAACTGTAAGGACCTTACTGTTACGGCCAGCATTGATATAACATGGTAGCTAGTTTATTGGCGCTATGAACGAAGATTCTAAGCTGAAAAAAAAAAAGAAACGCAAACCTACAAAGTGCGTAAAAATCTACAAATATCCCCACTCTCTGTATGGCAGGTAGCTAGTTCATGTGGCAGCTATCAGCTCCATGTAACGGTTGCCAGCTCCATATAACGGTTACCAACCTTACGGTTTGATCCTGGTGGCTGCTTACCTCAGCCAGCTCAGGCCCCGCTGGCTCGTTTTTCATTTTCTTCAAAATCACTCAAGTATCACTCCATAACGTTAAAAATTAACCAATCAAATCCTAAATCCCCGTAACGAACCAACGAAGCCTAAGTTTAGATTATGCGAAAAAGGATTTCGTTTGGTATTTTTATTTCTTTAAAAAAACGAAAATTCGTAATAATTTAACAATAAAACGTTTCTTATAATTATATATATATTTATACGATTCGTTTTATTATAACTTATTATAAATATTACGTTAATTTTAATCAGAATTTTATTTTTATTTTTAAATATTAACGCGTTTATAAATTACAGCCCGAATACGTTACGTTATTATCCCCTTTTTCCGAATATAATAAATCCGAATTTTCTTAATTTTACCGCGTTATATCCTTAAAACAAAATATATGTACGCGTATAATAAATTTTTAACATTAACATAAAAAAATTAATATAATGTTTAAAAATTTTATCCGTAATTAAATTTTCTGTAAAAATAATAACCGAATTTATAATTCGACCGTTCGGATTATCCGGTTAATTAACGTATTAAAAAAAAATACGTAACTGGCTTTTAATATCTGAAAGTTAATAGGAATTTATTATTCCTATTAATTAAAACCTTATTATAAAGAAATACCATAATACGTTATACGGAAACTTTATAACTTTTATAAAAAAGCTTAAATTCCGCCGCCTACCGGAAAATCTATTATTTAAAATTAGAACGATCCATATTACCTTAAACGAAAATTAATAATTTATAAAAACGTTAACTTTTAATTAATTTAAATTTTTAAACCAGGTAATTATATACCCCCAAAAATAATAATCATATAATACGAATTAAAAAATAAAACGCTTTCGTCGTAATACCGATCCGGACATTTTTACGTATCTTTCTTTTATATTTTTAATTATTATAATTAAGGTCGTTTTTAAAATTAATAATAATTATTTTCCCCGTTTATTAAACAGGTTTTTATTATTTTCGGATATATTACGGAATATAATTAATATTTTAAAGGAATTAAAGATTTAGAAAAATTTTATTACGTTAAATAAAAATATAATCCGGATATTAAAAGTAACCGAAATAACCGCATTATTTTTTTCATAATAATACGATTTTAATTAAAATAAAATACGTTATACGATTAAATATAACAAAACGATATCGTATTTTAATACGATAATTTTAACGTTTAAAATTATATTTATAATATAACGTTTTAATATAGTTTTATTATACGGAACCTTATTACCGCCTTCGTTCATCGTTATAACTGTATTTTTTAAAAGAAATTAAAATAATTTATATTCCGTCCTAATTAATATTATAAAATAAAATAATTTTATAAAACGTTATAATAATATCTAGTACCATTTAATACGTTTTATTAATTCGTAATTAACATTATTTAGACTTTATTTTTTAATTTTATTAATACGTTTTATAAATAAAATAATCAGAAATTTTTAAACTTTTTTAAATTAAAATATATACCGTATAATTAATACCGTTCGGTTTCGTTAAATATAATTAATTAAAATAAAATTATATTTAACGGTATTTATAACGTTTATCGAAAGACTTTATAAAAAATATACGGTTTTAAAAATTTTTTTTTACCGGTTTTCGAAACGTTTTTATCTTATTTATAAAAATCAAAAAATAACAAATTATATCCGGAAAATATAAGTTAATTAAGTTAAAATAACCGATTTATATAATAAAAAATAATAACTTTTTTCCGTTTTTACCTTATTTTATATATAAATAAATTTCTTATTTATATTTATACGTATCCATTAACCTAGTAATATTAACAAAACGTATATAACGTAAGTAACCTTAAAAATAAATTATTAGTTTTTAAATAAAATAAGGCAATTATATCAAAAATCGCCGAAATTCCATTTATTCGAACCTTTTATTTTCCATATATATAATATTCGCATATTCGCGTCATTCTTACAAAAATTATACAACCGATACGAACTATTAATAAAAAAAACGTTTAACGCATACGGAACTATTAAAAATATCTCGATCGAAAACTTTTTTTCGAAAACTTAACTTCCCGAATTTATAAAATATATATATTTTCGGTTAACCGTTACCGAATTCGAAACTATCGCGCATAATATGGTTTTTAAATATCTTAATTACGTTAAATAAATAGGAAAAATATCGCAGGATTTTAATTAAAATGTATTAATAAATAACGATCCATTTAACGAAAGTTTTCTTAATATTTTTTTAATAATACGTTACTTAATAATATAAATAATTTAATTAATAATTCGTAAATATTTTATTTTTTAATTTAAAAATATAACTTATATTTATTACTTTTTAAATTACGAAGTCCTAATTAAAATATACCAGATGTACCTTTTCCGTCGGCTGGTTATAAGGCCGGTTATATTTTTAATACGGATAATATTCCGTAAGGCGATAACTTTTTTAATCTAATTACGGATAATAACCGACCGTTAAATAATATAGTTTTTATCCACAAAAAATTCCGTAATTATTACCGATTTTTTTAAAAACCTTAAGTTTATCTTTATCTTTTGCATATTATATAATATAATAACGTTGGTTATATTAAACGGTTAATACCGATATTATTAATTTTTTTTTATAAAGCCGGTTAAAATAATTACGGTAAAAAAATATTTTATTTCGATTAAATATTACGTTTTATAATATTAAATCTAATATTTATTAACTTAATCTTAACGACGAATTTAATTTTTATAAAATCTAGGAAAAAATTATAAAAAATATTAAATCGAAAAAGTAAGCATTATAACCTATAACTTGCTAACGAATTCCGCCGGTCGAAAAATAATATACATAACGTTAATTTTATTTTTTCCGAAATTCGTTTTTAATTAAGTATAATTTTTTTTTTAATACGAATTTTATACCCGTTATATTTTTTCGCAAAATAAACGTTACGTTATTCGAAATTTTCGTAACGAAATTCTTAATCGCGCCCATTTTTTGTTTCGTAATTTTTAACTTATTAAGGGATATTTATTTCGAATTTAAAAAAATAACTAAAAATCCGAAAATATTTTAATTATAAGCCGTAAAATTATAAAAATTAAATTTATCGATTTTAATAATACCGTATCCGTTATTAAAGATAAAAATTAACTTATAAATAAATTTAACGTAATTATTCGAAAAGTTTTAAATAATAAATTTATTAAAAATAATTTAATTTCGGATAATTTTAATATTTTATATATAAAAAAAAGTTATAATTTTATAATATAAATTATAAATAATACGGTAAATAATTTTAAATAAAACGGTCCGTTATCTTCTTCGTCGTTATTAAATAAATAAAAAAAAATAAAAATTAGTTGGACGAAAATAAAGTAATAATATAATTCTTACCTTTTAGCTATTTTGATATTATATCGTAATTAATACGGAAAGTTTATAGTAATTTTAATATTAATAAAAATTAAAATATTACGGCGTTTTAATTAAATATATTACCTTTATATATTCATTAACATTAATACAAAAAAATTTTTCGTATTAAAATAAACCGACGTATTAATAATATCGTATTATTTATAACTAAATATATCGCATAATTTCGTATTAATCCATATATTTCGTATAAAATTAATTTATTAACCAAAACTTTTACGTATTTTTTAAAATCTTTTCGCCTGATTTTACCTTTTTTCGCGTATTATTATAACTTATATATTAATCACCCTTTTTATAATACCGGAACCTAAAAACATTTCCGTTTTAAGCGTAATATCCGGGTTTAAATTTTCTTATAATTTTTTATTCGAACCGTATAATAATAACGAATTTTTAAAAACCGTATATAAATATTTTTTACCGCGTTTTTATACGTAATTTGCCTATTTATCGTCCGTATAACCCCGTAAATTATAACATTTATAAAACGGTTATATAATATATATTTCTTTATTAATTAATCCGGTCCATAAATTTATAAACTTTTTTTCGTATCGTTTACAAAATATTTAATTTATATATCCTTTTCGTTAAATTACGAAAACCGTAATTATTCGAAAATCGATAATTAACTTAATAACTTAATAACTTATAAAAGCGGTATAATTTACCATAACGTAAATTTTATTTTATTAAATATTATTATTAAAAAAATTTTAATCGGTATTATTAATATTTAATACTTATATAAATATCGTATTTTTCGTTATCATAAAATCTTATTTATAATATAAGCTTTTAATAATATTACCGAATTTAAAAATTATTATTAATCGTAAAATTTTTTAAATTAATATATATTCGATTTAACGTTAAAACGTAAAATATTTATAACCTTTTAATTTTTTCCCATATTAATATAACTTTATAATATAAATTTAATATTTAAAATCGGCTACGTATAATATCTATTTTCCGTAAAATTCGTTTTAAATTTTAAAATAATCGAATATTACTTAATTAATACGAAATTACTTTAATTAAAACGACGCCGTAAATTATGCTATATCGCAAATAAATTTAATAATAAATTTAATTTTTTTTTAATTTAAAATTTTATTACTTATTTTTAACGTTATTTATCGGAAGAAATATTAACGAAAAGGTTATTATAGAATTTAGTTTTTTTAATCGGAAATTTAAAATTTTCCGGATATATTTAAAGCATATTATTAGCAAGATTATTAACAAAAACGTTATTATCGAATTTAATATACTTAACTGGAAATTTAAAATTTTCGGGTTATATTTAAAGTATATTATTAGTAATATTACGAGAAAGATATTTTAATTTATTATTAAATTCGTTTATATTTTATAATAATATAATATATAAATAGGTAGATATTATAAAAAGGATTTCAAATATTAAATAAAAAATAACGGATTAATAATTATATTATAAAAAAATTAATTCTACGTATTATAATATAATATAATATATAATAAATATAAAGTAATAATAAATTATGTTAAAATAAATAATATCGATTATTTCTTAAATAATTATAATAATATTACTTTATATATATTAATTAAAAAAACCTATAAATTATATTAAATAATTTAAAACAAAAAAAGACCTCGTACAAATTACATATAGTTACCAATTTCTTCCTTATATATTATTATTTCGTAAAAAAAAAAAAGTATCGTTAATTTGTAAATTAATATTTAATAACTTATATAAACCTAACTATTTATATACCTATAACTACATAATCATACAATTCGCATATATTTTAATCTTAATTATATATATTATCTTTAAATTCGTCCAGAACTTATTAATTATTTATAAGCTTCGTTTATATATTATAAATTATTACCTATTTATTTTAATATTAATAATACTTTCGGCTACCGTTTAATATACGAACCTTACCTTATTTATTACATCTTATATTTTCCATTCCTATTTTTAATCCTAAATAATTAAAAATATTATCGATAAGTTTATAATATTCCTAAAATCTTTATATAAAAATATTTTATTTATAGTACTTAATATTATATAATAGTACGAACTTTATTCCGTTAATTATATTTTATATTTATTTTTTAAATTTTAATTTTAATTAACCAAAAATATTATCGGTAAACTTATATTATCCCCAATTTTTTTTTAATATAAATACTTTATTTATAATACCTAACATCATATAATCGTACGAACTTTATCCCGTTTATTATATCTTACATCTTTCCGTTTAAATTTTAATCTTAATTAACTAAAAATATTATCGGTAAGCTTATAATATTCCCAGATTTTCTTATATATAAATAATTTTTTTATAATACTTAATATAATATAATTATCATAATAATATTATTACCGTTTAATCGAACGGAATATAATAACTTTATCCTAACGTATTATAATAAGCTGGCGAAAAATTAAGGCATATATAAAAATATAATTATTACCAAATTAATTTTCGATACGATATATATTAATTACGGCAACATTTTTATACCCCCCTTTTAATTACTTATTAAACCTTTTTAAACCTTAAATTAACCGATAAATTATTAATAATTTCCGCCAGGTAAATATTCGACAAAATTATAATAGTAAAAAGCCTTAGTAAAATAAAATTTATTAATATATATTTAAAAACGTAATTTACTTACCGTTATATAATCGTTAACATATATCTTATCCGTAATAATATCGGAATAATATTTAAATAAATATTTAAAAACCTGAATTACATATATATAGCCTATAAAACGTTAATAAAAAACGTATTTATATATTTTAACAACTTTTAATCCTTATTTTTATTGTCCGAAAATAAAATTACGAAATAATATATAACGTTATTCGTTTTTTTTTGTCATATTAAAATATTACAAAAAAATTAACGAATCATAAATTACGGATTCTTAAATAATAAGTTTTTAAAACTATAAAATAAATATTTTTTATATTATAAACTTAATTAATATATTTTAGTTAAAATATTATATAACTTAAATTATTTAAACCTTTTAAAAATTTATACAAAATAATAATTTACGTAATATAAACGGTAACCAAAATATAATAATCGAATAATTCTAATTAAAATAATAAAACCGCGATATTTTTTAAAATATATATTGTATAAGCATAATTATTATAATATTAAAAAAATAAAAATCCATTTTTATATACAAACTTACAACGGTTAAATAAATATATATAAAAATTAAATTTATAAATATTATAATATATTCGGTACCAATACTAAAAACTTTAACGGTTATCCAAAATATCCGATAAACCGTATAATTATATAAAGTTTTAATACAAAAAAATTCCGAAATTTATCCGGTTTCCCGGTTACGCCGGAAAAAAAAAAAAATAAAACCGAATAACCGGAACCTTATACCCCTATACGTCGGCTATTTCGGAAAATAAAACCTTAAAAACCGTAACCGGAAATACCGGTAAACCCTTATTCGGCATACCTAACGTTAAGTAATATACTTATATCCCTTATAAAATAACCGGCTTAAAAAAAATTATAATTACCGAAATCCTCCGCAAAAACGTAACGACCTAAACGATAGGCTCCGGAAAGTATTAATCAAAACCTTAAACTAACTATTTTAAAAAAGCCGCCATTATAAAAATCCCCAGAAAAAAGGAAATAACGTATACGACAAACCTTAAAAAATTGTAACCAAAACCCGGCTCTAAAAAATAATACTTATAATTACGAAAAAACAAAATCATAAAACGTAAAAACTTTTAATTTATTACAAAACCGAAATCTTAAACATTTTAAATTAATACCTAAAAAGAAAACGGACGCCGGAATAACTATATATATAATACGAAAATAACCTGCCTATATTAACCAAAAATTATCCATATCGTTTATTTACCCGTATAATCGATTTCCTTAACCAACTAATCGACCCGAACCAAGGTACCCTAAAAAATAAAAAAATTAAAATATTTTAAAAACCAATACGATAAGCCCAAAAAAAAACCCGGAAAATAAAATTTAATATTTTTTAATTCGGTATCAGAAATAAAAAATTATAAATTAAAAAAAATTTGTTAATAATTAAGATAAATTATAATTTATGATATATAATATTAAAACTTGGTAATTTTTTTAATTTACAAAATTTATTATATATTTATAATAACATATAATTAATCCGGATTAAAAAAAATTAATATCCATATAATATTTAACGAATTTAAAATTAATAAAATAATAAATATAATCGTATTATTTTAACGTAAAAAAAATATTATTTCGGATTTTAAGGTAACGTTAATATCCTGCGAAAATTTGAAAAAATTAAAATAATATACTTATAACGTCCCGTACTTTAACGAATTCGAAAATATACCGTTAAAAACTACGAAAAATTATAACGTTACGCCTTAACTTTTAATATATCTTACTTATTAACAACCGTAACCTTAACCCCGTTTCGAAACCGAACGTATTTTTTACCGTCCGCCTTAATTAAAACCGGCCGGATTTCGTTTCTTAATTTTCGACTTAATATTATAATTATTATTATTATTAAATGAATACTGTTTATTTTTAATACGCAACTTTCCGATTTGAATAATAATTATTATTTCGGCTTTATTTTTCAAAATATTATTCGTAACGTTAAATTGCGTATTATTACCTTTTAATAATACCGGCAATTCCGGTAACAAAATAAAAATAAACGAATTAAACGAATACGGATATAATAACAAAAACGGCTTTAATAAATCGAAAATATTAAAATATTTTAACTTTTAAATTAACGTTAAAAAAAAACCTTTTAATTAAAAGTATTTATTATATCGCAGATTACGCGTACGGATATAAATATCGCGATAACCGGAATCGTAACTCCGAACCGCGAAAACGTATAAACCGTATACCGGATCGATATTTAAATTATTAAAATTACCGTTAAATTTTTAATTATTAATTTAAACTGAACGGTTATAATTAATAAATTTTAATTAAAATAAAATACGGCTTCCGGTAATTACGCGATTTTTTCCGATATTTATCGGATTTATAACGCGGTTATAATCCGTAACTTATATAAATCGATTCGGAATATAATACCGTTACTTTAAATTAAACTTAATCCGTTATTTACGAAAATTTTTCCGTATTTTTTACGATATAAAAAATACGACTTTTTGGTAAATTAAACATAACGCTAAAATCTTTTTTTAAAACGTCCTAATATTATTATTTATTAAATCCGGAAACCGCCTTAATTAATTCGATTATATTTTAAATTAAATAAAAATCTTTAACTTTATTTAATTTAATCAGAAATATATTAAATAAGAACCGTTTAAATTTAATACAAATAAAAGTTTACTTTATTCCTTTATTACCGAACGGAAATAACCGTATAAAAAAAAATTCCTTCGTCCGTCGTTTATATTATAATTCGATTATTTTCTAAAAAACCGTTTTTAACGAACCGGCTTTTAATTATTTTTATACGGATTTTTTCGGGTTCGAAAATTCGAATATATAAATAAAATTAAATATATATAATCTATAACAAAATTTAACCGGAATAAAATTATTACGGTTTTTTTAATATAATAACTTTATTTTATTTTTAAATATATTAAAATCGTTTTACGTACGTATTTACCGTTAAATAATATATATTAATAAGACTTTATTTTCGTTTTATTTCGTCAATTAAATTTCTTTTTTAGAAAACTTTTACGGCTAATGCGAATAATATCTTAATTAACCGAAAATTAAAATTAAAATTTAATAATTATTTTGTTCTAATCGGAATTATTTACGATAAATAACTTA
Organism: Monosporascus sp. MG133; assembly: GCA_004155925.1. Lineage (NCBI taxonomy): Eukaryota > Fungi > Ascomycota > Sordariomycetes > Xylariales > Monosporascus > Monosporascus sp. MG133. Next base: position 189,718 of record QJNX01000034.1, read on the forward strand.
TCGGTTTTTTTATTATCCGAATTTACGACGTCGATTTTTATTATAACCTTTATGTTTTAATAAATAATACGGTCCTTAATTTACCGAGCCTAAATTTTATTTATTATTTTAGCTAATTTTGTAATAAACGGCCCGGTTCCATACTTATTAAATACCTAATAAGGTATAAATAATATAATTTATTCATAATTAATTATATTTAACCGCTTATAATTACGAACCGCTTAATTAAATCGTTATTATAAATCCTTTATGGAAAGATTTTTCGGTAATTTTTATTATACCATTCGACTAATATCCGGAATATTTATACTTAATCCAAAAACAACGGTAAATATTACGATACGGATAAAATTATTAAACTTTTTTAATTTATCATATATGCGAACCTAATTTCCGAAAAATATTTCGAAACTATAAAATTTAATAACCTTTTTTATAAGCTTAAATTAATACCTTTAATTTATTATAATCTTAGTTAAATAATTTTAAATATTTATAATTTTCGTTTTATTATTAACATAAACAATAATCTTTATAATAATACGTAAATTATTAAATTAAATTACGGAAAAATTACTTAATAATTCGGATATGCTAATTAAAAAAAGATTTAAATACGTTTAATTCGAACGTTAACTTTTAAATATAAAAAAATTAATAATATTAATTTCGGAACGATTAATAATAAAATATTTAACCTTTACCTTATAACCTTATTTAATTAAATTTCCGGCTTTATTAAAGCCCTTATATGTCGCGATCTTTTTTTATAATACCGTAATTAATTATTATATACGCAAATTAATATATATAAATAAAAAGAATAAAACATAAATTACGGATATTAATATATTTAAGCCGGAGGTTTTTTCCATTTTAATAATAAATATATTTCGTTAATAATAATTAAATTATATTATTATTTAAAACTAATTATTTAATAATTATTTAGGATAAAAAATAATATAATTATATTATTCGGTAATTATATATTTGAATATCCTTAAATTAAACTTTTTCGTTTCTGTAAATATCAAAATAAAAACAAAATATAATATTATTAATATAAACGTTCGTTATTTTTCGGTTAACTTAATTAAAGGTACGACTTAAATAATAATTAAATTTATTATTAAAAAAAGAATTTAAATAATTAAGAATCTTTTAAAACTTATTTTAAAAACGGAAAAAATATTAAATTTTCCGAAAACTAAATTATATACCGTATTTACTTATTCCTTCCGTAAAATACGGCCTTACTTACCAAATATAATATTTAATATAAAGCGAACAAATTAACAGCGTAAAGTTTTTATAAGGTTATCGGCCGTATATTTAACGTTAACATATATATTAATTACGTTTATATCAGCAAAAACCAGATAAAAATATCGAATAAACGTTTCGTTTTAAAAGGTTAAATATTCGAAGATTTAAAATATTTACCTTAGACTTTTTAATACGTTATCCGTATTAGGCTAATTAAAAAAAATATATATTTGGGGACTTATTATAAATAATTTTAAACCTTATATATATTATTTTTTCTTATAAAGTTATATTATTATCGTATTAGCCCGGGGGGGATAAAAGGTTATAATATATATTATTTGTAATTTTGTGTTACCTTTTTTTTTACTAATTAACGTACGGTTTTAATTAAAACGAAATCTATACGAAAAAATAAAAACTTTAATTTTGCACGTAATAACATAAATTATAACGTTAGGGATTTCGTAACTAATATATATTACAAAAGTTATTAATAATAATTATCGCGAATTTATATAAAGTTATACCAAACGTAGCCGAAAAATTACAACTTCATATCAGGCCTTATTTTTAAGGTTTTGTTATTTCTGTAAAACTTCTTCTTAAAAAAGTTTAATCGATACATCTAATTCTTGCAGCTACTTTTTGATCAAAAGCGCTAGCTACGCCTGCGCCGCAGGCGCAGCCCCAACCTCAAAAATAGGGCCTGATCTCGATGAGGTAAATGGCTGCCGTCATATTACCCCCTCCTAAAAACTTATATACGATCAAAAAAAATATGCAAATCTTTATCAGTTATAAATACCGTTTCTTTTTTATTAGTCCGGTTCCTACTTTTGCGGCCTTATTATTATCGGGATAGTTTTTATTAATTTTGTCGGTAACTATTACGCGTCTTTATTTTTATAAGTAAACCGGTAATTTAAGTATTTTAAAATATTTTGTATAAAACCGTTTTATTACGATCGAAACGTTTTTAAAGTTAATTATGGAATATTATATTTCGTTAAAATCGTAACTTTTTTATTTAACTTCATATTATAAATTTTTATAATATCCGTTAAATTTTAATTATTCGATTTATTTTATTTCGAATTTTAATTTACCGTTATTTGTTTTAAATAACGATAATATTTAAATTTATTAAAATAATAAGTTATCGTCGGTTTTACGTAACCGATCGGTATAAAATAAGTTAATTATTTTATAATTTAATAATAAATCGAAAACGAAATTATATTTATAATTTTTTAAAATTTTAAAATTTTTAATTTATTATAGATTTAAATAAATAATGAATATTTACGCTATAAAATTCCTTTCTAAAAATTATTTTATTATTAATTTATACCGTTTAACGTTTTTACGTTTTTAATGCGGTTTTTTTCGTAAATTTTTAAATATTTTTAATTCGTTTAATAATTATTAATATCCGTTAAATTAATTCGGTTTTTACTTTTATTATATTTAAATTTAACGAAAATAAATTCCGCATATTTTTATTTAATATAATTTTTAACGGAATTATAGTAATTAACGAATATTATAATAAATTATACGTAAAATTTAATACCGGTATATATACATTTTAATCGTTTTAATATTTATTAATATAAAACGGTATATATTAATTTAATATAAAATAAAAAAACGAATGATTTTATGTTATTGTTAATTTAAATAATAATTATTTTTAAAAAATGATATAAATATCGGTAATAATAATTAATTAAATTTTCGGTAATTTTTATTTTTTTATTTAATAAAGTTATTATAATTTGATTAAATTTATCGTTAAACGTTTATATATAATTATAATTATATGGGTTTTTCGGTATATTTTTTCGGTTAATAATAACGTAATTTTAAATATTACTTGAAATAAAAGAAAATAAAAGATTTTAAAACTTTATTTCGAAATATTTTATTCCGACGGTAATTATAATAATTCCGGATATATTATTAAATATTTTATTAAAACCGAAATTAAATATATTTCCGTATTAATATTTTAATTATTTTATTTTAATTAAAATATATAAATATTTTAAATACGTAAATTTTGCGGATAAATACGGTAAGGAAAAAAATACGGTTATTAATTTTTTTTCGGATATTATTAATTTATTATTTTTTTTGCTTAAATTTTACGTTTCGTTTTTACGACGGATAAAGTTAATTAAATTAATATTTTACGGAATATTTTCGATTCGTACTTTAATCGGTATTTTGTTAATAATAACGATAAAAAAAATTATTTTAACGGAATTAAGGTTTAATTTTTTTCTGGTTTTTTTTAGGGCCTTGACGGTAAATAAATTAACCGTTTTTTGTAATATGGTATCCGGAATAATATTTTTTTTATTAAGTCGGTATTAAAAAATAATATCGAAATTAAAAAGGATTTTAGTTTATCGGATTTAATACGTAAAAGAAATGCGTTTATTTACAAAATAATAAAATTTAATAATCGGTTATATTAAAAAACTTTTATTTTTAAAGTTTAAAATAATAATATTTGAAAATTTAAACTATAACGAAAAATTTTCGGTTTTAAATAATTCTTTTTTTGTTAAAATTATAATTTTCGAAAAATATTTTACTGATTTTTATTCGTTATTTTTTTATTATTACTAAATAATATTTTTAGTTACGTTACGGAATATATCCGTTTCCATTTTAATCGGTTAACCGGATCAAACAAAAATAAAAATTAAAGTTTCGTAAACGAACCGTTTTATTTTTTCGAAAATCCGGTTTTATTTAGATTTTATTACGAAAAATTCTTTTTTAATAAACAATTTAATAATTCGATTATATTATTTTTATAATAACAAAATATTCGTACGTAATTATAAAAACTTATAAATAAACGGATTATTATATAAATGTTAAAATTTTCGATATTTTATTTTTAAATTATTTTAATTTTAATTAAATCGATAAAAATATTTATATTTATTTTTATAATAATACCGAAATAATTCATTTTTTCAACGTTAAACCGGAACTTTTTAATATTTCCTTAAAAGTTCACTTGATATAATCGGTAAATAATTTTTTTATAATAATTTTAATATTTTTTTAAGACCGGAATAAATTAATACATTATCGGTATAAACGTTTATATAATAATCGAAAAATCTATGTAATTAAAGATTAATAAACGATTATTACCAAATAAAAATCTTTTTTATTAAAACGTTTTTTAATAAGTTTTAAATATTATTAAATATTCTGATTTAATAACGATACAAAATTTATAAAACGTTTAAATAATATTAATTTTAATAAATTATTTAACGTTTCGATAATTAAATATAATACCCTTAAATAAAAAAGTTAAAATAAAATAATTTTTTAAATATTAACTTTTTAATGGTAATCGATATAAAACCGGTATTTTGATAAATATAATTTTAAAACAAACAAAATTAAAACGGCATTCTTTTATATATATAATTTGATAAAATCCATTTTTAATACTTTATTTACCAATTTTTTAATAAAAGGTATTAAACGGACGTTTAATACGTTAAAGGTCCAAAAATGGATATTAGCCGGTCGAATTTCAAAACTACGTTATAACCGGATCGGAAATCCGGGAAATATTAACTTTCTTTTTCGAAAAATATTTTTCTAAGTAAGCAAAAAGTTTTAGTAAAAATTCCCGGATTTGTTTTATATATTCCAGATTTTTATTTTCGGAAAGAAAAAATTTTAACCGTTATATATCATCCATTTTTACAAAACGGCTAACGTTATAACGTTCGGTTTTTTATTTTCAAAAAGAATAATTTCTTAAAATAAAGGAAATTTATTTTATCGTTTCGTACGGAGGTCGGTTTTTAATTTATTCGTTAACAAGGTAATAATTACTTTATCCTTAACAGATTTTATAACGAAAATAATCGGTTTAATTAAAGTATAAATATTTTCGGATTTTTTCTATAAACGTCGGAAGATTTAATATTATTTATCGGCCTTTTCCATAATACGATTCCGGCAATTAACGTTTTCTTAAATTTAAGGTCGACGTACCCGTTTAATAAATATCGGGCTAGAAGTTTAATCGCCGGTAAGAACTTAGCTAAAATTAAAATGTCGTTAGGTTAGATAATATTTTTATTTTTATAATTTAATAATAAGTTATATTTTTTTATTTAGTTAAAACCGATAAAAATATCGTATCTGATATTTATAACTTAAAAAGTTTATCGGAAAATGTTATCCGTTAATTTCGAATATTATAATTATTTAAACTTTTATTTAGCCGGCAAATTATTTCCGGTAATTTTATAACTAAATTAATTTTTTTAACCGGATAATATAAACTTATAATCGTTTTTTTACTTACTTAATAAAAAAAATTAACGAAAAATCGGATTTATATTCCGATATTATTAAGAATAATAACGTATAAATTAATTTTATTTTTTTAAATTTATGTAATTTTAGTAAAAATTTTATATTTTTTAAAATTATTTACTTCCGTTATTATTAATATAAAAAAAACTATCGAAAATTTTTCCGACTGTTTTATTTTTTTTTCCGATTTATTAAAGCTAAACGAATTTTTTATTATTTTTACCGTAATAACCTTTTTCTTATTAAAGTAATCGTTAACTTTATATTCCGTTTTATTATAATTAAAATACGTACCGGCCTTTTAATAGGGTTTTTTTTTTCGGTTTCTAATAAAAACCTACCGGTATTACCCAAAATTTTCAATTTACCGGGATTATTATTCGAACGGAAATTTTTATTTTTATTTTTCTGTTTATTATTATTAAAGTCGTATAATTGAATTTTATATTTTTATTAACGTTTTTCGTAAATAAGCTAGTTATTATATACGGTTATAATGACGTAATTATAAAAACTTTCGTAAATAACGTTAAAATTATAATTACTCTTAAAAAAATATAAATTAAAATTTTTAAAAAAATATATATTTTTATAAAATTTATTTTTAATTATTTTCGGTAATTGTAACTTTTTAAACGAAAACGTTAAATTTAAAAATAAAATCGTAAATATCTTAATTTTTACTAGACTTAAAAACGAAAATACGAAAGGTTTTTCTGGTAACGAAAATTTAATTCGGATCATAATACGATAATTCTAATACTTAAATTATTTCGATTATGTAAAAAAAAAGTTATATAATTAATCCATACCGAATTTTAATTATTTATTCGGCCTTTTTTTTAAAAAAGTTTTATTAAATAAATTATGCGAATTTTTTCGTTCCGAAAAGTTAATTCGTTTATGTCGAATTTATTTTTAATTTTACGGACTTGAACGTTAAATTTAGTTTTATTACCGTTAAACTTAATTAGGTCGTTAATATAGGTTTTTCTTTTCGGTTATAATAAAAGTTTATATTATTCTTTTTGTAAATTTACGGAAAACGGGTTATATTATTATACTAATAGGGCGAAATATATTAATATTACCGAAAACGTTATTGATTACATTTTTCCGGTAAAGGCGGTTAACGTTATCGGAAAAAGTTAAAAAATAATAGCTTTATTTAACCTAAAAACGTACGATTTCGTTATAAAATTTTTAAAAATTTCCCTAAACGTTCTGGTTATCGTTAATTATTTCGTCGATTAGTTATTTATCGGGATCGGTTTTTAAGTAATTATGGTTTTGGTTTTGGTTTTGGTTTGGTAAACCTTTTATCTTTAAAAATTCGGTTTCGTTTTTCGGTACGTTATTTTTTACCGTTTTTTTAGGGTACTTGTCGTTTTTTATACTTTCGATTTTATTTTTAATTAATCTAAATCGCTTTAAACGTTAACTGGCTAATAAGTAATCTTTCTTAACAAACATCTAGTTTTAATGCTGGTTAATCTAAGACTGGGTCTTAGGTTTAGTCTGGACGCATTATTTTTCGTCGTTACGTATCGACGTAAAAGGGATATGGTGCCTTATTTATTAAGCGCTAACCAGCGAAAAAGGGAATAAGTTTAAAATAATATAACGGCCAGCATTAATATAACATAGTAGCTAGTTTATTAGCGTTATAAACGAAGATTTTAAGCTGAAAAAAAGAAGTAAAGAAACGCAGAGCTGCGAAATGTTACGGCCAGGATTAATATAGCATAGTAGCTAGTTTATTGGCGCTATGAACGAAGATTCTAAGCTGAAGAAAAGAAGGAAAAAAACGCAAAGCCGCAAAATGCGTAAAGATCTGTAAATATCTCCACTCTTTATGTAGCAGGTGGCTCGTTTATATAGCAGCTGTCAGCTCCATATAACGGTTACTAACCTTACGGTTTAATCTTAATAACTGCCGTTATATTACCCCTTTTTAAATATTTATATACGACCAAAAAAAGTATATAAGATTTTATTAATTATAAGTAACGTTTTTTCCTTATTAATCCGGTTTTTATTTTCGCGGCCTTATTATTATCGGGATAATTTTCGCTAATTTTATCGGTAACCGTTACGTATATTTATTTTTATAAATAAATCGATAATTTAAATATTTTAAAATATTTTATATAAAACCGTTTTATTACGATCAGAACGTTTTTAAAATTAATTACGGAATATTATATTTTATCGGAATTATAGTTTTTCTATTTAATTTAATATTATAATTTTTAATAATGTCCGTTAAATTGTAATTATTTAATTTATTTTATTTCGAATTTAAATTTATTAAAATAATAAATCGTTATCGGCTTTATAGAACCGATTGGTATCAAATAAATTCATGATTATATAATTCGACGGTAAATCGAAAATAAAATTATATTTACGGTTTTTTAAAATTTTAAAAAGTTTTATTTATTATAAATTTAAACGAATAATTAATATTTACGTTACGAAATTCTTTTTACGGAAAAAATTTATTACTAATTTTAAAACCGGTTAAATAGTATTTTTTTTTAATTTATATTATTTAACGGTTTTACGTTTTTAATCCGGTTTTCTTCGTAAACGTTTAGATATTTTTAATTCGTTTAATAATTATTAATATCCGTTAAATTTACCGAAAATAAATGCCGCATAGCTTTAGTTAATATAATTTTTAACGGAATTATATTAATTAATACATATTTTAATAAATTATATATAAAGTTTAATACCAGTATACATACGTTTTAATCGTTTTAATATCTGTTAATATAAAAATATAAATATAAATTTAATTTGTAATTTATAAATTTAATAATCTTTTAAATTTACGGCTATAAAGGGTTTTTTCAACGATATTTTATACCGGTAAATTCGTTTAACTAAAAATTACAAAATAAATTATTTTATATCATCGTTAATTTAAATAACGGATATTTTTAAAAAACGATATAAATATTAATAATATTAATTAATTAAAACTTTAATAATATCCGTTTTTTTATTTAATAAGGTTATTATAATTTTATTAAATTTATTAATAAATACTTATTTATAATTATAACCGTAATAATTTTTCGGAATAAAGAAAAAATAAAAGAATTCCGGGATTTTATTTTAAAACGTTTTATTCCGACGGTAATCGTAATAATTCCGGATATATTATCAGATATTTTACTTAAACCGGGATTAAATATATTTCCGTATAAATATTTTAATTATTTTATTTTAATTAAAATATGCGAATATTTTAAATACGTAAATTTTACGGATAAATACGGTACGGGAAAAAATGCGGCTATTAATTATTTTTTCGGGTATTATTAATTTATTAATTTTTTTACTTAAATTCTGCGCTTTATTTTTATAACGGATAAGGTTAATTAAATCGATATTTTACGGAATATTTTCGATTTGTATTTTAATCAGTATTTCGTTAATGATAACGATAAAAAGATTTAATCGTTTTGCCGAAATTAGAGTTTAAATTTTTTTTTTCGGGTTTTAATTATAAATAAATCAACCGTTTTTTGTAATAAAGTATCCGTAGCAATACTCTTTTTACTAGGTTAATATTAAAAGGTAATATTAAAATTAAAAAGGAAATTAATTTATCGGATTTAACGCGTAAAAAAATACCTTTACTTATAAAATATAATAAGGTTTAATAATCGATTATAATAAAAAACTTTTGTTTTTAAAATTTAAGGTAATAATATTCGAAAATTTAAATTATAATAACTAACTTTCGATTTTAAATAATATATTTCTTTATTAAGGTTATAATTTTCGAAAAATATTTTATTAATTTTTATTCGTTATCTTTTTATTATTATGAAATACTATTTTCGGTTACGTTATAAAATACGTTTATTTTTATTTTGGTCGGTTAATTAGGTCGAAAAAAAATAAGAATTAAAATTTCGTAAACGAACCGTTCTATTTTTTCGAAAATCCGGTTTTATTCGGATTTTATTACGAAAATTTCTTTTTAATAAACGGTTTAATAGTTCGGTTATACCGTTTTTATAATAGCAAAATATGCGTACGTAATTATAAAATTTTATAAATAAACGGATTACGGTACGGTTATTAAAATTTACAAATTTTATTTTTAGATTATTTCAATTTTAATTACATCGATAAAAATATTTATATTTGTTTTTATAATAATACCGAAATAATCCATTTTATAACGTTAAACCGGAATTTTTTAATATCTTTTTAAAAGTTAATTTTATATAACCGGTAAAAAAATTTTTTTAAGGCCGGAATAAATTAATACGTCGTTAACGTAAACGTTTAAGTAATAATCGAAAAACTTATATAATTAAGTATTAATAAACGATTATTATTAAATAAGGTTTATTTTAAATTTAAATAAAATTTCTTTTTATTAAATCGTTTTTTAACGGATTTTAAATATTATTAAATATTCCGATTTAATAACGATATAAAATTTATGGAATATTTAAATAATATTAATTTTAAGAAAACTTTTAATGTTTTAATAATTACATATAATAACGTTAAATAAAAAGGTTAAAATAAAGTCCATTTTTAAATATTAATTTTTTTAACGATAATCGATATAAAACCAATATTCCAACAAATACGGTTTTGGGGCAAAAAGGATTAAAACGGCGTTTTTTCGTATATATAATTCGATAAAATCCATTTTTAATAATTTATTTATTACTTTTTTTTAACGCAAAATATTAAACGGGTATCCCATAAATTAAGGGTTTTAAAGTAGGTACCGGCCGGTTAAGCTCCAAAATTACGTCGTAACCGGGTCGGAAATTTAGGAAAATATTAATTTTTTTTTTCGAAAATTTTATTTTTAAATAGGTAAAAGGTTTTATTAAAAATTTCCGGATTCGTTTTATGTATTCCAGATTTTTATTTTCGGAAAAAGGATTTTTTAACCGTTATATATCTTCCATTTTTATAAAGCGGTTAATATTATAACGTTCGATTTTTTATATTTAAAATAAATAAATATTTAAGGTAACGGAAATGAACTTTTTCGTTTTATACGAAAATTAATTTTTAATTTATTCGTTAACGAAATAATAATTACGTTATTTTAAATTATTTTTATAACGGAAATAATCGTTTTAGTATTATATACGTTTAATATATATTTTTTATTTAATATATTTGCCGGAATAATAAGTATAAGTATTAAAAAAAATTATTTCCGGAATTCTTTATAAACGTTAAAAGATTTAGTATTATTTATTAGCGTTTTTTTATAATACGGTTACAGTAATTAACGTTTTTTTAAATTTTAAAGTTAATATATTCGTTTAATAAATATCAGGTTAAAAATTTAATCGCTGGTAAGAATTTAATTAAAATTAAAAGACCGTTAAATTAAATAATATTTTTATTTTTATAATTTAATAATAAACCGTATTTTTTTATTTAATTAAAATTAATAAAAATATCGTATCCAGTATTCGTAATTTAAAAGATTTAATCGGAGAAATGTTAGTCGTTAATTTCGAATATTATAATTATTTAAATTTTTATTTAACCAGCAAATTATTTTCGGTAATTTTATATTTAATTAATTTTGTTAATTGGATAATAAAAATTTATAATTACTTTTTTATTTATTTAATTAAAAAAAAGTTAACGAAAAATCGGGTTTATATTCCGGTATTATAAAAAACGGTAACGCGTAAATTAATTCCATTTATTTATATTTACGTAATTTTAATAAAAATTTTATATTTTTTAAAATTATTTATTTCCGTTATTATTAATATAAAAAAATTATTAAGGAATTTTCCGACGGTTTTATTTTTTTCTGATTTATTTTAACTGGGCAAATTTTTTATTATTTTTATTATAATAACCTTTTTTTTATTAAAATAATTATTATTTTTATATTTATTTTGTTATAATTAAAATACGTACCGGTTTTTTAATAAGCCTTTTTTCGGTTTCCGATAAAGGTTTACCGGTATTATTTAAAATTTTCGGTTTGCCGGAATTATTATTCGAACGCGATTTTTTATTTTTATTTTCGGTTTATTATTATTAAAGTCGTATAATTAAGGTTTACGTTTTTGCTAACGTTTTTTATAAATAAATTAATTATTATAAGTAATTATAACGATATAATTATAAAGCTTTTCGTAAATAACGTTAAAATTACGATTATTTTTAAAAAAGTATAAATCGAAATTTAAGGAAATATATTTTTATAAAACTTACTTTTATTTATTTTCGGTAATTTTAACTTTTTAAACGAAAACGTTAAATTTAAAAATAAAATAATAAATATTTTAATTTTTACCGGGCTTAAAAGTAAAAATACGAAAAATATTTTTAATAATAAAAACTTAATTCGGTTCGTAATACGATAATTTTAATATCTGGATTATTTTAATTACGTAAAAAAAAATTCGGATAATTAATCGGAAATAAATTTTAATTACTTATTCGGCCTTTTTTTCCAGAAAGTTTATTAAATAAATTATACAAATTTTTTCGTTTTAAAAAATCGGGTTATTTATTTTAAACTTATTTACGATTTTACGGTTTTAAACGTTAAATTTAATTTTATTATCGTTAAATTTAACCGGATCGTTAACGTAAACTTTTTTTTCGGTTATAATTAAAATTTATATTATTATTTTTTATAAATTTATAAAAAACGGGTTATATTACTGTATTAATAGGGCGAAACGTATTAATATTACCGAAAACGTTATTAATTGTATTTTTCCGGTAAAGCCGGTTAATATTATCTTAAAAAAAGAAATAAGAACTTTATACGGCCTAAAAGCGAACGATTTCGTTACGGAATCTTTAAAATTCTTTTTAAACATCCTAATTAACGTTAATTATTTCGTTAATTATTAATTTATCGAAATCGTTTTTTAAATAATTATGGTTTTGGTTTTAATTTAATAAACTTTTTATCTTTAAAAATTTAGTTTCGTTCTTTGGTATATCATTTTCTGCCGTTTTTTTAAAATATTCGTCGTTTTCCGTATTTTCGATTTTACCTTTAATTAATTTAAATCGTTCCGAACGTTAATTAACTAATAAATAATTTTTTTAATAAATATCTAATCTTAATATTGGTTAATCTAGGTTTTGGTTTTGGGTTTAGCCTAGGACGCGTTATTTTTCATCGTAACGTATCGACGTAAAAAAGATATGGTACCTTATTTATTAATCGTTAAGCCAGCAAAAAAAAAAGAATTTAGAATAATATTACGGTCAGGATTAATATAATATAATAGCTAGTTTATTGGCGTTATAAACGGAAATTTTAAGCTAAAGAAAAGAAGGAAAGAAACGTAAAACCGCAAAGTGCGTAAAGATTTGCAAATATCTCCACTCTTTATGATGCAGGTGGTTAGTTCATATAGCAGCTGTCAGCTCCATATGACGGTTGCCAGCCTCACGGTTTGATCCTGGTGGCTGCCGTTATACAAAGTGTGTAAAGATTTATAAATATCCCCACTCTTTATATGGCAGGTGGCTAGTTCATGTGGCAGCTGTCAGCTCCATGTGACGGTTGCCAGCTCCATATGGCGGTTGCCAGCCTTACGGTTTGATCTTGGTGGCTGCCGTCACACTTACATCAGGCTTTAAAGGCCGGTTTTTTTAAGATAAGAATCCTTATTCCTATATTATAATATTATTTCCCTTTTTTAAGGATTTTTATCCTAAAGATAAAAACCGTAAGTAGCTTTTTTATTTTGTTATAAGGATTTTTCCGTAATTTCTTAGCTGATTTTATCATAATAGGTCGAATTAAAAAAGAAAAAAGAACCGCATTTAAACCAGTACGAATTTTGTATTAACCGTATAGAAAATATTAAAAACTTTGGCATTAAAATTATCTTTTATTCGAATTATATTTATTATAAAGAAACCGAATGTTTTTATGTAGTAGGTGTTTTAAGTTATAGTTGTTATATTTGTTATTAACGCTTAGGGTTGGAAAATTAGTTTTAGTTTTTTAGTTTTAGTTAGTTAGTTTCTTAGTTAGTTAGTTTTAATTATAAGATTAACTAAACTAATTAAATTAACTAAGGTTTTTATTTTAAAAAAATAAATTTAAGTATAAAGTAAAGAAAATAAAAATAAAATAAAATAAAATAAAATATAAAAAGATAATAAATAATAAAATTACTTATTTTATAAATACTAATATTTAATATTTTCGTTTATACTTAAGGTAATTTATAAATGTTTTAAATAACTTTATATAAATAATCTAAATGTATTGTTATTAATATAGAAAAGTTTTAACGATTATAAATTTAAATGACATTAAAAGGGTTTTAAATAATTAAAATAAAATATTAATTTAAAATTATAAATATCTTTATATATATTTATATACTATAGAATTATAATATTAATATATACTGAACTTAGTTAATTTAAATAAACATATATAAATTGTAATACATAATTTATAAAAGCATTATAAATTAATTAATATATATATAGATATTTACGCAAGTAAATATATATAATATTAATATTAATTCACCTTTATAAATATAAATATATAAAGATTAATATAACATATTATTTAAAAAATGTTTTCGTATATACGTTTATATATATTAATAAATATTTAAAAATAAAAATAAAACTTTATAAATTTTATATATTTTCATAAATATTTATATATGTTTATATATATTATAAATATATATAAGTATTAATATAAATATGTAAATATTTATATATTTTCATAAATATTAATATATGTTTACATATACTTATAAATATTAGTATATATTAATAAAATTTATATATTTTAATAATATTATTTAAAGAAAACAGCTTTTGATAATTTCTTAATAGATTTATATAAACCTTTATTTTTCCCTTTAGCCATCTTTTTTTTCCTTTAGTTTTTCCGATATCATTAACTTTTTTTTTCTTACAATATATCCATATCGATTTAATTACTCTTTCTTGCTTTATAATATTTAATTTTTATATTAAATATTATCGGTTTAAAAACATTTTATTTTAATAACACTTCTTAATAATGAACGCCTTTATTTTTAATAATACCTCCTAAATTTCTTGCCAGGTTTCTGATAATTCGGATTTCGAATATGATATAACGTGCAAAAATTCGAAATATAATATACCGGATTATAAATTACTTAATAACGAAACCTTTTATATATATATATTTATTAATAACTTGTTTAATCGATATTTATTATTAATCGATTTAAGTAAAGATCGAAAAAAGGTTATTTCCTGTATTACGTAAGTATATTTCTTTTATCATTATTTAATTATTTATTTTTTATAATATTATTAATAATTGCAATTATAAAAAAACAGAAAAGGTTGAAGGTTTTTAAGCTTCAAACTTTTAACGCTATTATTAATATAAACATCCTAATATTACTTATAATAAGGAAACTAAAAAAACAAAGCAAAAAAGTAAAGTTTTTAAATTTTTTATTTAAAATTTGAATAAAATAATTACTAATTATTAAAGAAAATTAAATTATACTTTCGGACTTTTTTAACGTTACCGATAATCGAACATGGGCCCGAAATAATACTATATAAGATTTTAACGAAAACGAAACGTATAATAAGATATTAAACTTTATGATCCAAAATAATATATCATTTAATATTTTAAAATCGGAATTTTTTATCGAAGTTTTAAATTATTATAATCGGTAAGTAATATTTAAATTATTATACTTTTTATTTGATTAAAAAGAAATAACAGATTAAATCCTGTAATTAATTACAAAAAGCTTAAAGGATTATTAAGTAAAATAGACGAAAACGTAATATCGGATATTAATATTTTATTACAAAAATATATTAAAATTAATAGCATTTTTTCTTTGACGTTCGATATATGGACTTCGATAAATCAAACGGCATACTTAGCTGTTATAATCGTTTTAATCGATTCGAAGTTTAAATTGCATTCTAAATTAATCGGTACGTATTAATTTAAATTATTATTTTTAAATTTTAAATTTTATTTTATATTTAGGTTTGAAAAAGGTTGACGAATTACATATTAGCCTTTATATTTACGAATCTTTATTAAACATTTTAACCACTTATTTAGTAATTACGTTTAAAAATATATTTAATTTTATTCGCGATAATGTTACGAATAATACGCTTTTTATAAAAGTTTTTACATTAAATAATAATAATTCGATATTTAATATTCGATATGCTATATATATTATAAATATTATAGCCTAAAGAATTTTATCCAATTATTTATTATATTCGAAAACGAAAGAAAAGTTCTTTAATTTTACGAATTATTTATTAAACGACTCAGAAGAACGAACGTCGACTAATAGTAAGTTCGTTTATATGTTTTTTTTCCTTTTTTCTATTAATATCCGTTATTTTCTTTTATTTTATTTCCTTTAATAACATTATAATAGATATAACTTCGAAGTTACGGAAAATAATAATATCGATTAAATATAAACAAGAAAATCGAAAATTATTTAATGAAGGAATCGATAAATATAAACAAGAAGGATTTATTTCTAAGGATTATAATAAACGAAAAATTCCTTTTAGTTAGTTTTATTTTTATTTTTATTTTAATTATTTTTTTAGATTATTAAATTAGTTAGTTTTTTATTTAAATAATATTATTCGATAGGATTTTACTTTTAATATGATCGAAGCTGCTTTATAATTAAAAGAACCGTTATTATACGTTAATAATAATACGACGGATTTGGATTTTAAATCCGCAAGTTTAACCGAATTCGAATAGATTTATTTAACAGTTTTAAAACTTATTTTCAAAATTTCTGTTCAGCCCATAATTAAATTATAAGGCGAAATATATGTAACTTTACATAAAGCTTTATTATATATATATACGATATATTATAAGCTAAGTATTAAAATTCGAGATTTTTAAGAAAAAATTAAAGAAAATAAACTTTTCGTAAGTTTATTTATATTTATATTAATTAAGATATTTTTATATTAATTTAATTTAGGAACAATACTATACCGACTTAATAACCGCTATTAAAGCTAATATTAATAAATTAAATGAATATTTTCTGTAAAAATTATCTCCAAATTCGATTTCAAAATATAAACCTTATATTTTAAATATTATTTTAAATCCACGATTTAAATTAACCCATTTCAATAATAAAGGATTATTATATTTTTATTCAAATATTACTAACGATATTAAAGGTTTTTTAAAACAGAAATATTATAAAAAGGTTTTATATATTTATTAATATATATTAAGTTATATATTATTAATAATATAAAAATTAAAATCTATATTAAACGATAACGAAAATATTTACGGCGTTTCTGATAACGAATATAATAATAATAATTCTGATTTTAATAACGAACTTTTTATTTTTAATACATCATAAATTAATAACGAAATTACTGTATATCTAACTAAAAAACCGATATCATAAAAAATAAGTTATTATTTATTTTTACATTTATATTTATTTTTTATTAATAAATATATAAATTTATCCTTTAGATTTCTGGAAATCTAACTGTTATAAATACCCGTTATTAAGTATTTTAGCTCGATGATATTTAGCTATTCCAGCTACTTCCTCCTTAGTTAAAAGAGTTTTCTTTATAACGGGTAATATTATAACTAAATATAGAAATCGGTTATTACCCGAAACGGTTAAGCAAAACATTTTATTAAAGAGTTGGAAAATTAACGATTTAAAAGAACTAAAAGAATTAATTAAGATAGATGAAATTCGCGATAAAATTATAAAAAACCAAGAAGATAATTAGGTTTTTTTAGTATTTATGAAGTTAAGAAGGTTTTTATAAAATTTATTTAAATATAAACTTTAGAAAATAATTTCTTTATTTAAAAGAAAAAGTAAGAAAAAGCTTATTAAAATTATATTTTAATTATATTTATCTTAAATTATTTCATTTTATAATTAAATATTAGTTTTTTTTATCTTAGTAATAGCTTTATAATAATAATAATAATATTACTTTAAGTATATTAAATAAAGGCTATTATTTTCTAATATAAACTTTTATTAAAATATATATTTATTCCAGTTTTTAATATTAGCTTTTGATTTTAATTATTAATAACTATTTAAGAATAAAAATAAACCTTAGTTAATTTAGTTAGTTAGTTACTAAGCTTAGTTAGTTTAGTTAGTTATTAGTTAGGCCGAATCTTTTTTTAATTAGTTAGTTATTAGTTAATAAAGGTCTTAGTTAGTTTTAGTTAAGCTATTAACTAAACTAACTAACTAAATTTCCAACCCTGCTAACGCTTAAAATGTAACGTATTGGAAATTAATTTCTTGTCGACAATTGGGAAGGAATATAATCGTTTGCAAAAGGAGCAGCGTAAGGTGGAGGATATTTTGGTCGCGTATTAAAAGTTTGCTGAAAACAAAACAAAGGAATTCGTTAGTCGGTTAAAACGATTACGGTTTTAATAAAACGTTTTAAAAAAAAGGCCGTCGTTATTTTAAAGGAAAAATCCGAACGGGATTAACGGGAAAATTAAGAAAAGATAAAAGAAAAATAGCGTCGTATGGAGATAAAATAAGCGCAATTTGTTTTTAAGATAAACGCCGTAATAAAGGTATTTATTTTTTTCGGTTAAAACGCGTCAGATTTGGATTGAAGCAGGGAACCGTTATCGCCTGCGACCTTAGCCGTACTGGAAACGGTCGGTCAGGTTTTTGCCGGTAAAAATCCTTAACCAGGTTTATTATATTCGCCAGGTGCTTAAGTAATTTTTATATATTATCTTCCGGTAAGTAACTTATTTATTTAATTAGGTACTGGATTTTAATTTTGATTATTTTAAAGTCTAATATTTTTTAGATTTCGTATTCGTTATTATCTTTTTCGATTTTAAGGTTTTTTTTAAACGGGATATTTTTTGGGGTTAGTTTTAATAAAGAAATATGGAACATAAGGTATACTTTTATGGTTTTAGGTAATATTAATTTATAATTATTTTTTAAAATAATTTTTTCGACCGTAAAGGGACCAAAACTTTTAAAATTAAGCTTATCGTTAGGCCTTTTCGTCTTAATCTGAGAAATATTTAATATTACGTTTTGTTTTTGACGTAATAAATAAATTTTTATTTCCTTTTATTAAATTTAATCCCTTAAAATTTGTTTTTTTAATACTGGGCCATTTTTTATTACAAAAATTGCACCTTAATTTAAAAGTAGGCTTATATTATTTTGATTTTTATTATTATTATTTCTGCCCGTAAGGTTACCGTAATAATAACTGGTACTTTATATATTAATTATTCTGGTTGTTACGTTATTGCGGCGTATTTATATACCGCTGTATGTAGTAATATGCTTATATTTTCGTTAACGGACGTATTATAGGTTATTTATGCAAATGGTAAAAGTTTAATTTAATTATTTTGCTAATAATTAATATAATTCCGAAGGTATTACTTTTAGGTTTAATTTAATCGTTTTATTTAACCATTTATTTACGGATAATAAGTTATCGAAAACTTTAACTTAATACTAATCTACTTAAAAAAGCTGGTACCGAATTTAAATATAAAAAGCTTATTTCGATTAAAAATAATCTTTTCTGGTATTCCGTACTTATCGAAATAATATCGAATAAAGGTATAGGTTAATTATTTTGCCGTTATAATTTTTTTAAAAGGTAAGAAATATTCATATTTAGTAAGTCTGTTAATAATTATTTATACTGCATTATATTTAACTTTAATAATTCGGTTTTTTGATATAAAAAAACTTGTAATAAAATTTTAAATTATAATATTTTATATTTTATTAGGTGTATCCGTAAGTTGTAATAAGTTATACGGCTTATAACGGGCTGCCTTTATCTTATTATAAATATTATAATCTTTAATTACTTATTTCATTATCTGGTAAAATTCTAGAAAGCTATATTTTTCTTTAAATCGCTTAATAATTTTAAATCTTCCTTAATATTTATATAAAAAAATTTCGTAAAACCTTTTCACAAATGCCTTTTATTATTAATAAGGGATATAAAATTTGCCGCAAAATATTAATTAATTTCCGTCGTTTTCTTTTAGTTATTTAATTTTTTTTTGCTTTTTTTAATCGTAAAAATTTTTAAATTAAGTTAATTCTTTTAAAGTTAACTATTTTTAGCTTATATACAGAAATATTATTTTATCGTCCTTACGATATAATATGTATATGTATTTTTTAAAAACTTTTAAGTTATAATTTCCTTTTCGGCTTAATATATCCGTTTGGATATTCTTTTTACTTTTAATATATTAAATATTAAAGTTAAACTTAAATAAGAAAATTATTTAATTTTTAAAACGTTTATTTAGTTTCTGGGTAATTATGAATCGAATAAAATTTTTATGGTTTAAATAAATATCGAATAATTTTTTGGTTTTATTAAGGAATAATTCCTATTCCTTAAGTATTAATATAATCGCTAATAATTTTTTATCGTAAATAAAATATTTAAATTCTGTATCCTTAAAAACTTTAAAAAAGTACGTTATTAGATACCATTTTCCGTTACTTTTTAGTTATTTTAATACTATTCCGAAGGCGTAATATAAAGCGTTTATTTTAAATCGTTTTCTTTATTATAATTTGGTAATTTAATTACCGGAACGTTAATAATTTTGTCCTTAATTTTTTAGAAAGCGTTTTTTATTTTCTTTAAAAGTTCGAGTTTTTTTTAACGTATTTTTTAGTAATAAGCTTAATTAAGGGGCTGGCAATTTTGCCGTAATCCTGAATTAAGGGTCGTACGTAGCTAATAAATCTAAAATATTAACGAATATTAATAATAATAACTTTATCTGGGATTAGCCTAATTTTTGACGGTTTTTAATTTAAAATTTTAGATTTAAGTTTGTCCAGGGGTAATAATAAAGCTTAAAAGTTTAGCTTTTGGATATATTAAATGCTTCTTTTAACGTTTATTAGCAAGTTAACTTTTTTAAAGGCCTTTAAAATTTCAACGACATACTTTTTATATTTTTCTAACGTTTTTAAATAAATGAAAATATTATCGAAGTAAACGAAAATAAATTAATTTGAAAATTTCCGTAGAATAATAATAAATGTGTGCTAAAGGCTGGCTGGGGCATTAATTAATTTTTATGGCATAACTTTATATTCGTAATATTTATAAATAATTCTAAAAGCGGTTTTTTATTTTTTACCTTTAATTATTGGAATTAAGTAATAACCGCTTAGTAAATTTAAAGTTATAAACTATTTCGTTTTGTTAATATTTTTATGATATTTTTGAATGTTAAAAGATATCTATTTTTGACCATAATATCGTTAAGCTATCGCTAATTATGAACTCGTCGATATATTAAATTTTTACCCTTATTAATTCTAATTTTGTTATCTTTTATTTTTGGTATTATTATAACTAAATATCTTATAGGTAATTCGGATTTTTGTATATAACTTTTTTCAAAATCTTATTAAAAGCATTTTTAAAAAGCCTTAAGTTTTTTAAGATTTATGTAATAAATTTAATGAAATTTTGGATAATATCCTTTTTTGATAGGAATTTTATAATTTTATTAATTATGGTTAATTAATTTTTTTCGGGTTCGTTCTTAAATAACCTTTTAAACCGTTAATATTTAGCGGGTACTGTTATTATTAAATTAAAAACCCTAATATTTTTAATTATGTAACAAATTTTATAAAACTTTCCTTAAAATTTTTTTAAAATTTTTTTTAATTTTTTCAGTTAATTTACGGATTGCTGGAACGAAATTACGGTATTCCTAGAATAATGTTATATCTTAAGATGTCGGCGATATTAAAAATAATCCTTTTTAAATATCCTTATATTTAGATTACGAATTTCTTAATCTTTCAGAAAATTCCACCGTTATTATAAGTAAACAAGCTTTTATTAATTATCCGTAATTTATATAATTACTGTTTATATTTTTTAAAGGATTTAATATTTTTTAGTTACCTTAAGAAAGATAAAGTTTTTTTTGTTCCGGAGTTAATTATGGCGTTAAATATTTTGTTTCCATAATAAATAAAGATTTCGATTTAATTCCGGATTTCTTTTTTTGTTTCGTATAAGGCTTTAAATGTAAGGATTTTTCGGTACCTTATTTCCGAAGGCCTTTATATTTTTTGATTAATATATCCTGGGGGTTAAAAGTCGTTTTTATTCCCGTACCTTTTTGGCTATATGCTTGGTATAGTAATTATTTATATATTTGAACCACTTTGTATTACTAAACCGGTATTTAAAAATAATTATCTTTTTCTGGGTATTTTTTAAGTTTTATATTTTGCGAATTATTAGGTTAAAATGGCAATTTTCTGAAAAGGGCATTTTTATAATTAGAATTTCGTATTTATTATATAATAGTAGTAAATAATATAAATATCGTTACGTTATTGCTTTCCGATTTTGTTTTAATTTAAGATGTAGGTAATAAGATTTAGAGTAATTTGGTTATGAAGGGGTTTTTGTATATTTGTACTTATTATCTGGCTTTATAAACGTTTTTTCGTTATATTCTAGCTAAAAGTTATTATTTTTTTTGGTTTGTTAATAAATAAGGTAATTATAATTATAATAACCTATAAAATATAAAAACTTATGATTATTTACTAAAGGTTTCAGGTATATTATATATTCGGAAAGAATATATTATTCAGAAAATAATTATCTATGGTTACCGAAATTCTTTCGTAATTAACAGTTTTGGTTATATATTTTATATTTTTGTATATCGAGGTAATAAGTATATCTTAACGTAATAGTTACCTTAAAGGCTGTTCGTTTTAGATGGTATTTATAAGTTCTTGCCGTAGCATTTTTATAAATAGTATAATTTGTATAATTTAGGTTGCTATTTTTAACCCTCCTGGTTATAGTAATAATAAATTCTTGATTGGCGGAAGTAAGGCTTATTTTCTTTTTTATTTTTTATTTTTTGCTATCTGTATTTCGTTCGGCCGCGCGGACCTTTTTTTTAAGCTGTAAGATGCTTTTTCTTTAAAATTCCTTTTAGGTAAAAAAGAATATTCGTTTTTAAAATGGCCTTTTTTATTATAATTAAAATACTAAATTTTGGACTTATCCTTTTTAAACTCCGTTAAAATTATATTGGTTTCCTTTTAAGATCTGTCCTTTATTTATTTTTTGGTACTAAAACGTCGGTCGTTATTTCGCTTACCGGTACCTTTTTTCTTAAGGTATCGATTAAAAATACGTCGGTTAATTATAATAACTTTATTTATATAGTTTTCGAAAGAACTTATTTTAAGTACCTTAAATATTTTATTTTTAACTTAAAGCTTTAGGCCGTAATAGTACGTGAAGAATAATGTATCTTGGGGTAATTTGGAGATGGTTATAAGTCGATTAAACTTAGTCGTATATTCGGCTGCTGATATAGTTTGTTAAGCTTATATATCTGTTTAATTACATACTGTTACTTATTTATATCTCCGAATAAGGTTTGCATTCGTTTTTTAAAGTTTTCGTAATTATTAAAAATGTAATTAATAACGTTTAAGTAATTATCAGAGTAATTTATTAGGTAATCCTTAAAAATATGTTCGAACTAATTAAACAGTTTTTTAATAAATAGTTACGAAATAGTTATTACTTTATGGTAATCTTTAGTAAAAAAAACTTTTATACCATTCAAGGTAAAATCTGGCCTTAATTAGGAATCTTTTTATATTAATAGATCCATTATAAGTTTTAGGAATAATTAGCTTATAACCTTTAATATCAGGTATTTATGGTAGGTAAAAGAAGGTATAATTCCTTTTTAGTCTCGATTAAATAAGGGGGAAGCCGGAATTTTAAAACGAAAGGTGGTTCCCAGGGGGGGTATAAAAGCTTTCTTTTTTAGCTATCGGGCGAATTTAGTATTTTTTATCTAAGTCCCATAACCTTCTTAGTTACAAAATCCATTGGCTTATTAGTTGTAAGCTCCTTTTCCTTTCCTTTTTTAACTTTTACACCTAGTTTTTCCTTTTCCTTTTGGTCGGACTTTTTAGGCTGGACTTTGATAGTATCTTTAGAGGCAGGGGTATGTTGCTATTAGGAAAAAGAAATTTCTAAACCTTTAGCTCTGGTAGTTGTAATTATTATATTATCGATTAATGAAAAAACTTTTTCAATAAGGGGTAAATTATTTAATGCGATTCTTAATTCTTTATTAGTTAATAACGGAAATCGAATATGCTCTTTATCTGCTAAATATCGTTCTGTAATATCGTTTTTATTAAGTTTAAAAAAACTTATACCTAACTAGGCCTTAAATTATTCGTTAGCTATTAATTAAGAAATTATTAAAATATAACGAACCTGTTATATATTTATTTAGAGGTATAAGTAATATCTGAAATAGGGGTTTTGATTTATAGGTAATAATAGCGTAATAAATAGGGTATTTATTAAAAAGATTTACGGATTTTTCCCTTAATCAGAAAACGACGCCTTTAATTAAAAACTTTAAATTAATAACTAAAAAGCGAAATTAAATAGGTACTATTTACAAAAGAAATTAATCGTTATATATCCATCCTGGATTTAATATATATGTCGTGGATTTATGTAATCTATATGATCTGGTTAGATCACTTAGATCACCTAGATCACTCTGGTCTTGGCGAGGAAAGCCAAGCTTTCCTTCTCCGAAGATCAGCCGTAAGGAGCTCACACCAGGCTCCAAAGGCCGGTTTCTCCAAGACAGGAACCCCTGTTCCTGTACTGTAACAGGTTTTTATAAAGAAATTAACGATTTTACGAAATAAATTTTAAAACCGGTATTTTTAATGATGAAAAAAACGAATCTTTTTTTAAAAAAGAACTTAAAGAAATAATATATTATTTTAACCCTGTCCGGTAGGGTATATTATAGCAGATTTATAAATAATACTTAGCAAAACTATTACGAAAAAGTATAATAAATTTAAAAATTAACGAAATAATTAAATAAATGGATTATAAAATAATAGGAAATAATAGTTTAAAATAACGTTATAACGTTCCAGAAACGAAAATAACGATTATATAAATTAATAACCTATATATAGCTTTAACCTTATTTATAAAGAGGGACGTTAAACGCACCTTAGTTTTTCTAGGCTTGGCAGACCTTAGTTTTTTGATACAGCTAGTAATGGCCCGTAAAATCTATGACGCCCCGATAGATATGACTAGAATTTAACATTTTTAAGGAAAATTAACGGATTTTTTAACTTCGCATTTGTAATATGTATTAATATATTTATATATCAATTAATTGGCTTAGATAATGCGAAACTGAATATTTTACTTTTATTATTAAAGAACGTAGCGTTATTAAGATATTCGCATATATATTCGTATATATATTATTATATATACCTTAGTTTTTAGGATGTGATAGTTGAAAGTGTTAACTTTTATTATTTCATAGGAAATACTTTTATCTTCTAAGCGCTATTATTTTACTTATACATAACTTAACTCAAAAAAATTAGAAAATAAAGTAATTTAGGAATATGGATTAACGGGCCTTAGTGGTATTAAAATATAAGTCCTAACTTTATAGAATAAAGTAGTTGTTAAGTTATTATAAAGAATATAAGAACTGTTAAGAGGTAGCGGGGAATAATAACGGAGCGTTGTTAATTGACAGAAAAAACTAAGGTGTGCCAGGCCTAGAAAAGCTAACGTGCATCTAACATCACTCATTATAAAAACCTCAATAATTACCTCTTAAAAAGAATTAATAATGGTAAATTAATTACCAAAAAATAATTATAAACTTTTTAAATTCTTAAACCTTAACTTATCCCTTAGTTATAATACGAAATATTAAGTTAATATTTCCGATATTTTTAAAAGAAAAGCTTTATAAATTTTTTTAATTAAAACGATCTTAATTAAACAGAATTTTAAAAGTATTAACCTTTAACTGCGAAAAAAAAACCCGAAGCCGTAAGTTTTTAAAAAGAATTGGCCATAAAAGTTCTTAAACGAATCGAAACAATAATAAATAAAAATATTAAAAGTTAAATATATAAAATATACTTTATAAAGTTTACTTAAATTTTTATTATAAATTATCTTAATATTTTTACATATTATTAAAAAGAATAATGGATTGGCGTTTTAATTAAACGATAATAATACTGGTTTAAAAACGTATTATTACCGATTAATCCCTTCAAAGAAATTTAACCGTTTATTAAAAGATTTAAAAAAAACCTTAAAGATTTTCATTTTTAAAAAGAATAAAATAACTCCTAACGTATTTTCTAATTTAAAATTAACATAATATAATAAAGGTTATATTTTACCTTTTAAGAAATTTATTTACTTTATTAGCTTTTCTTACGCTTTTAATTAATATAATTCGTACTTCTTTTTTTTTAAATAATAATAACCTTTTTTTTCAAACCGTTTTAATTAACTAATAAAACTTCCTTATCCTTTTTTAAGCAAATTCTTAATACGTTAAAAAAAATTTACCTTACGTTATTTCTTTTTATGAATAATTATGTTCTTTTTTAATTTTTATTAAAAAGTTTATATTTAATACCTTATATACCAGGCATTAATAGTAAATACAATAATTACAACTTAAAACGTTTAGTCCGAGAAAATAAATAAATTTACCGAAATAAATATAATTCGCATCGGAAAGAACTTTAAAACCAAGCTTTTCGATGGAATTAATACGGTTATCGCGAAATACGCATTGATTCTTACGCGGTTTTCTTTTTTTCTTTTCCTTTTAAATACGACTTATTATAATAAAATTATTTAAAAGAGCCTGGGAAACCCCGTTAAACAAAAAAAGGAAAGCACTTACGGTTCCTATCTTTAAAACAAAAATCCTTAAAAAGGGAAAATGGAATTACAATATGGGAATAAAAAAGTATTTCTTTAAATGAACTTACCTTTAAAAAGCTGGTACGGGCTCCGTACGGTTAAACTTCGGACTAGGAAAACTTAACTTTCCCCGCCCCAAAGTTAAGGTAATTTAAGTAATTTAATTAATTTAATTAAATTGTATAAATTACGTAAATCTACGACATACTTATTAAGGATTAAATAAATATATAACGGACGGTTTTTGATATATACATAACACCTATTTAATTTCGCTTTCTAACTATTAATTTAAGTTTTCAATTAAAGGTATCGTTCTCAGATTAAGAGAAAAATTCGTAAATTTTTTTAACGATCAAACCCCCGAATTATTCATTATATTGTTATTACCTGCAAATCAAAATGTTATTTCGGATACTGCTTATACCTCTAAATAAATATATAACAAGTTCGTTATATATAATTAATATATTTTATTTCCGCTATATAAGGGACATATTTTAAATCAATCTTAAATATTTATCGGTAATAAATATAACGTACTTATATGCTTTAGGGTTTTTTTCTGAAATTTGTAAAATTGATAGCGATTTTTTATCCTAATCGGGATGTTGTTTTTTTTTCGGCTCGCGACGTATTTACTTTTTAGTTTTCGCTTTATTACACATTTAATATTCGATTATTATAAATCTTTTAAACGGATTCTTTTCGTATAGGATTATAATTAAACGATTATTTCTGAGCCTGGATAATTTAATCGCATGTGGCATATAATACCGTTATTTATCTATAACGGTTTTATTATACATAAGTTAATATTTTATTTATAAGTAGTTAAAATTATTTAAGGTATTATTACGTTAGTAGTTTTGATAACGAATTAATTAAATTTATTTATTAACGTAATACCTATTTAGTTATACTTATTTCGAATATAATTATTAATTTCTTTATTATTTTATTAATAAACTTTTTTTCGAAATTACTGGAATAATACCAGGTTATATATAAAATCTTAATAATATGTTTCATCGTATAAACGTAACGTTTTTAAGTTCTTAAAGTTTTAAAATAATATGTCCATTTTTCCGTATTTTTTAATCCGAACGAAACTTTTTTTTACGTATATTCCGTTACCTTAAATCGTTATCTTATAATTCCAGAACTTGTTAATAAAGTTAAGGATATATATCGTAAACTTTAAGTTTAAAATACATAAATTCTTGAAATGGTAAAACGCGACGTTTATTACGCCGTATTAATAAAAAAATACGTTAAAATTCGTTTTATTTCTTTTAAAAATTAATCTATTTCTTAAGTAATTAATTTTTCTATAATCTTTAATAAACGGTCGAATTTTTCTTTTAAGGATTAATCGGCAGAAATTTAACTTTCGACGTATACTACTATTTTGTTATTAAAATAAAAGTTTAATAAGGTTTTAAAAAAATATATATATAATAGTATTAAAGTAATATATGATAAGTATATGATAAGTATTTAAGTACGCTTTATAACGGGTGTTTTACGTATCTGACTTTTAACGTTTTCGTTTATTACCGTTTCGGTTCAAAAAGAACTTTTTGCGGTTATTTCATTTCGACTGGCGGTGTAAGGTCCTTCTTTGCAGTAAGGGTTAATATCCTTAATCTCTTTTTAATCAAAATCGTCTTTTTTAAAGAAATCTGTAAATATTCCATAATACGTCGGGAACGTTACTTTAACGTTTTTTTAACGTAAGTTAAGAATAATTTATATTCCAGTAATTCAAAAAGTTCGCCGTTATTTTTAATAAATCATCGTACCGTTATTAATTTCGGCCTTATTTATTATTTAGAAAATTATTATCCAAATCCCGATAATATCAATTAATATTGTACAAAAGTCGTTAACTTATACGATCGTCGTTTTCGTCTTTTAACATACCATATCGGTATCTTTAAGCTATAATCTTTTATTATTTTACGATTTATTCGTTTAACGTTATTGCTAGCTTCAAAGCTTATTTTAACCGTTTACAGTATTTCCGTTAGGTATTAATTAAGGAGCTTGCTATCGTATATTTTACCGGATTTAACTAAATTAACGTATTATTTTCGTAAATCTCTTTCTAGGAAAAAGTTTATTTTTTTAATCGTTAAAAATAAAAATTTTAAAATCTATTTCGTAAAGTTATTACTATTTTTACAAAATATCTTATAATTTCGATTTTTTTAAATATACGTAATAAAGTGCTAAATATAAGCTTATTTACCTTTTATTATTATCTTAAACGTATTTATTAAATAATCCGTTCGATTAGCCTTTTCGATATATATAATTCCGGAGGATAAATTGCTCGTTCGCGCCCTTTACGTTGTTTAATAAAATCGTTTTTTTGGGTAAAAGGTTATATCGGGTTTTGTAAGTTTAACAGGATCTGGAATATCCTAATTAGGGTCGAAATAATGCTATATATTGAAATGGTGCAGGGTGCAGGGCCTAGGATATGGGGCCACTAATCAGTTAATCAGCACCACTTATGTATTTCTAGGAGCTCTTTTTACCGGGCGCAACCCCGAGATACTTACTACTCAGATACCTACTTATTATTATTAAATAAATTGGTTTTAATATTAAATTAATTGCATTAATTTTTTTTAAAACCCTGGGTTTATTCGTAACGTTTTTCTTTAATTTCGTATTAATTAAAACTGATTTTGTCCCGCCTTGTTTTATCTGGTTGCTAAAAAAAGGAAATTAGCTTTAATTAGCTATTAAGGTAATTTTTAATCTTCCGATTATAAGGTAGAATAAATAAGGTCCTAATCGAAAAAGTATAATAATTATACGGGATTACGATTACGATTATGGTAACGGTTACGATAATTTAAACTGTATATAATTAACGGCTGTTATTACGATAATAACGTTATTTTTTAAACGATTAATAAAAAAGAAATTTAAATTAAAGCTTTTTACGAAAATAATTTGATTTAAACGACGGTAAAGGAATACGAACGTACATAAGCGACCGATTTCGGAATATAAATTAATTACTTACGTTTTGGACCAATTACGTAATGCGGATCGATATACGTATTAATAAGAAAATTACGTAATAAGATAAATTATAAAATTTAATTAATAAAAACAAAAAAAAATTAAAGTTACGTCGTTAACGTCGTAATTATTAAAATTTAAATTAATTAAAATAAATAAAACGATGACAAAATTAACGATAGGGATAAAATAACGAATATGAATAAAAAAAGGATTAAAATTATAAAATTACTTATTTTTTATATAAAAAAAAGTATCGAAAAAAGAATAACGTTTTTTAATATAACGTAAGAATTAGGTACGAAATATTATAAGATATATTTTAAACCTTTTTGGCGTTAATTAGGCGATATTTTATCTGGTTATTAATAAGTAATATTATTTAGAGTTTATTTTTTTATTAAGTTTAAATATTATAACGTTTAAATTAATAATAAAGGTATTAATTATTAAGTTAAAAAAGGCGTAATTAAATAACCGGCAATGTAATAACGATTAGGATAAAGTTATTCGGACGGGTAATAAAAGGAAGGGGTTATTTATTTTTTAAGTTCGAAAAAAAGGGAAAGTATATTTAAGATAATTATCGCGGATAAGTATTTATTTTACGCTTAAATATATTTTATTTGGGGAAATATTTGGAAATTTAAATAATTTAAGGACCGGTAATATTAATTAATTTAAAATAAATTTTAGCAAATTTATTAAAAATTTATCGAAAATTTCTGAAATTATTATTTAATTTTAAAACTTATAATATAAATTATTACCAGTATTATATTTTTCTAATTCTTCGAGTTTTTTTTTAAGTACGATTATTTAATACCGATTATTAAATAATTTTTACGATAATAAACTTAATAACGTTAAATTTGAAAGTAATAATAATTAAACCGGATTTTTAAAACCAGCTAAAAATATAAAGACTTAAATAAAGCCCAGTATCGTAATTAATGTACCTAAAGAACGAAATCTTTTATTAGCTTAAAGGTTATTAAAGTTATTTATAAACCTTACGGTATTTATATTAAACGTTTTATTTTTCGATACGATTAATTAATAAAAGTTCGATTTTTTACGGGCATTATGGATCAGTTTTCGTTTTTTATGGTCTTTTTAAATTTTTCCTTTTTTTAATTTTCATTTTTTAAATACCGGAGTTATAAATTAGCTTAAAAAAGTTAATAAACTATTTAAAAAATATAAGTTTTCCGAGGTTAAAATAATTATAAAGTATTTTACTGGACCGATAACTTTATTATAAAAAACCGAATTAAAGTTATTTTTAATAAAATTACCGATTAAAATAAAATTATTTAAATTATTTTAAAGATTTTTAAGTTATAAAATTTTAAGCAAATTCGGACGGCAAAAATTCGATTAAGAATTTTAACGAAATAAGTTTAACGTAAAAAGTTTAATTAAGTATACGATTATTATTTAAAATACGTTACTAAGGTACGAAATATTATTAAAACGTTTAAGTTAAAAAGGAAGATAGCTAGTAAAAACAAATATACCGAAAGTTTATTAAAAGGTATACCCGTTAAATATTTCGAAAACGTTTTTAATAATTCGTTTATAAAGCTTAAGGATTTATACGCGACGACTTATAATAATATATAATTATTAATTAAGGATGAAGTTATTAATAAAGTTAGGCTTTTTAAATAAAAAGGCCGTATATAACCTTAAATAAATATCCGATTTAATTTTGGCCGAAAAAATAAAAGCCGGTTTTATTCGATTTAATAAATTAAACAGTTTCGATTAAAAAGTTCGCCTTTATAATAAATGGTATTTAATTAAACCGATAAGGTATTTAAAATTATTAGCGCCCTTTAAAATTTAAAGATTATATAAATACGATAAATTTAAAATTTTAAGGCCTTTAAAAAAAATACGAAATTAAAAAGTTTTCTAAATTTTATAATATTACGTTCCGTTTAGATAAAAAGTATTTTGGGCCTAAATATATAATATTAATCCGTCGATTAATATAGTTAATTTCCACCGGGATAAATATAATCGATATAATTTTTAACGTAAACGAAATAAATACTAAAAATAAGGAAGCTACCGAAAAGGTTATTAGGGCCGAAATAAACGTTATGGCAATTTTAATTAAGGTATTTAGTAATTTTATTAAAAGTTAGAATATAAGATATAAAAGTGCCGTTTGTTTATTAATATGGAAACTATAAAATTAATTTTATTCGTTAATAACGGATATATTTTTTTTTATTTTTTGAAAATAAAGTAATATTAGGTATAATTTAATTTTTTAAAATTTTAAAGAATTAAATAATCGAATAATAAATTCCGATTTGGAAAAAGATTTTAAAATGGATTTATAATTTGCCAGCTTTTTTTATTCGATATAAAAAAAAATACGGTATTTTAATTAATAAGATAATATTTTCCGAAACGTAGATAATTTACCGAATGATTCCGATCCGGATATTAATAATCCAGCCGAATTTTTATGGTATATTACGATTTTAAAGCTAAATCGATAAAAAACCGAAATTAATATAACCCATTTTGTCGATTAAGACGGAAAACCGTTTTATAAAAAGGTATTTTGGCATAATTGGTTATAAAATAATTTTGTTAAAAATAAAGGTATCCAATTTCTAGAAAAAGTCCGAATTTTTAAGATCGACGATTCTGATTAGCCGGCGATATTTATTAATATTATGTTAATTAAGCGTTTTAAAAAGGAAGAAAAAGAATTTAAAAAAAAAATAAAACCGTAAATAAAATTAACGAAGATAATATAATATACGAAAGATTTTCGTTTTATAATATAAAAATCGATATTTAAATAAATAATATTTTTCTGATACTTATTAATATTTCCAAATTAAATAATATTATTTAAATTAATAATACCTTTATTTATAAAAACTTAATTAATAAATATATAATTAAATTCTGAAAAAAGAATCTGAGAAAACGTTAAAAGAAAGTTTAAAATTACCTGATCCGAATTAATTAAAGTTTACCTTAATTTCGGTAAAGTTTTTAAAAATTTTATGGTTATTAAAATTTTAAAGGTATTTAATCGTAAAACTTAAAAAATGATTAAAATAACCGAAACCGAAATATAAGAGTTAAAGGTTTTAAATCCGAAAAATCCCGTTACAATTTTGATCATAAATATCGGTTATAAAGTAAAAAGGTAAAAGGAAATTAATATTTTATCGGTTTAATAATATAATCCAGCCGAATATATTATCCCGTTATTTAAGTTAATAATCCGAATAAGTTATAAAGGTAACGAAAATTTAATTAATAAAATTATTAATATTAAAATCGAATTTAACGTTATTATCGAATCGTACGTTAAATAATACGGATTAATTATATAACAAATCTATATATTATTTATAGGTTTTAATTTTTAAAAAAAAAACCTTTTTCGAAAATATAATTAAAGTTTCCGTTTAATTAGCCGGCTGATTAATTATTATTCCTTTATTTATCGACGATAATTATTATGTTACGTAATTTTTAGTTTTTAAATTTAATTTTAAAATTAAATCGAAAATAATATTTAATATAAATCTTAAGGTAATAAAAAAAACTTTAAAGTTCGGTTCGATAAAAATTATTATCCCGTTAATTCCAGCCGAAAGAATTATTCGTAATATCCGTACCGATAAAAAATTAAAAAAAAAACAGCCGGTAAATTTATAAACCGCTTTATTAACGAAAGTAGGCTTCAAAACGAAAAAGTAAATAAATGCTTTATACGTCCTTATATTTTTTTAATTAATAATACTTATATTAATTAAAATCCGGTAATTATTTAAAAAGTTATAAGCGATTAATTAAAACCCGGAAATATTATTTTAAGTTAATTTAACGAAAAAAAATTTATATATATCTTATACGGAATTTTATAAAATAAAATATAGGATAAAATTAATAATAAGCGATTAATACAAATTAATATTATATATAAGCCGAAATAAAAAAAGGTGGTTCTTATTAACGATATACCGTTTAATAAATTAATACCATTTAAAAATTCCGATTAAAGAATTAAGGAAAAAAAAATTTACGACAAATTATTAATTAATCCGGAAAAAAGTTAAATAAACCCAGTATTTTATTAACCGCTTTATTTTTTAGATTTCTTAACATACCGCGAAATATTTAATTTATTGATAAAAAAGTTAAAATTATTTTTAATTAATTAGGTAACAAGTTTATCCGTATAAAGAAAACCTTTTTTAAAAAAATATTATATTAAAAAATTTATTTTAATTTAAGATTAAAAAAAATGCGGCAAAATAAAATAATATATTATATTTAATTACGAAAATCGGACAATCGCGTATAAGGTATAGTAAATTAGGGGTACTATTATACCAGCTAACATAAAAAATAAATTAATCGACGTATTATATATCCGAATTTAAAAAAACGTATTCGAATAATTTTATACGGCATATAAAAATATCTGGTTTTTTATAAAAAAAAAGGATAACGGCCTGTAATTAATTAATTCCGCGATAAAGTTAAATATAATTATTTTACGAAATATATTTATGCTAAATAATTACGACGAATTTATCGTAAATTTTACGATATACCTTTTAGTAATTTTAATAAACTTTTTTTCCGCTTATAATTAGGTTATTTTGGCCCCGGCCAGCAGAAATTATACGACTTTTTTGATATTATTAAGACTTTTAAGGATAATTATTTTACCTTAAAGGGTTATTAATTTTATAACTTACTTTTATCGCGTGGTAAGAAAGATTTTAAACGATTTAATGCCTAATATAATACGTTTATTTATTAACGATATCGGTATTAAAAGCCCAAAAATTAAATATAATAATAAAAAAGTTTTTTTAACGATCCGGAAATTCGTTTATAAGTATATTGTTAATATAAATAAAACCTTTTTTAATTACGAATTTACTAATATTTCGATTAATATAAAAAAGTTTTAATAATATTAAAAGATTATTATTATAATCGGATTTTTTGAAGGATTAATTA
Organism: Monosporascus sp. MG133; assembly: GCA_004155925.1. Lineage (NCBI taxonomy): Eukaryota > Fungi > Ascomycota > Sordariomycetes > Xylariales > Monosporascus > Monosporascus sp. MG133. The sequence continues at coordinate 224,323 of QJNX01000034.1, forward strand.
GTTGCCGATTTAATATTATTAAGGTAATTAAAATTTTAAAAATTAAGTTATATAAAAACATTTTAAAAATTAAGATTTTTTTAAATATTACCGTTTATTACCAAATTTTTATTACGTATTATATTTTAAAAGTTAAATTTTTTACGAATTTATTTCGGAAAAATAAACTTTTTATTTAAGGGCTTAATTAAAATCTGGTAATGGAAACTTTAAAGAAAAAGTTTACGATAATCCTGACTTTAATTATTTTAAATTATAATTCCAATATAGGAAAATTTATTATAAAAATTAACGTAAATAAGGTTAATTATAAAAATATTTTTAGTTAATTAATTAATAAAATCGAATACCTTATACGTTATAAAAATGGTATTTAAAAAAACGTAAAGTTAAATTATGATATTAATAAATTAAAATATCGGGTTATTTTTAAGATTTTAAGAAGGTTCCGGGATTATATTTATAATATCCGATTTTTATTAAAAATTAATATTAAAATATTAATTAATCAGAATAAAAAAATTTTAAATTTTTTATTTAATATTACGGTTATTCGTTAAATTATCTAGATAAAAATATTTAATTTCGAAATTAAATATATTTCCGGCAAAAAGAACTTAACCGTAAATGGTTTATTCCGAAAGTTATTTAAAACCTTTAACGTATTGGACGATTAATAAAAGGAAAAAGTCGACGATTTTATTAATATTTAATTAAACGTTATTCGGCTTAATTTTATTTTAATTAAAATATTATTAACATTTTCCGAAATAAGGTAAAAGTTTTTTATTAAAAATTAGTTTAAAAAATTATAAGAATATATAAGGTTTTTAACGATATTAAAGGTTTTTAATTACTTTCGTAAAATTCCGAAAAGGAAAAAAGTAATTTTTAAAATAAAAGTTTTAAAATATTTTATCTAGGATGGAATTTTTTGACATAAAGTAAATAAACGGTACGGTAATTATAAAATCGTTAACTCCGAATAAAAACGTTTTATGATAATTAAGTAATATTATAAAGATTACGGCCATAAAGGGCAAGATTCGACCTATTATCGTATAATAGCTTTATATTATTAGCGCGGAATATTTGGCTATATCCGGAAGGTAATATTTACGGATATTAAATATTAAAAAAAAATTAATTAATGTTATAAAAAAATTTATGGATTTTCGTAACTTATTAATATAGCTGTTATTTAAATAATCGATATATAATTTATACTTACGGATAACGGTTATAAAGTTATGGTTAAGGTTAAATATAAATTATCCGATTATTTAAAAAAAAAGGTTTACGTTTAATTATATTAATGATAATTAAAATGTTTTTAAACGGATATAGTTTTTACCGGCATAATATCTTAATTAAAATCAAAATTAATAAAAGCTTAAAAAATAAAGGTAAAATAATTAAAACCTATAATATATTCGGAATTTAGCGAAAGGTTAAAGCCGCGTACGTTATTTAGTAATAAGGCTTAATTAAAAAAGGGTATATTCCGATCGTTAAAGGTTTAATAAAAGCGATAAATAGGATTAATAAAAAATAGGTCAAATCTTTACCTAAAATAGTTTTTGCCGATAATATTATTATAAAAAGTTACGGCCTAAGCTTTCATAAATTAATATACGGACAAAAAGCGTTTTTATCGATCGAAATAATTTTGCCGATATAACGTATTATAAATTAAAATCCTCATATTTAGAAAAGAATTTTAATTACGTAACAGATTCGGTTTTTAAAGAAAAAATAAAAACATAACCAAAGTTATTAAGGTTATTATTAATTAACGTTATAAAATTACCAGGCTTATAAACTAAAAAAACGTAAATAAGATAAAAAATAAATTTTTGAAAATAAACGACCTAATATTATTATATAATACGTTACGATATATAAATATATTTAGGGATATAAAATTAAAGTACCATTAAATTAGCCCGTATTTAATTAATAATATTATTAATTAAAGTACTTATTATTTAAAGGAAGTTAATAAAATAAAGCTATAAAGTACCTTTTTTGTTAATAAAATAAAATAATTCGTAAAGAAAAAAAAAAGTATTAAAAACCGGTTACTTTATGCAAAAAAGATTAAACGAAGCCGTTTATTAATTAACTTAACGACATAATATTAAATATTTTAGCCGGTATAAATATTAAATTACCAGATAATTGGTAACTTAAAGAATTAAAGTTTATTTAAATAAATATTAAGCTATATATATTTAGCGGTTAATTTAAAAATTACGTAATTATGAACGATAATAATATAGTTAAAATAAATCGATTTAATAAACGAAAAAGATTTGCAAGATTAATTAAAAAAAAATTAAAATATAAGAATAAGTTTCCTTTAAACCGTTTAGGATTATGTTAATTATTATTATAAATAATAATTATTTTCCGTTATTTATAATTAATCCGCTAAATAATAAACGTTCGATATTAAAGATCCGAAATATAACGTTTAATTTTTTTCCAAAGTTATTATCTAGTAAATTTTTAAATTATTAAATAGGTATTATTGCAAATATTTTTTTTAATTTATAAAAACCGAAAATAATTAACCTTAAATACCTTAAACCGATCGTCGCGAAAGGTATATTTGTAACCTTTAATAAACCCGATATAATTACCATAAGATTCCTTATAAAAGTCCGGAATTAATTAATACCCTTAAAAAGAAAATATGCCGTATTAATTAGAATTTTTTATTATTTTATATTACCGTTTATAAAACTTATAAAATATAAAGTTAAAAAGGTTAAATATTTAAATAAATAAACCGGTAATATATCGAAAATTTTTAGTAAATAACGTTATAAATAAATTAATAGGACCGGTTCGAAATATTTTAATAAAAACTGGATAAAACCGTTTATTTTTAATTTAAAAAAACCTAATTATATCGAATTAAACGTTTACGGTAGCCTAAAAATTCTCGCCTTTAATTTGCTAACGTATATATTAACTTTTAGCTGGACCTCCGATGATAAAGATAAATATAACTTTAAATATTTGGTAACGATTAATATAAGTTTTAGTAATAAATGTAATAAAAATATATATTTAAAAATTACGAACTTTATATTATTATAATTATTTTAAAATTTTATTACGTCCCGTTAATAGTTAAAAATAATACGAAAAAAACGTAATATTTTAATATTAATATAAGGCCTTAATATATAATTAATAACATAATTACCTACTTAGATAATTAAAGCCGTTAAAAAAGATTTTGCCTTAATATTACGAAACGGAAATATTTTAAAAAAAGTAGCTATTACGGATACCGATCGATAATTACCAAATAATTATTCGATAATACCAAGAACAAGGCTAGACCTAAAATTAGAACTTATTTTAATTATTTAACGTATCTCTTATTAAAAAAAAAATACGGCTTAATAAATCGCGGATTATTTATTATTGGAGTATTAGGTAGTATATAATGCTGATCGTACTTAATATTACGGAACCGGTACTGGAAAAAAGGCGTTAGGTTATAAATAGGTTGTTAACGGTATATAGGGTTATTAAATTTGCGGATACCGTTAAAGTTAATAAAAAGTTTAAAACGATAATTAATACTTAAAGTTTAATTAATACGGCAAAATATAGCCGAAAACAATATTAGGATATTAAAAGCCGTTAATAATATTTAACGTCGGATAAAAAAAAATTCAGGCTTTAAGTTTTTTATGTAACCTTTTAACCGATCGGTACGGGATTATTAAAAGCTAAAAGGAAATTATTAAAATTAGGTTATAATTCAAAAAACGACTTTTTTAAAAAGTTGATTAATTTATTCAGATTTATATTATTACGAAAACCTTAAAGATTACGTAAGTTTAACGGCTAACGAAAACTTATAATTATATTAATTAACAGAATAAGAATAATTAAAAATGTTTTTAGGTATATAAAAAGCTTAAAAAGTGGCGTAGTTTAAAAAAAATTAATATAGTTATAAAGGAAAAAGGTTATAAAAAAAATATGGGTGCAAAAAAAATAGAAGGGCACGCAACTAATTAAAAAACGTTATAATAACTATTTCCTTCCTTCCTTTACCTAATATCGGATGAAGTTTTTAAGAATTTTTTCGGTATATAAGGGTTTTAAACAAAAAATTAATGCACTAACCTTAGAAGCACCTGATTAGTTACTTACATAATTCGCTATTACTTTCTAACGCACTTTTATTCTTATATAACTCCTAACCTTAATATTAAAATTACCTACACCTACATATTTTGACATATATATATATACCTATATATTACGAATTATTTTCCACCCGCTATTAATGCCCCCAAGCCATTAAATACCGTCTTTGTTTTATTAATATCTTTTAATTAATTTACCAATCGTTACCATGTTATCGTCCAAAAAACGTACCGTACATAATAAAAAAAAAGGTTTCAAAAAATTAAATATTTTAAATTTTGGAAAATTTACTTAATTAACCAGTATACCTATATAAGAAAAAGATAATATAATATATCTATTTCGAAAAATGTATAATAATAATATTATTCCTTATCTTATCAAATTAGGGATTTTTAAATACCGCTTTAATCGGGTTATTTTTATTATTCCTTACGCTAAAAATGGTTAACGTCCATAAAAAGAATTACTTTATTTTTACTTTAAAAACAGAAAATTAGAACGATATAATAACCGCCCCGTTATAACGTACTTTTATAATTAAAATAAATAGTACCTTTTTTACTTTAAATATATTACTGCTTTAATCCAGATAATCGCTTATAAAATACCTTAAAAATATATAATTATTATTTCAAAAACCGGACGAATAATCGGTAATAATAAGGCTAAATTAATTCCTAATTAATTCGAAAAATAAATTTAATCGAAAGATACAAAATATATTTAAATTATTATTTATATAAAACTGCGTATTAACTATATCCCCGAAAATTACTAGATCGGAATATTATATATCCGATTAAAACGTTTGCTTTTAACATTTAATATTTACCTAAATCTTAAACGCTTTCGACGGTTATTTCGATTATATCGAAAAACGTAAAATATATTTAATTTCGATAACCTTCTCCTTATCCGTATTACGATCGTTATAATATTTACCTAAATCCGCTTTTATATTTATACCCTATAAATTAATGATGTACTTTATATTATTACTTATAATTTTACGTAATAAAGAAATTATTTAATAACTAAAGCGACTAAATAAAACAAAAGCTAAATAAAAACCGAAATAACCGATATAATTAAAAGGTATCTTAATTTAAAACCAGCAAAGTTTAACGTTAAAAACATATAAAGAATTAACCCGGAAAATCCTTATTTCCATTAACCGAAATTTAAAATAGTAAATCCGATACCGATTAATTTCTGGAAAAACTTTTTATTATCGAATTTTAATTTATACGATTTCGACTTATTAATAATATTAAGAGGCCATCCCGTAAAATACGCGAAATACCTAAGCCCTTATTAATTCCTTTTATTAATTAGCTTCGACGACGAATTGCAAATTTTTTTTAATATAATTATACCCCTTTCCCTATCTATTCCGACCAAACCTTCGGTTCCTAAAATTACTTAACCTAATCCGATATTTAAAAAGCTAATTTTTAATACAAAATATATAATTCGACCGGTTTTAAATAATTAACGCATAAAAATTATGGTTCGTAATTAATATATTATACTGTATAAATAAATAAAGGATACTTTCGAAAATACGGGACGGAAACCCGAATTTTATTTTCCTTAAAAATAACTAAGGTAATTTAAGTATAAAATATTAATCGTTAAAAAATTATTAAAAAATAAGATTCAAAAAAAGCAAAAAAAAAAAATTAAATAACGGAAGGATTTAATAAAACGTAAAAAACGGAATCTTAAATTAAAAATGTTAAAAAATAAACCACGTAAACGTTAAATTAACTAATCGGTTAGATTTATATATATTTAATTTATTCGAAACGTTCGGAATGATTACGTTAAATTTTGATTTATTTCTTAAAACAAATTAAAAACGATTTTATTGTAAAAAAAAGGTTAAAATGGTATAGGGTATAAAGCTTAAGATATGGGTCCATTAATTAATTAATTAATATTACTTATATATTTTTAAAAGCTTTTTTTACCGGACGTAACCCCGAAATATTTACTATTTAAATACTTACTTATTATCATCAAATAAACTGGTCTTAATATTAAATTAATTATATTAACTTTAATTTTCTCCAGAACGCTGGGTTCACTTATAACGCTCTTTTAATTTCGTACTGACCAGAACTAACTCTGTCCCGCCCTATTTCAACATCAAACCCTTACGTTTTAAATCGGAATTCGCTTTTAAAACGATCTTAGTTCTTAGATCCCTTATAAATAACCAAGGACGTTAACGGTACAGTTACCATTATTATTATTAAAATATATAAAGATAATTATTACTAATAAATAGCTTATATCGTCTTAGTAACAGCTACTTAATAAATCTATACGCGAATTAAGCGAATAAAACTCTTCATTATTAGATATAAGGGTTATTAGTTTTTTTTATTATATTCGATCGCTAATCGCATACGCTTTCGCAACGCGTCCTGATCCTTGAAGTAATCTGGCCCCGGAACATATATGTTCCAATCAGAGGGATCTCTCCGTATATGGGGTGCTAGCGCACCCCTACTAGCTGACAGCTGCGCCTACGGCGTAGTTGTAGCTAAGGCTTTCCAAAACCCTGTAGCTCTAGGTACCGACCCATAAACGACCCATAAAAAGACCCACAAAAACCATAAACCTTAAAAAAGAGCCTAGTGGCAAATTGTAATTTTTTTGCTTCGTTTTATATATCCTTATATAAAATTTCAAAAATCTAACTTAGGAATTAATAAATATAATAATAATAAAAATTCATAAAAAATAATAAAAAACGTTACTATATATAGCCTTAAAAGGGATTTTTGACCATATATATGACTTCCTAAATAAGGCTGGTTCGGCGGAGATATTAAAGAAACAAATTAAAATTCTCGTTCTATACACCCCCCTTAAACCGTAACGTCCTTATGGCTACGACGTAACAACCGGTTGCAGTACAGGAACAGGGGTTCCTGTCTTTGGAGAAACCTGCCTTTGGAATCTGGTATGGGCTCCTCGCGGCTGATCTTCGGGTAAGGAAAGCTTCGCTTTCCCCGCGCCAAGATCAAGGTGATCTGGGACTAGATCATATAAATTACATAGATTTACGACATACTTATTAAGTCTAGGATAGATATATAACGGACGGTTTTTTATGTAAATAATACTTATTTCGTTTCGTTTTTTAATTATTAATTTAACTTTCTAATTAAAAATATCGTTTTTTAATTAAGGGAAAAGTTCGTAAATTATTATACCTAATAATTTATTTATTATATTATTATTACTTATAAATTAAAATCCTTATTTCGGACATTATTTATATTTCCAGATAAATATATAATGCAAGGTAAAGTGTTATTAATAAGGTATCAAAGCTCTATATAAGCCGACGCCTAGTTTACGACAATAAGTACATATATGCACCGTCGTCGTCTAAATACGCGATGCGGCCAAATACATACATACACGATTAATAACATAACGCGACCGGAGGATATACTTTAAAAACCGTACCCAAGGCGGGACGGATGAAAAACCGTATAGGGGTTATAAATACGGTAACAAATAAGTAAATAATTATGTATACGATAAATTTAATTGGTTCCAGAGTTATAGCCCCCCAGCTAGCTTTAACGCCCCCAACTATTCTAATTGTCGCCTGATACGATGCGGAGCAAGCTCCAACGGTTCGTGCACTGGGCTAGGCACTACCTAAAACACGTTATCCAAAGCTGGATTCGAACCAGCAGTCCTGTTGCAAGCTAAGGTTGCCCAGGCCTGCAGCAAACGCGCGAAAAAAGGGCACCCAGGCTCGCGACCACTAAGCAAGTAGGACGATAAATATATAATAAGTTCGTTATATTTTAATAATTTTCAATTAATAATTAATTAATAATTTAAGTCCCAGTTAAATATAAATCTTTTTAAGTTTAATAAAAACGATTATTATAAAACGATATTTAAAAAATAAATAACATATTTAAGTTTTATTATTAGATAATAAAATATTAATAACCGGATTATATAATTTAGCTTTTATTAAAAAAGAATTTATTAATTAATATTATAACATCCTTTTTTATTAAAGCTAAAGGTTTAAGAAAACTTTTTTTTTCTTAATAATAACTTACCTTTATCCTTAAAAGATTTATTAAAATCCAGCTTAAAAAATCCGATTAAAAAGAAGAAAAGGTTGAAAAAAAATCGCAATGCGGAAATTAGGAAAAGAAAGGAAAAGAAATTTACGGCCAAAAAGCGATTGGATTTTTTGGTAAAGTAAGTTATATATTTATAAAAAGAAAACGCCAAAGTTGTTTAACGGGTAAATATTTCTGCGCTTTTTTAAAAAGATTTTTCCGTTTAAAAATTTAGTTTTCTTTTTATTTAGTCGAAATTAAAAAGAAATGATATTTTTTCCCGCTTATTACGGAATACTTAAGATTAAAGGTTATAAACTAATATTTTTTTAAAGTATATAATGGATTTATTAATATGGAAAAAATTTTAAATAAGGTTAAATTTTACTTTAAATAGTATAAAAATTTCTTATTGAAAGATTATTAAAAGGTAATAATTATTTTATAGTTATTTACTGGAAAAATATTTAATTAGTTCGAACTTATTTTTAAAAATTTTCGAATAAATTATTCCGATGGTTATTTAAATATTATTAATTACATTTTTAAAAGTTACGAATATTTTAAAAACGACCATAAACTTTATTTAAAAATAGGGATAAATAATAAATTAAAATTAAACGGCTGTACGATTTTTAACAAATTAAGTTAAGAGCCAAATATATAATAAAATTTCACCATTTAATAGTATTTTTAAGTTATCAAAAAGCGCGTTATTTCTCTTTTTTTTTAATAACTTAAGATTATAAGTTAAGGCCGAAAGGTTTAGGGTACTTAAAACCGGACATTTCGAAAATTATATTAATAAGGTTATTATTGCCGACCGACATATTTTTAATCTGTATTTTAAGAAAGAAAAACCGGCAATTTAAATAACGATAAACGTTTTAATAACAAGAAAATAAAGGATAAAGTTTAAAGGAAATTAATATCGTTTTAAAGCAATTTAAAAAAGACAAGTCCAAAATTAAATATTTTAATTATGGAAAAAAAGGTTATTATAAAAGCGAATATCGTTTTTTACCTAAAAGGAATTTCTGCAACGAACCTGTTATATATCTACCTGGAAGTATGAGCAGTATCCGAAATGGGGGTTTTAATTTGTAGGTAATAATAGTATAATAAATAGGATGCTCGTTAAAGAAGTTTGCGGATTTTTCCCTTAACCGGAGGACGATATAGTTGCCTTTAATTAAAGACTTAGATTAATAGCTAAAAAGCGAAATTAAATAAGTATTATTTATATAAGAAACCGTTCGTTATATATCCATTTCTAATAAGTAAATATATCGTTAATCTGTCTGATTTATGTAATTTATGTAATCTAGTTTTAAATTATTTAAATTACTTAAATTACTTAAATTACTTAAATTATTTAAACCTTGGTACGGGGAAGTTAAGCTTTTTTTTGATCGAGGTTTATCCGATCGGAATTTTCCTTAAAAATTTCCGAAAATAGGGTTTTCTAAAGATAAGAACTTTTGTTTCTGTATTATAATATTATTTCCCCTTTTTAAAGATTTTTATCCTAAAAATAAAACCGTAAATGGCCTTTTTGTTATTTGGTAGGAGAATTCCTTTTAAGCTTTTTTTAGCTAACTTTATTATAATAGGTCGTATTTAAAAGGAAAAAAGAAAAAAAAGATTACGTCCAAATTAACGCGATTTTCGTAATATTCGTATTAATTCGATAAAAATATTTGTTATTAAAATATTTTTTTGCTTTAATTATATTCTGCTTGGAAATATTAAATTTTTTTTATTTTAGGGCGTTAAAGTTGCGATTGTTATAATCGTTATTAACGTTTGGTTTGTAATGTTTTAATTATAAATTTTTTTAAAAAAAGTAAACGAAATTTAAGATCGTTTGTTCCGGGAAATATAAAAAACTAGAAAATTCTTTTTAACGTTTTAAAAATTTACGAAAAAGGGATAAAAGATAATAAAAAAAGGTTATTTAAATTACGCCGTTAATAAAACAAAAAATTAAAAAAAGTTTATTAAAAAGTTAAAACAGTTACGTTTTTAATAAAACCTTTTTTTAAAAAAAGGGCCCTAAAAATATTAAAAAAAGGTTTAAAGTTAAATTAACTGGAAAAATAGAAAAGGTAAAAAGAAATAACGTCGCGTAAAAACGGAATAAGCGCGGCTTATTTTTAAGATAAATGACGCGATAAAGGTATTTATTTCTTTCGGTTGGAACGTTTTAAATTTGAATTTGGACGGGGGACCGTTATCGGCTGCGATTTTGGCTGGATTCAAATCGATCGGTTAGGATTTTGTCGGTAAAAATCCTTAACCAGGTTTATCGTATTCGTTAAGTACTTAAATAGTTTTTATATATTATTTTTTAATAAATAATTTATTTATTTAACCAGGTATTAAATTTTGTTTTTAACTATTTTAAAATTTAATATTCTTACGATTTCGTATTCTTTATCGTTTTCTTTCGATCTTAAAACTTTTTTAAATAGGGCGTTTTTGGAACTAATTTTAATAAGAAAATATGGAATATAAGGTATATTTTTATAATTTTGAGCAATAATAATTTATAGTTAATTTTTAACATAACTTTTCTAATTTTAAACGGTTTGAATTTTTTAAAATAAAATTTATCGTTAGGCCTTTTCATCTTATATTGCGAAAGGTTTAACGTTACGTTTTATTTTTAATATAATAAATAAATTTCTTTTGTTAAAATTAACTTTTTAGTTTTTTGATTATTATAATACAGGGCCATTTTTTATTCCAAAAATTACAACTTAATTTAAAGTCGGGCTTATATTATTTTAATTTTTGTTATTATTATTTTTGTTTATAAAGTTATTATAATAATAATTAGTACCTTCCGTATTAATTATTCGGATCGTTAGGTAATGACGTTATATCTATATATAGCTATATGGGGTAATATATCTATATTTTCGTTAACGGATATGTTGTAAACTATTTATATAAGTGGCAAAAGTTCGACTTAATTATCTTATTAATAATTAACGTAATTTCGAAGGTATTATTTTAAGGTTTGGTTTAATCATTTGGTTTAATTATTTATCTGGGGGTAATAAGCTATCGAAAATTTAAATTTAATATTAATTTATTTAAAAAAACTAATACCGAATTTAAATATAAAAAATTAATTTCGATTAAAAATAATTTTTTAATACTTCGTATTTATTAAGAAAATATCGAATAAAGGCATAAATTAATTATTTTATTATTAAGGTTCTTTTAAAGGATAAAAAGTATTTATATTTAGGAAGTTTATTAATAATTACCTATATTATATTATACCTAATTTTAATAACGAAATTTTTTGATATAAGGAAATTAATAATAAAATCTTAAGTTATAATATTTTATATTTTATTAGATATATTTATAAGTTATAATAAGCCATACGGCTTGTAACGGGTTATTTTAGCTTTATTATAAACGTTTTAATCCTTAATTACTTATTTAATTATTTAGCGGAATTTTGGGAAGTTATATTTTTCTTGAAATCGTTTGATAGTTTTGAATATCTTTTAGTATTTATGTAAAAAGTTTTCGTAAATTTTTTGATAAATTTTTATTATTATTAACGGGGGATATAAATTTTGCCGCAAAATAATAATTAATTCTTATCCTTCTTTTTTTAATTATTTGATTTCCTTCCCCTTTTTTGGGTCGTAGGAATTTTTAAATTAGGTTAATTTTTCCGGAGTCCGTTGTTTTAGGGTTATATATAACTGTATTGTTTTATCGTCTTTATAATATAATATTTATATATATCGCTTGGAGATTTTCGAATTATAATTTCCTTTTCGGTTTAAAATATCCCTTGGAAACTTCTTTTTTTTAATATGGTAAATTTTAAAGTTAAATTTGGATTAAAAAACCATTTAATTTTTAGGTTATTAAAAATCGAATAAAGTTTTTATAATTTAAATAAATATTAAATAATTTTTTAGTTTTATTAAGAAACGGTTCCTATTTCTTAAGTATTAAAATAATTGCTAATAACTTTTTATCGTAAATAAGATATTTAAATTTTACGTCCTTAAAAGTTTTAAAAAAGTATATTATTAGGTACCATTTTTGTTATTTTTTTATTATTTTAAACCCGTTTTAAGGTCTTAGTTTAAAGCGTTTATTTGAAGTTTTTTTTTGTTGTAATTTGGTAGCTTAATTACCGGGACGTTAATAATTTTCTTTTTAATTTCTTGAAAAAACCTTTTGTTTTTTTTTTTTTTGGAAATTCGAATTTTTTTCCGATATATTTTTTGGTAGTATGTTTGGTTAATGGGCTGGTAAGTTTACCGTAATTCTGGATTAAAGGTCGTATATAACTAGTAAATCTTAAAAATTGGCGGATATTAATAATAATAACTTTGTTTAAGATTAGTTAGTTTTTAATAACTTTTAATTTAAAATTTTGAATTTAGATTTGTTTAAGGGTAATAGTAAAGTTTAAAAAATTTAGTTTTTGGATATATTAAACGCTCTTTTGGCATTTATTACTAAGTTAACCTTTTTAAAGGCTTCCAGAATTTGAATAACGTATTTTTTATATTTCTTTAAAGTTTTTGAATAAATAAGAATATTATTTAAATAAACGAAAATATATTTGTTCGAAAATTTTCGTAAAATAATAGTAAGTATGTATTAAAAGCTAGCTAAGGCGTTAGTTAGCCCTTATGGTATAACCTTATATTTATAATATCCATAAATAATCCTGAAGGCGGTTTTTTATTTTTCGCTTTTAATTATTCGAATTAGGTAATAACCGTTTGGTAAATTTAAGGCTATAAATTATTTAGCTTTATTAAAATCTCTTTTTATAGCATTTATTAACGTTAAAAGATATTTATTTTTAATAATAATATCGTTAAGTTATCGATAATTATAAATTTGTTAATATATTAAGTTTTTATCTTTATCGATCCTAACTTTGTTATTTTTTATTTTTGGTATTATTATAATTAGATACTTTATAAATAATTCAGATTTTTATATATAACATCTTTTAAGATTTCGTTAGAAACTCTTTTAAAAAATTTTAATTTTTTTAAGGTTTATATAATAAATTTGATAAAGTTTTAAGTAGTAATTCTTTTTAATAAGAATTTTGTAATTTTATTAATTATAATTAAGTAACTTTTTTCGGATTCTTTTTTTAAATCGTTTTTTAAATCGACCATATTTAAAGGGTATTATTACCATTAAGTTAAAAATTCCAGTTTTTTTAATTATATAACAGACTTTATGGAATTTTTCGTTAAAATTATTTTATAAAAACGTTTAATTTTTCCAATTAATTCGTAAATTACTAAAACGAAATTATAGTATTCCTAAAATGATATTATATCCTAAGATATCGGCGATATTAAACCTAACTTTTCTAAATGTCTTTATATTTAAATTATATTTCTTTTTTTTGGAAAATTCGGCCGTTATTTATATTTCTCCGGGATTTGGTACCTTTTAGTTACTTTAGGAAAGATAAAGGTTTTTTTTTGTTCCGGAATCGATTATAACGTTGAATGTTTTATTTCCATAATAAATTAAAATTTCGATCTAATTCCGTATTCCTTTTTTTCCTTATATAAGCTTTTGTATATAAAGGTTTTTCGGTACCTTATTTTCGAGGGCCTCCGTAATTCTTTAACTGATATAATTTCAAAATTAAAAAACGTTTTTATTTACGTACCTTTTTGGCTGTATGTTTAGTATAATAGTTATTTATATATTTGAACCATTTTTTATTATTAAACTAATATTTGAAACCGATTATTTTTTTTAGTTTTTTGGGGGGTCCTATATTTTGTAAATTATCGGGTTAAAAAGATAAACCTTTAAAAAGGGTATTTTTATAATTAAAATTTCGTATTTATTATATAGTATTAGTAAATAATATAAGTATTTTTATATTATAACTTTCCCGCTTTATTTTAATTTAGGGTATAGGTAACAAAATTTAAGGTAATTTAGTTATCGGAAAGTTTTGGTACATTTATATTTATTATCTGGTTTTATAAGCGTTTTTTCGTTATATTCTGGCCAAAAATCGTTATTCTTTTTAGTTCCTTAATGGATAAAATAATTATAATTATAGCTAATAATAAAGTGCAAAAATTTATAATTATTTATTAGAAGTTTTTAGGTATATTATATATACCGGGAGAATATAATATTCGGGGGATAACTATTTATGGTTACCGAAATCTATTCGTAATTAACCGTTTTGCTCGTATATTTTATATCCTTATATGTTAAAATAATAAATATATATTTTAATATAATAGTTACTTTAGAAATTATTGGTTTTGTATAATATTTGCAAATTTTGGCCGTAATATTTTTATAAATAACATAATTTTTATAATCTGGATCGTTATTTTTAATCCTGCTGGTCGTAATAATAATAAATTTTTAATCGGCGGTAATAAAGCTTACTTTTTTTTTCCTTTTTCTTATTATTTATATTTCGTTCGGTCGTACGGAATTCTTTTTTTTATGTTATAAGATCTTTTCCTTTTTGAAGTTTTTTTAGGTAAAAAGTGATATTCGTTTTTAAAATGGCCCTTTTTGCTATAGTAAAATATTTAATTTTGGATTTATCTTTTTTGGATTCCGTTAAAATAATGTTTGTTTTTTGGAATTTATTTTTTGTTTCTTTTTTTTATTAAAGCGTTTATTATTACTTCGTTTTACCGGTATCTTTTTTCTTAAGGTATCGGTTAAAAGTACGTTGGTCGGTAATAATAACTTTATTTGTATAATTTTCGAAAGTATTTATTTTAGGTATTTTAAATATTTTATTTTTAATTTAAGGTTTTAGGCCGTTATAATAACGGAAAAATAATATATTTTAAGGTAATTTGTAAATAGTTATCAAATAGTTAAATTTAGTCGTATATTTAGTTATTAATATAATTTGTTAAAATTTATATATTTATTTAACCGTATATTATTATTTATTTGCATTTTCGAATAAGGCTTTTATTCTTTTTTTAAAATTTTTATAATTGTTAAAGATATAATTAGTAGTATTTAGGTAATCGTCGGAGGAGTTTATTAGGTAATTTTCAAAAATAGGTTTAAATTATTTAAGTATTTTTTTAATAAATAATTGCGAAATAGTTATTATTTTTTAATAATTCTTCGTAAAAAAACTTTCGTATTATTTAAGATAAAATCTAGCTTTAACCAGGAATTTTTTTATATTAATAGTTTTATTATAAGGTTTGGAAGTAATTAGCTTATAACCTTTAATATTAGGTATTTTATGGTAAGTAAGAAGGGGTAAAATTCTTTTTTCACTTCGATTAAATAAAGGGGACGTTAGTATTTTTAAACGAAGGGTGGTTTTTAAAGGGGGTATAGAAGTTTTTTTTTAATTATCGGACGAATTTGGTATTTTTTTGTTTAAGTTTTATAATTTTTTTGGCTATAAGGTTTAGTCGTTTATTGGTTGTAAGCTTTCTTTTTTTTCCTTTTTTAACTTTTATGTTTAATTCTTTTTTTTGGTTAAATTTTTTAGGTTGGACCTTAATAATCCTTTTAGGGATAGGGGTAGGTTGTTATTAAAAAGAAAAAAAATATTTTAAGTCCTTATTTTTGGTAATTATCAGTATTATGTTATTAATTAATTAAAGAACTTTTTTAATAAGGGGTAAATTATTTAATCCGGTTATTAATTCTTTATTAATTAATAACGGGGATCGAATATGTTATTTATTTATTAAACGTCGTTTTGTAATATTATCTTTATTAAATTTAGGAAAGTTTATATTTATTTAAGCCTTAAATTATTCGTTAATTATTAATTAAGAAGTTATTAAAATATAACGAATTTGTTATATATTTATTTAAAAGTATAAATAATATCCGAAATGGACGTTTTAATTTATAGGTAATAATAATATAATAAATAAGATATTCGTTAAAAAAGTTTATTAAATTTTCTTTTAACCGGAAGACGATATAATTACTTTTAATTAAAAACTTAAATTAATAATTAAAAAGCGAAATTAAATAGATATTATTTATATAAAAAACCGTTCGTTATATATTTATTTCCAATAAGTAAGTATACCGTAGATTTATCTGATTTATGTAATTTATATAATCTAGTTCTAAATTACCTAAATTTCCTAAATTAATTAAATTATTTAAACCTTGGCGCGGGGAAGCCAAGCTTCTCCTTGACCGAGGTTCACCCGGTCGGAGTCTCCCTTAGAGACCTCCGAGGACAGGTCTCTCTAAAGACAGGAACCCCTGTTCCTGTACTGTAACAATTTCCAGGAAAAAAGGATTCCTTCACTTGAAAAAAAGATTTACGCGGCCAAACGAGAATTAGATAACGAAAACGAAGATAAAAAGGAAGTGAGCCTTATTTTTATAGATTAAGAATTTATTATTGTTATACTTAATAGGGTTAAAAACGACGATTTAAATTACAAAAATTGTACAATTTGTAAGAATACTACGGTTAAAGTTTATAAATACCATCCAGAACGAACAGCCTTTAAGGTAGCTATTATGTTAAGATATATTTATTACCTTAATATATGGGAATATAAAATATATAACCAAAACAGTTAATTACGAAAAGATTTTAATAGTTATGGATAGTTATCTTTAAAGCTTTATAAGCTTTTAAAATGTACGATATATTTCAAACCCCAGTTTCTAGTAAGTAATTATAAAGTTTTATATTTTGTTATTTGTTATAATTATAATTGCTTTATTTAGTTACGTACTAAAAAAAGATAACGACTTTGAATTAAAATAAAACGAAAAAACGTTTACAAAACCAGACAACGAATATAGATATATAAAAACCTTTTAATAGCCAGATTGCCCTAAATTTTGTTTCTTATACCTTAAATCAAAATAGAGCTGGAAAGTTATAACGTAAAGATGTTTGTATTATTCGCCGATATTTTGCGATAAATACGAACTTCTAGTTATAGGAATACCCCCTTTAGAAATTTACCCTTTTAATCTTATAATTTACAAAATATAAAACCTAAAAATGAACCAGAAAGAAATGGTTATTTTCGAATACCAATTCGGCAACAGAAAATGGTATAAAAATATAGACGACCATTATACCAAATATATAACTAAAAAGGTAGGCGAATAAAGACGCCTTTTAGCCCTTAAAATACGTTAGTTAAAAAATTATAAAGGCTTGCGAAAATAAGGTACCGAAAAGCCTTATATACAAAACCTTATATAAAGTAAAAAAAGGAATACGGACTTAAATTAAAATCCTGATTTATTATGGAAATAAAACGTTTAACGCCATAATGGATTTCGGAGCAAAACGTAACTTTATTTTTTTTAAAATAGTTAAAAAAATACCAGATCCTTTAAAAACATAAATAGCAATTACAGAAATTACGAATAGTTAATATAAACTTATCCATTTATAACAATAATTCAGTTTTGTAAAAAACGGAAAAATTCGTAATTTAAATATAAAAATATTTAAGAAAGGTTATTTTCTATATTACCGATATTTCAGGATACGATTTTATTTAAAAAATACTATGTCTTCTTTTTAACAATTTATATATTAACTAGAAAAATTAAACGTTTTCTTACAATAATTTTAAGAGAGATTTTTATAAAATCAGTTATATAATTAAAGAAGTAAACGTTTTAAATCTAATAATAATAGTACCTTTTAAATATCGACGATTTAAAAAGTTAGTTTTTTTTTTTAAAAAAACCCCGAAAAAATTGCGGAACTATAATTAATAGGATTATAAAATTTCTATTAAAAAGGAATATTACTTAAAGCTTTATTAAATTTACCATATAAACCTTAAAAAAGCAAAGATTTTTTAAAAAAGTTTTTAACAAAACTTTAAAAGAGATTATATTTAAAAATCCGAAATACTTATAAGGTATCCAGTTATAATAATATTAAAAATAATAAATAATAAAATTAAGATTAATAAAAATAAAGAGTTAATATAACGACGAATATATAATTATCGACAACTAAATAATATTACGATTAAAAACGGTTATCATTTAACGTTAATAAATACCATAAAAATATTAATAAAGCTAAATAATTTATAACTTTAAACCTACTAGATAATGATTGCTTAATTTATATAGTTAAAGGTAAAAAATAAAAAACCGCCTTTAAAATTATTTATAAGTATTATAAATATAAAATTATATTATAGGAATTTCATTAATTCTCCAGCCAGTTTTTAACATATACTTACTATTATCCAACGGAAATTTTTAAACAAATTTATATTCGTTTATTTAAATAATATTTTTATTTATTTGGAAACCTTAAAAAAACATGCAAGGTTGATCTAAGTTCAAGCCTTATTTTTCAAGCTGAGCCAAATACACAGAAAATTATTACATATATAATCCACACGATAGATACTATACCCAGTATCTTCGAACACGATGACTGATTAATAGTTTTTACGGTTAACTTAAATGAACATAAAAAATATATTACCTAGATATTAAAAACCTTTAAAAAACCTAACTTGCTAATAAACGTTAAAAGAAGCATTGGGCAAACCCAAAAGCAGGATTTCCTAGGTTTTATTATCACCTTTAAACAGATTTAAACTTAAAACTTTAAATTAAAAGCTATCAAAAATTGGGTAAGTTTAAATAAAACCATTATTACCGATATTCGTTAATTTTTAGGATTTACCGGTTATATACGTCCCTTAATTAAAAACTACAACAAATTTATCAATCTTTTAACCAAACTTATTACCAAAAAGTATGTTAAAAAAGATTTTGAATTACTATAAAAAAAAAGAAAAAAGAAAAAAACCCTTTTTAAAAGATTAACGACAAAATCGTTAACGCCCTAATAATTAAGTTACTAAACCATAACGAAAAGAAAAACGACTTAAAATAAATGCGTTAAATTACGCTTTTAAAGCAATTTTAAAGCAGTTAAAAAATAACGGAAAGTAATATCCAGTAACCTACTTTTTTGAAGCTTTTAAAGATATAAAACTTAAATATTTTATTTACGATAAAAAATTATTAACGATTATTTTAATACTTAAAAAATGGAAGCTTTTTTTAATAAAACCAAAAAACCGTTTAATATTTATTTAAACCATAAATATTATTTTCGATTTATAACAACCTAAGAATTAAATAAATGCTATAAAAATTAGATGGTTTTTTTTTATCTAAGTTCAATTTTAAAATTTGTTATATTAAAAAAAATATCTAGGCGGATATTTTAAATCGTAAAGAAAATTACGATGCGAAAATTTTTAAACGTTATATATAAACGTTACATCGTAAGGAAAATAAAATAATACAGTTATATATAATTTTAAAATAGTTTATTTCAGAAAAGTTAACTTAATTTAAAAGTTTCTATAACCTAAAGGAATTAAAGGTAATTAAATAATTAAAAGGAAACGATAAAAATTAACTATTATTTTGTAATAAAATTTACATCTTCCGTTAATAATGAAAAGAATTTGTTAAAAAAATTTCCGAAACTCCCTTATATAAATACTAAAAAAATTCAAAATTTTTAAACGATTTTAAAAGAAATATAAAGTCTTAAAATTTCGCTAAACGGTTAAATAAATAATTCAAAACTATAACATTTATAATAAAGTTAAAATAACTTATTATAAAATATATAAATTATTATAACTTATAAACATACTTAATAAAACATAAGATATTATAACTTAAGATTTTATTATTAATTCTTTTATATTAAAAAACCCAGTTATTAAGATTAAATAAAATGGAATATGGATAGTTATTAATAGATGTATTAAATATAAGTATTTCTTATTTTTTAAAGGAACCGTAACGGCAAAATAGCTAATTTACGCCTTTATTCGATATTATTTCGATAAATATAGAATATGTTAGGGATTGTAGTGGTCCGGGCTTACCTGACGGGTTTTTCGATTACATATACCTGCAAGCTCCTAGTAGTTTCTGATAGTTTAAAGAATCAGACTTATACCTTTATATAGTTATATGTATTTAATGTATGGCTATTCGTAATATGTAAAAAACCTTAAATTAAACCCCGTTATTTATTACAATTTATCCGTTATTTATTTTATATTTCTTGGAATTCTTAATAAATAATGCTTATTATCCGAGTTAAAAATTAATTTATTTTATTATCCTATTGTTTTTTTATTTATTAAAAGGAAATATACGAAAGAAAACGTAAAATAAACGTAATATTTAGTAACAAAACTTTATAATAATAAATATATTTATAAAAAATAAATTTAAAAGGATACGAAAAATTTATGTTTATATCGTTAAAAATCTTAATAATCCGATCGTTAAACGGAAATATTTAAAAACTTTTTAATTTATAAAAAAAATAATTTATTTTAACGTTATATTTAATAATTTTTACGGAATAATAATTATTAATATATTATGTACCGTAACGTTATTAAAATATTAAGATACGTTTAATAAAAATTTTAATTAATAATTTAATATTATTTATAATTATATTAAAATTTTTGGCTTAAAATTTGCGGAATTTATCGATTTTTTTTAAAAAAAAATTACCGGAATAATTAAACCTTTCCGAAAATATAATAAAGTTAATATTTATATTAATAAACGAACTAAAGTTTTAAAAGTTCTTAACCTTAAAAAATATACCGATTAAGTTAACCCTTAAACGGAAAGATATATTATTTTTCTTGTTAAAAACTTCCGGGTTATCGGCCTAAGGTACGATTTAGGATAATAATTTAAACTTATTTAATTTTACAAATAAAAATAACGGTATTATATGAATTTTTATTTATTTTTTTAAGAAAATTAAAAAATTTTGCGTTAATTAATACGTAACGTTCGTTACGTACGGTTAAATTTTAGTTAAAAAGTTTATAAAGTCTTATAAAATCCGCATAATTAACGTTAAATTATTTTAGCCCGACGCCGAAAAAGCTAAATATAATAACTTAGTTATTTTTTATAAGCAAAAGTAGGTATATTATCGTAACGTATGCTTTTGGGCTAAAAAATTAAAAAAATAAGTTAATATAAATAATTAAAAGTTTGCTATCCGTTAAAAATTTTGGATTTTATTTCGTAATAATATTTTAACTTAATAAAAATAATAGTTTTCTGAAAAAAATAAATACCGGTTCCAGTTAAATTTAATAACTTTTTTAAATATTATATTAAAACAGTTTAGGATTAAGTTAAAAAAAGATTTAAAAATAACTAATGCGGAACCGGTATATTTTTAAAAATAATAAATAAGGAAAACCGGTTAAAGTTTACGTTATAAAGTTATTTAAGTACGTAAAGTTATAAAATAATTTGATAAATTTTTAATTATTTATTTATTTATATTAAAATTTATATCCGGGGCTTTAAGTATTATACCTTTAATTTAAAAAGGAAGATATTATAATAATATATTTAAATAAAATTAACGATAAAGCTAAGTTTAAAAAGGTTAAATTATCCGATACGTTAAAAATAATTACGTTATAAAATAACGTATATAATAATACGGATAATTAGGACGATATAGCTTATTAAGCGAATAATAACCGTAATAGTTAATAATTTTAACGTTAAAGGTTTTTATAGTATAATTAAGGATTGCCGGGATTTTATTTTTTTAATTTAAACTTTTAAGATTATTTAAAAGGTTATTAAGGATAAGGATAACGGCGTAAAAGATTACGTTTTTTTTAATACCTTAGATATAAAAAGCGGTCGGATTATTTGGACCGCGGAATTTTTTAACGGCGTTTTAAAAAATACCGGAAATTTGGCTAAAATATCTGACGCAAAAATAAGATTTACGTATTTTTTAACGAAAAGTTCGTATAAAAGTACGAAAAAGATACCGAAAATTATTAATTCGTTTTATAAGTTAACGGATATATTTATTTTAACGAAGGCGAAATTAAGCTAGAATTTAATTACGAAAAAGGTTAAATATATATCGAAAAAGATATTGTTAATAATACGTATTTCGTATATTTTGAAAAATCGAACGAAATATTTAACGTAAAGAATATTAAAAAAAAAAGGCGAGTTATTTATGTAAACGGTATAATATTACGTACGGTACGGTTACTTTTTTTAATAATTACGCGTAAAAAAAATATTTAATTAAGGGCCAGGTAATATTTAAAACAGTACGATTAATAAATTTTGTTATATTTATTAAAAAGGTTTTTAATATTAACGGAATCGTATATTTTATTCTTAATAACGAATAAATAATTAAGTCCGATTTAAGGTTAATTTTAAAAAATTATAAGTAACGGAAGATATCGTATTTAAAAATAGGCGTTAAAGTTAACGTTAACGTACGATTAGTTAAAGTTTATATAAATATAAATAATTTTGTAATTTTCGTCGACCGGGAGTAAATAATTACCTGGGTTAAAAAATTTAGGTTTTTTAAGATCGATTTTATTTATGTTAAAGGTATTAAGTTAAGGATTTTTATTAATATTTAAATTAAATTCGATTTTTATATACGGAATTAAGTTAAAGATATATAAATTAACGGTTATTTTACGATTAAGGTTAACGTAATCGACGGCTTCGGATTAAAGATATTATTAAGTATTAAATTTTTATATTAATACGGAATTAAGATTGATTTTATTAAAAAAAGTAATATTTTTAAATTAATTTTTAATATGGAAATAAAAAAAGGATTTTTAAGGCGATATTTTTAAAGTTTATTTGACGAAAAGTTATAATTACTTATATAATAATACTTTTAATTATAATTACGACGTTTATTAACGTAAATTACGTTAACTTATTTAAGTTAATAAATAAAAGAAACCGTATAATATAACTTTTTATATAATAATTAACTATCCGGAAACGCTTAATTTTACTTTCGGTAAATTTAGCTTAAAAAAGTTATTTTTTATAACCTTAAGGCCTAATTTTTCGTAATTATAAAAAACGAAAGGATTAATATTATATATAATTACGAAAGTAATAAAAAAGTTTAATTAATTAATTAGTACGAAATTAATTATTATTAAAAGGCCGGTATAATTCGGAATAAATAGGTTAATACGGTTAAGGAAATTTATTTTTTTATAATATAAAACGAAAAAGACGTAAAAATAACCGAACGCTTAAACGTTAAATTTTATACCTTTTTATGCTAAATTACGAAATTAATAAATATTCCGTCGGTTAAATTTAAGGCCGGAATAATTATCGTATATAATAACCTTATAATTAGCGACAAAATATATTACTTAATCGATAGTTATAATATTTTTCGAAATAAGGGCGTCGTATTTATGCCCGAAAAGTATAAAATGCGTATTAATTTTATCGAAGAATAATAAGAATAATTAAAGCCGGTTAAGATATACCTATTAAGCGTTAAGGATTGTTAATTTTTCGACAAAAAATACGATAAATTTTATGCTAAAAAAAAATATTTTTAAATACGAACTTACCCTTATAACGGTTCCGGTTTTCGTTATATGGAAGGGATTAAACGTTAAGTAATAAAAAGGCCGCGTAATAATTAATTTTAAACCGTTAAATAAGATAACGATTTCCGACGTTTATTTATTACCGAACCAGGAAAATATTATAAACGATATAGTTAGTAAAATATAGTTTAGTTCTTTTAACGCCTTTAGTTTTTTTTTTTAGTTATTAATACGTACGGAATATTAAAGCCGTATGGTAGTTATTAGTTTTTAAAGATTAAAAAGGTTTAACGTTATATTAATAAGATTTCGTAACTTTTTTGTTTTCGGTTAACGATTTATAGATAGGTTATTTTTCGCATATAAATATTTTGTACGCGTATATATTAACGATATTATTATTTTTAATATAAATGCTAAAATATATTTGGAATATTTGCGCATAATATTAAATATATTTAATAAGGTACGGGTTTATATTAACGTAAAAAATTCTTTTTTCGGTTTCTTTTTAGTCCGTTTGTTAGGGTATAATATCGACGGAAGCGGAATTTTTAAAACGGATAACCGTATTAACGTTTTTAAAAAATTTGTTTTTTTAATACGTTTAATATATTAAAAATTTACTTAGGTATGGTAATTTAATTACGTAAAGGAATTATATAATACGGTATTAAAATAATACTTTTTAAGTAACGGAAAACGGAATTGTTAATAAAGCTTAGGAAATCGGGAACTTTATTTACGAAAGTATTAAAGTAGGCGAAATAAATATATACCTTTAAGGTTATATTTACGGACTAAGAAAAGGTTATATAAAAGTAGCTTTAAAATTATTTATGCGTTTAATACGTTACTTATTATTATTAAAAAGATAAGTTTTTTTTTAAGGTAAACGTTTGCAAAAAGGTATATGGTATTATGGTTTTTTAGCTAGCCGGCGAATAGGACGGTTAGGCCATCCCCGGTAAGAATATACCTAAAATTAAAATTAGGTTTAATTTTTTTTTTAAGTTAACTTTTAATACGGAAAAAAAGTACGGATCGATAAAACGAAAAGTGGCCGCTTTAATATAGGGATGCAAAAAATTGCGAAAGTTTATTTAATTTAACCGGTTTCCGATTAACGTTTTTATTAATTACGTTTTTATTAAAAAAATCGTTATTTATATATCTTTAATTACCAGAAACCTTAATAAGATTAATTTCCGGTTAGCTAATATTATTAATTATTTGTTGCAATTTTAATTAAAAATATACCATATTCCGGAAAAGTTTAACGTAATATTAAATGCGTTATTTCGTTTGCTTATAATAATTTCGGATTAAAAGGTATTTAAACGGGACGAATTTAACGAATTAGATGATATATGGAACGATATTAATGTATGGTATTTTTTAATAAAAGAAGATATTATTATTTAAATTATTTCCGTTTTTAATAACGAATTTAAGGTATATATTATTAAAGGATACGTTATAGATAACTAATATAAACGTATTTATAAAATATTGTAAAATATAAAGGCCGGTAAACGTAAAAAATGGTAATATAAGTTTTTCGAATTATAAGATGACTTTTTATATTATATCGGCGTCGATAGTTATAAAAAGTTATGTATCTTTTATATTTATATTAAGGACGTATTAAAATTAGTTTATAATAAAAAGTATTATTTCGGTAAGAAAGGTATAATGGAAGATTTCCGCAACGTTTATTTCGTAAGGAAATATTTTAAAATTTTGAAATATTTTAATTTTTACGTAATTTGCCGGGAAAACTAAATTAATTGGATTAAGCTTTTATGGAAATTGATACCTTTATTAACGGTTAAGGTACCGTATTATACGATAATTATAAACTTTATTACGGATATATTAAAGGTGGTATCCGTTAATACCTTTTAGGTATTAACCGGATATAATATTTTAAATAACTTATGTATTATTTGTTATAAGGTTAATAAAAAATCGTTATTAATACCGGGTAATATACGATATACCGCTAAAAATTAGGCGACGATAACGTTAAGGATATTATAATTTTATAATTAAAATTTTTTAACGACGATAATTAATAATAAGAACCTAAAGTTTACTTTTACCTTATGGGATAAAATTTTTAACGTTTTAAAAATTAAGTTTTTATTTTTTACCGCATATTATCCGTAAATTAATAAATTATCCGAAAAAAAAATTAAACCGTTAAAATCGTTATATGTTTTTATATAGCCATAAATCCCAACGTTTTATGGATGGATATAATATTTGCCTTATAATATTATTTAAATAACTGTTTGATAATTATAATAAAAAGATTCCCGAATAAATTAATACTTAATTTTTAATTTAGGTTAATATTAAATATATTAAACGAAAAAAAAACGGTAATTTCGGAAAATACGATAGATATCGTAAAACAAATTTACGTTAGGAAAGTTATATAGTTAACCGATCTGGTTAATATATTTGCGAAAAAAAAATAGATAACCGTTATATTCCGATAAAATTTAATAAGGATAAAATTATATATTTTAGGTTGCATTAGGGATATTATTTACCTGGTTAATTTAAACGGAAATGGTTTTTTACCTAAATTAATCCGTTTAAAGTTTTTGAACGGATAAAAAATTAAGCTTATAGGTTAAATTTTCCTACCGGATAAAAAGTTTATTTTATCGTTTTTGTAATATAGTTATATAAGCCAGAATAAGGAAAGGATCTTTCCGGACGAAAGGTCGTTAAATTTGGCCCGGTAGCTGTAAATGGTGACGAATAAAAGTGGGAGATCGACGTTATCGTAGGTCGCCGGATTCGTTGGTATAAAAAGAACTTTTCGGTTAAATATTTTGTTAGATGGATAGGTTATCTAGTTAAGGATAATAAATAATGTTCTAAAAAGGATTAATTCATAATAATTAACGATATAATTAGCGAATATAAAACGAAGTACCCGATTAATTAGCCGATAAAGTACCAAAAGAAAGGTTTTAATTTATTTTAATAACGTTAGGATATTAAATAACCGATACGTAATCGTATTTTTTATTTATATAAAAAGGGGGAATTTAGTAAAAGATAATTAATTATATTCGTTATTAAGTTTTTTAATATATTTTTTATGTATTTATATATTTATTTATTTAAATTTTATATATTTCTTAACCAAATTTACGTTATATTTTTTATATAATTCCTAATTATTTATACCTTTTTTAAAAAAGCTCACGTTATTAAAAAGGTACATATCGTTAACTTTAAAAATATCTGCTTATATAAAAAGAAATTTTTACCGTCTTTTTTTTCTTATTTTTTATTACAAATTCTTAATAATCCGTAAGTTTTTTTATTTTTTTTATCTTCCCTAGTAAAAAATCTGCTTAATTTACCCTTTAGAACGAATAATCCGATAGAAATTCCGTTATAATAAACGATAAAACCGTTAACGAGGCCGCATTTAGCTCCAAATATTTTAACGTTTAAAAAAACGAACAAAATAATTATTTTAACAAGTTTTTATTTATTACCCTTTCGGTAAGTAATAATTTATTCGACGGTAACGTTAACGAAAAATAAGCTATAAATAACCTTAAAAAAGAAAAAGACGATAAGCTTATTAGGCCTATTAAATAAATTAATTTTTTTAATAAATAAATAACCAAATCGGAATCTAAAACGAAATCGGTACTAAAGTAATAATTATTAAAAAAATCGTTATACTTAACGAAAAATTCGTCCGGGATAATAATATAGACGTTTATAATTCCTAAAATATTACCGATAATTTATTTAAAAACCTTAATAAAAACCTTATCGTTAAACAAGTTAACTAAGCAACCTTTTTAAACGAAAATAATATTAAACTTACTAAAAATATCGGCTGGTTTGCCCGAAAATCGGTATTTATATTTCTTATTAACTGCGGAAATAAAGGAACCGGCTATAATAACGTAGATAATGGCATAAATAACGGTATAAATAACGAAAAGAACGACGATAATAAAAAAAAAACCGAACGTTAAATAAATTACCCTTATTAATAACCTTATTAAGGATAATTTTTAAAACGATTTTATTAATTTAATTATCTGTTACCTAATTTTGCCGGCCCGAAAAATAATCGTATTAAACAAAACGCTAGCAGTAACTAAATAATTAAAATAAGCCAGCAAAAAATATCTTTCGTTAATTAAATTAAGCTTTTCGTTTAAAAAAACGAAATACGAATTAATTTTTATTATTAAAAAAAAGTTCGATAATAAGGATAATAATAACGATAAAACCGATAATCCGGTCGAACCAAAAGTTTATTTTACCCGAATTCGCAAAAAATATAATCATAATACCAGATTAATAATTAAAGTATCCAAGGAAATTAAAAAGTTTATCACTAAATATAATACGAAAATTTTGGTAATATATCCGTACCTAAAATCCGTTAAAAATAGCATAAAATACGTATATATACTTTAAAAATATAAGGAAACGTACGACGGCAAGATATTAATTAAGGCTACCATTTTAACTACCAAATATTACGACTTAAAAGGTTACTTAAACGGCAACATCGGCCCTTATTTCGCAAAAATGGGATAATTTAACTTATACCAGGTTATTTTTATAACAAAAAAAAATAACGTTTAGGTTAGCAATATGGACGTTTTTTATTCCGCTATATTTATATTATAAAAAACTATGCGCGAAATTAAACAAAAACTGGATAAAAAGGGCGTCCTTGGCGGCGGTAACGTTACCCTTACCAATATAAACGTTAATTTTTAGGCTATCGAAAGCTAAATTAATAACAAAATCGAAAAAGTTATTAAAAGGGTCGAAAATAAAATTAATATAACCCTTAAAGCCGTTAAAAGAGTACCGTTTAATATGGCTACTAATTTAATTAATATTTAATAACGAATTAATATTATTAAAAATATCCTTAAAAATGCTAGAAAGTAAAAAGGTAACCTGCCGATTAAATAATAAAAGTTTTTAAAAATATCGTTAAAGTTTTTTACATAAAACTTAAATAATATATATTAATATTTATGGTTAAAGATTATAAGATTTACGTTTGGGTTTATATACATAAGGTTCGAAAAATTTACATTAAATTTTTTGGATATAATTAATATAACCTAATTTGGCGGTAATAAGGACATAAACTTATACGTTATACGGTTGCTTTTAAGCGTAAAAGGGGGACTTATTAAGGATTATAATAATCCGGGCTTACCTAATAAATTTTTCGATTATATATACCTATAAGCTTTTAGTAATTTTTGATAATTTAAATAATTAGATTTATATCTTTATACAGTTATACGTATCCAATATATAGCTATTCGTAACATGTAAAGAACCTTAAATCAAACCCCGTTATCTATTATCATTTATCCGTCATCTATTTCATATCCCCTGGAATCCCTAACAGAATACCAAAAAAATTATTTTTAATCGCAACAAAATTTTTATATCAAAATTTAATACCAACTTTTTTTAAACAAATTAATACCAAATTTAAGTTTTTAACAATATATTACCTCTAAATAAATAATTAAACGGAACTATTAAACCAAACTTTAAAATAATATTTTCGAAATTTTATTAATTATTAACAAAATAATTAAGTTAAACTTTTACTACTTATATAAATAACTTATAATACGTCCATTAATAAGAATATAAATATATTATCTTATATAACTATATATAGATATAAAACGGTAACCTAAAGACTAAAATAATTAATATATAAAGTATCGATTATCGTTACGATAATTCCATAAGCAAAAATAATAATAATAAAAATTAAAATAATATAAGCCCGACTTTAAATAAAGTTAAAATTTTTATAACAGAAAATAGCCCGGTATTATAATAAAAATAAGTTAAAGGGCTAATTCTAATAAAAGAAAATAAAATCTGCTTATTATGCCAAAAAGAAAAGGCGATATTAAATATTTTACAAATTAAAATAAAAAGGTTTAACGATAAACTTAATTTTAAAAACTTAACCTATTTAAAATTAAAAAGTTATTTTAGAAATTAACTATAAATTATTATTACTTAAAACTATAAAAATATATCTTATATTTTATATTTCCTTATTAAAACTAGCCCCAAAAAAGTTCCGTTTAAAAAGTATTTCGAAATCGAAAAAATACTAAACTTTAAAATCGTTGAAAATAAAATCTAATATTTGGTTAAATAAATAAATTACTTACTTAAGGATAATATATAAGAATTACTTAAATATTTAACAAATATAATAAACCTAGTTAAGGATTTTTCCGGTAAAATCCTAACCGACCGTTTTTAATACGGCTAAGATCGCAAACGATAATAATCCCTCGCCCAAATTTAGGTTTACGGCATTTTAATCGAAAAAGGACGCCTCCGTTATAATATTTATTTCGGAAACTAACTAAACTTATTATATATCTTTGTACCGTTATTTTTCCTTTAACCTTTCCTTTTTCTTTTAATTAATTTAATTCCAAACCTTCCTTTAATATTTTTATAGCATTTTTTTAAAAAAAGGTCTTATTAAAAACGTAACCGTTTTAATCTTTTAATAAACTTTATCGATTTTTTTTTTTGCTTACGACGCTTTTATTCCATAACTTCCTAATATGCTAAAAACTTATCTTTTAAAATACGTTATTCTTTTTATAAATATTTTTACGTTTCGTTTATCTTTTTAAGGAATTTATGGTTAAAAGGTTATAAAATAAATATTAATAACAACTATAATAATTACAATTCGAATTTTTTTTAAAAAAAATTAAAATATTTATATTTATTAAAACGAATATAATTTAAATAAGGGAAAACCTTAACCCTAAAACTTTTAATTATTTCAACTTAAATAATACGGAAATCGCATTAATTTACGCGTAATTCCTTTTCGTTTTTTTTAAAAATTCGATTTATTATTATAAAGTTAGCTAAAAAAATCCAAAAACCTTTTTAATAAAATAAAAAGGCCATTTACGGTTTTTATCTTTAAGATAAAAATCCTTAAAAAAAGGAAATGGCATTATAATATAAAAATAAAGGTTCTTATTTTTAAAAAAACTTACCTTAAAAGGCTGGTATAAACTTTTTACGGCTGATTTTCAGATAAGGAAAATTTAGCTTTTCCCGCGCCAAGATTAAGGTAATCTGGAGGATCTAGATAATTTAGGACCAGATTATATAAATTATACAAATTTACGACATACTTATTAAGTCCAGGATAAATACATAACACACGGTTTTCTATATAAATAGCACCTATTTAATTTCGTTTTTCGCTATTAATCTAAATCTTTAATTAAAGGTATCGTTTTCCGATTAAGGGAAAAGTCCGCAAACCTTTTTAACGAACAACCTATTTATTATGCTATTATTACCTGTAAATCAAGACCCCTATTTCGGATACTGTTCATACCTCCAGGTGGATATATAACAGGTTCGTTACATAACCATAACCCATACGGCTAAAAAATAACTGGACGGGCTTTTCCTATACTAAATACCCTTAAAAGGTTTATAGCAAAATATTACGAGCGGTAATTATTACGTCATAATAAAGAAAGCATTCCGGTTAATTAAATCTAGAATTTTTTTAAGGTTACGAGATAATAACCATAACTCGTACGGCCGAAAAAATTAATATACGCGCTTTGCTTATATAAAATATATTTAAGAAGTCTAATATATAATAATGCGACCGGCAGTTATGTTATCATAACTATAAGGCCGTTACGGTTACTTCTTTCCCAAACTTAAATCTAGCTATATTAGCTATAATCACTTTTTAAAAAGAATTTAGGAAAATTCCTATATATATATTAGCTTATATTCGAACCGTATATAAAATATTAGATTTATCGGACGTAAATTAGCTGTAAACCAATTTTTTTTTTTTTTTTTTTTTTGTAAATATTTTAATTCTTTTAAAAAAAAAAAATAAAATTAATAAATTTAATAACGATATATAAAACGGCCCCCTATTTTACACAATTACAACTTAGGCCTTACTGGCTCGTTACAGGGATTTGGGATTTAATTGGTTAATTTTTAACGTAATATAACAGTACATTAGAATAAGAGCCAGCGAGGCCTGAGCTAGCTGAGGTAACGAGGACCCATGGGTCCTCATGGGTCACCCACGGGTACCCATTCCCTCATCCTAGACCTCCCTTCTCTTTTCTGCGAGAAACGTGGGAGAGACGACCAATATATATAGACCCCCGAGACCCTCGCATCGGACTTTGGGGTAATCCCCGGTTGCACCTGACAATTTCCTGGCTGCGGAATCCCCTACGAGCCGCACGCCCAGCAACACCACATTCACGACAGGCTCCACGAGCTCAGCAGGCGGCAGCAGGCGGCAGCAGCAGCACCTCGCACTCCTCGTCCCGGCATCCCAGCATGATCTCCCTCATGCCCGCGCCGAGCGCCAACGAAGGTAACGACTCCGGCGACGACGGCAAAGACGGCAGCACGTCCGTGGGGCCCATCGTCGGCGGCGTCGTGGGCGGCACCGGAGTCGTAGCCATCGTCGGGGGTCCGGTCTTCTTCCAGCCGCGGAGGAAGCGTAACAACGACACTGACGACCCCAACGATCCCAACAACGGCGCCGGGAACCCCGTAGCAACAACATCCAGAGCCCGCTGATGAGCCAGCAGCAGCCGGGCTTCTTCTAGCCGCAGCATCAAGGAGGTCCGGGCTCGTCTCCGCCGGGCTTCGATCCCCGGTACAGCTACGCCGCCGGCCCCACTCTGACATCGCCCGGCCACCCAATAGCAGCAGCGGCGGGTAGCCGAACCCGGCGCCGTACCGGAGCAGTGCGATAACGAACAGTGTATACGGCGGCCAGCCGCCACCTTACGGTCCATACGAGGGCCGCGGAGGTTCCGGCTGTGAACCCCCTCGGCATGGGAAATAACCGCGCCGAACTCAGGTAAATCGTTCCGTTCCGTTGTACCTACTGACGCATAGAGCATTGGAATGACGCATCTTGCCATATGGACGCGGATGGGTTTGTCTATAGAAACCGATATACACATCGGACATAATATCCACTTGGTTGGCGGTTTGGTTTGGCTGTCTGTCTGTCGATACTCATGGCATTTACGCGATGACCGGCGCATGAAAACGGGTTGTGAGATATGCACGTTGGCTTACAGCGTCAGCATTCTTGATAAATAAGAAATTCAAATAGCCATCGGATCGCATAAAAGTGCCCGCACTGGGGTCCCATCAATTTCAACTTATTACAAGTTACGTATTAGGAAATTATCCATACTGCGACGAATGAATGGCTGCAGCAAAGGCTGTGCTGCCCATGTATCAAACCAGAACGCCCCTTCAAACCTCGATAGTCCAAAAATGATACCTTCCACACCCTGGTGGTGTAACATCCGTTCAAGTTTTACTTGACCTTGAAACAGTTAAACTGACTTTGCGACGTTGTTTTCGAACAGCCTTGCCAACGGCGAAGTGGCGGGCTCGTTGCGCCAGTAATCTATGACCCGACTTAATAGGGGCTGTCCCGTTTAGGGCATTCGAAGAGCAGATTCTTGATTATACGTTCAGCTCAGTCAGATCTGCGACAACTTGCGGTCTATAAAATTCTTGCCGAATTTCAAGATGAGATCGAAGACCATTGGGCCTAAGACATCACGAGTCATCCATCATGTCCCGGCGGGAGCGACGTGAGAAAAACAATTCTCGGACCTCAGTTACTTAGCTATAATCTATAAAAATAATGGTGCCTCAGACAAGCATTTACCCGATCGAGGCTCCTTTGTGTTAACGACTCCAAGTACCTCTTCGGCCGTCAACTTAATCAGAACAAAAGTATAAAGAATGTTCCACTCCCTCGCATATAATCCGACATTAAATCCCCCAGACTCGTACCAGTCACTTTCCAACCCCCTATCATAACCTATTCAAGCATATTCAACACACACCGAGCGCCATCATTCGAAGCGGACTCGGGTCCGGTAGACGCCAGATACGGGGCCCCGCCGAAGACGTTAAAAGCCCAGATCTCACCATTAACGTTATTCGACGCGTACAACGTGCCGTTGTTGATACCGTACAGGGCGCCAAATGTCTCCGGCGCGGGCACGGGGTACCGCGCGACGACCTCCCAAATCTTAGTTTCGAGGCCGAAGCGCATAAGCGTAATCCCGTTACTGCCGCGGGCCACCACGGTCCACAGGTACGGCCCCGCGACGGGGATGTGAACCCAGTCGGCGACGGTAAGGCCCAGGGCGCTGGCGGACCCGTTCGCTACGATGGTGCCGTAAGTCGCGGAACCGGGCGTACGCAGGTCCACCTGGTGCCAGGTGCGGCCGTTAGCCCCGAACCAAAAATACCCCTCGCTATCGATATCGCCGACGTTAGCCCACCGCCCCATTTGCGCCTCGGTAAAGGTCGATATTACGGTCGCCTCGCCGAGCGACGATATCCGGATCAGTTGCCGCGACGGGTTCGCGATACCGTAAAGGTAATCGTCCAGGGGGTTGTAACCGATCGCGTTAACGCTGCTGCCGTCGGTTACCTCCGTCGCTACCTCCTCGTACCCGCCGGTCTGCAGGTCGACACGGTAAAGCGTATTATATTGGACGAGGTAGCCCTTTAAAAGTATAGTTAGTTATCATCTCTGGTGTTGGGGCTCGAATGTGTAGATTTTGCTCCGAAAGAGGGAAGGGGGCAGAGGTATAACTTACGTATTCGTCACATGTCAAGGGAGGCGGCGGGTCGCAAGTTGGCGTCGCCGTAACCGTGACCGTGGCAGTAAGCGTGGCAGTGGCTGTCACCGTAGTCGGCGGCGGGCCTATCATATATCAGCATCCCCTATATAGATGTCAAGTCGCTACATCTAATCTTTTAAAGATGCAAGCAAACCTTGGGAAGATATATAAAAGACGTACTACCGAAATGTTAGCTTATGTTACTTCAGGAAATAGGTTTAAGTCTTATGGAGAATGCTTTAGTTCATACCATGTCGGGTACAGTGGAAGGGTAGGAAGCCCAATATCGCGAACCCTTATAGCGAGAGTCGAGATAGGAAGAGCCAACAAAGTGGCCAGAGATCTTTGGAGACGAGTCATCTTTAAGTTAAGAGCGATTCACGTAGATCCGTAGGGTTCGATGAGGGCAGTGTTGACTTGGCTTCTGGACGGGAATATGGAGGAGGAACGGCCCCTTTATATAGACACGGTGTCGAGGTGTTGAGATTTCTCGGTCTATGTTTTCATATCGTCGCTTAACACATTTGCCTTTCGTGATCGGCCTCAGCTCGCGCCCAACCCAACTTCAATAGTCAGTGACCGCAGGTGGGGCTTTGGCAATATCACCATCGTGGTGGATATGCGAGCGGCAGAGTAAGACTCCCTAGACCCAGTTCAATGGTCCCGAATAGGCAAAGTCCTTTGTTATATAATGGCTGAACTTGCATAGACCCCGATCAGTATTGCCCAACTGCCTGGGCAAGCTTCTAGTGATGCTGCCAAGCGCCTTAAAGTGGAATTCCTAAATGGCGATCTGGGGTAACTATGCCCTAGTACGCAGCTGAAATGCAGTGACAGGGGCACTCGCAAGCTATAGACCGCTTCGTTTTCAAGGGACAGCTCAGCACAGCGCTGTTGCCAAGCTTCGGCATCCAAAGAATTCGCGCGTCGTGGCGTTTAATATCATCTGTGAAGAATACTACCTTGACTGCATATAATCACTGCAAGGCTAAGGGGACTTTCTAGAGGCAGAATATACCCAAACGTAAAGAAGAGAACGGTAGTCCTTCCGATTAGCTGTAGAAAGGTAGTACCGGTAGCTCCCAAGGAAAGCACCTATACCGTTAGCGGCATTAAATATTGAATATTCGTGCATTTGGTTGAGGGGTGTTAACGACGAAGGCGGACATGCCGAACGAGGATTATTAAAGTTCCTCCCGTTCTTTTCATTTCTCTTACTACTTATGAGAAGGGTATTTGAGAGGATAGCCGAGGCTTCCGCGGAATGACGGTAACGGTAAGTATTAATAATCGCGTCGACCGGGAATTATAATGGTTTATTTATCCATAGCAGGGAAGTTAAGATTCGGTAGTCTCGTACAGGTAACCTTTATAAGATTTTCGTGTCGCCTCCGTTTGGGTTCGTTTTCTTATCGTCTTGGTTGTTTGATCAGGTCTGGGCATGTTGCATATACTTAAATCGTTGGAATATTTCGATCCTACCGCTATATTCAGTGTTACGATAGCCGTTCCGATATGTTACGTTAAAGTCACTAGTTCCGATCAGGCTAAGGTCTTAAATTCATACGTAATAGGTTTAGCGCAAAAGTACTCCTTTCTGCATGGAGAAAAGTGGGCCAGTCCGGAGACAAACTCAACTCGGCTACACGTTCCTGGTGCCCAATATATGCAGGGATGTAAGCAGGACCGTTAGATGCCCCAACCTTACCATAGTTAGATACCGACACACTAAGCCTAATTAGGATGAAGTTTTGAATGTATTCCACAATACCATATATGCAAGGTCGCTTACGGGTATGAATTCGTTTGTGTAGGGTCGGGTAGTCCTATTGTCAGATAAGTAGCACAATAAGTACGTACTTATCAATCCTGTCTTTTGGTAAAGCCGTACGCGACAATTAAGAGTCTCATCGCCTCTAATTGAGCTAAGCTCGGAGCTAAAAATAGCGTAATTTGCTGTACCAGACCACTTTCCCAAAGGCTTCAAGTCCGATCTAAGAAAGAAGTACTGGCCATTAGTTAAATGAATAAGCAGCCCACAAGATGGTATCGTGGTAAACAGTTACTACCTGATCGCTAGCAACCAAGGGGGTGTGTCAGATAAGTAGCGCAATAAGTGCGCACTTATCAATCCTGCCTTTTGGTGCAGCCGTACGTGACACATATGGCTTGAGCTCAGCCATGTTGTACTGGTGAAGCCATTTTACACACTAAAGGATTAACCGGTATAATAATACCTTTAAATTACCATGTCTTATTAAAAATCGTCCGAATTTTATAATCTAGTATAATATATTATTTAATTCTATTATATTATTACTAACTTTAAATTAAAACATCCTTTTATAATATAATATTCTTTTAATAATAGTTTTTTTTTGTACGCGTAAATTTGTTACCTAATTAATTAAAAATAGGCTTAACTTTTTTATCGGCAAGTTAAATACCTTTCGGCATAATAATAAATCTAAGAAATAAAATAATTAATAAAATTCTAAATTTATCTGTTTTTCTCCCGGTTTAATTAATAACATATCGTACTTTTTCTAGCTTTTTAATCTTTTAATTAAGGTCTTTACATAATACTGATTTATTAAGGGGTACGTTGTTAACAGGAACCATTTCTTTTATTTCGACCTATATATAATATTAATTTATATTATTCCGTCCTTATTAATTTTATTACGTAGTTTTTTTATAAAATTTCGTATAAGATATATATTAAATTTTTTTCCTTAAATTAACTTAAAGTAATATCTCTGGATTTAAAATATTATTTATAGCTTTTTAAATAATTATTAGGTTTTAATTGGTATAAATATTATTAATCGAAAGAATATATTGGCCCGTAAAGTATTCGTTTATCTTATTATTTATAAACCTACTTTTACTAGTAAAGCGGCTTATAATTTTACCAGCGACTTTTTTTCAAGTTTCTTATCAGTACGAATATTATAAATAACTTTTTAGGTTAGAATTAAACGGATAGTAATCTTTATCGGGCAGAATTTTAAATTTTCTTATTACTTTAAGGTTTATATTAAATATCAGTTTAAATTTAACTACAAGATTAAGCCTTTATATTTTACGGTTACGTTCCGTAGCAGTTATTAAAAAAAAATCCGTTAATTTATTAAATAAAAACATTAACTATATTTTCGGATTAAACCGTTTTTAAAAAATTAAAATCTATAAAGAATATACGCGTTTATCGTATTATTAATGTATATCGCTTAATATACGAAAGAATTATAATACTGGATTTAATTCCTGTATTAACAATTTCATTAATTAGATGTTTACCGCCTTTATAACGTACCTTAATTGTTAATTTTAATAACGGGGTAATATATTTAACTCGGTTATATTTTTAAATTAATAGAAACTTTATTTTCTTTTAATTCTCTGCCTTTTATCTTATTCATATGGTTAAAATTGTAAAAGGCGGTTTTATTTTTAAGGTTTCGGATTCTCGTATTTCGGCCTTAATTATTTTAATCGTTTCTTTATTCTTACGATTAAGTTTTTAAAAGCCTTACTAATATTTAAATAAATCTTAATTAATTCGGATTAAATAATTTCGAACTTTTCTTTAAAGAAATTTCATATCTTTCTTTTTAAAACTTAAGAATATAATTATTAATTAAGCTATTATACTTAAAAGTATTATTCGTTTAAATTATATTATTTTTAATTAATATTATCTATTTTAATACCAGCATTTATATTTTATAATAAAGGTTTTTTATATATTAATTCGTTGTTATCGGTTGTATTTCTTTCCGTATCTTCGAATTTCTTTTCCTTTTTTTTAATACGTTTAATTATTTTAGCATTAATAAATACAGCCGGTTAATTAAATTCGTCGACTTTTAAAAAGCGGATATTTTCCAAATATCGGGTTCCCTTACTTTCGATAGGATCGTTTCATAATTAATTACGTAAGGGTAAAGCTTTTTTTTTTAAACTGTCTTCTGTTTTATTAACGAAATAAGTTATATTAATTTTAATAATCCGGGTTTAACTAGCGTTAAAATCTTAATAATTCGGGCTTAAAATTTATATTGAAATGGGGCGGGACAGAGTCAAAGTCGATATTGCATGCAGAATATCATCTTGAACAGCGCTTGGAAGGAAGAATATCGGGCGGACCTTGTTGCTATGGAAGACTACATACAAAAGCTGTCAGGTCAGCATTTTATAGACCATCGCCGACCCATTTGATATAGCCGAGTGAATTGTCGAGGTGCCCAGCGGTGAAGCAAATGGAAACAGCTAGAAATAATAGCTGCAGCCATAGCTAAAAACAGCAAAAACAGCTGCAACAACGGCTACAGCAACAGCTGCAACAGCAGCTCCATATGTCAGCTAGCAGGGGTATGCTAGCACCCCATATATGGAGATATCCCTCTAATCGGAACATATATGTTCCGGGGCTAGATTACTTCAAGGATTAGTACGCGTTACGAAAACGCACGTAACTAGCCATCAAATATAACATAACTAATATCCCCTATATCTAATAATTAAAAATTTTATTCGTTTAATTCGTATTATTATTAATTAATTAATTATTATTAAAACGATATAAGCTATATATTATTAGTAATTATTTATATTTCTTATTATCTATAATAATAACCGTACTGTTAATATCCTTAATTATTTATAAGGAATTTAAAAACGTAAACGCTTAATATATGGAATTATATCGATCTTAATTAAGATATTTTATGGCCTATTAAACCTACGAAACCCGATATAATTACCTACCCGAAAAAATAACTTTATTAAACGACGTAAACGACGCGAACGATTAATTTATTTATTAAAACTATATACGTCGAAAAAACCGATCGAAACGGTTACTTAATAAATACGTTTAAAATAATAACGGAAAATAAATAAATTTATATTTAAAATTTTTTTATATATATTTACGAAAACCGAAAATACGATAATTTCTGTCAAAATATTAATAACCTTATAAAATAAATTTTAGAATTTATATTTCTAGTAATCAAAAAAATAATTTTTTTTAAAAAAGATTTTATGAAAATAATACGTTAATTTAATTAAATCCGGCAAAGTATACGATAACAGGTTCCTAATTAATATTTAACGGAAATACCGTAAACAGCTAAAATAAGTTTCGAAATTAATAAAAAAATTAAACAAATAAATCGTAAAATAATAGGAAATTATGGCCTAAAGATAATAATATAACATATTAAAAACGAAAACGACGATCGTATAAATTAACGATTTATATATAATATTAATTCTTATTATCGGAATTTATATAATAACCTTTTAAATAATAAATAAAAAAAAGATTAATAATAATACGATTAATTATTAAAAAATAATAGTTAACTTTTTGGATTATTGGAATATAAATTACCCATAACTAACGGTAAGAAACGTTAAGGTAACGTTTCCAACGTTTTACGGAATATTTACAGATTTTTTTAATTAAGACGATCCTAATTAAGAAAAAACCAAAAATATTAACCTTTAACCCTAAGAAAGGATTTTAGGCCGCGGGTTAAAATAAGGTAGTTATAAAGGTTCTTATTCGGACCGAAATAATAATAAAAAAAACCGTTAAAATTCGGATACGTAAGGTACCCGTTACAAAACGTATTTAAACGCTTATTATATATTACCTTAATATTATTATGCATTTTTTAAAAAAGCCCTAGCAAATTTTTATTTTAATTATAAGGTAATAATATCCGTTAAAGGTTAAAGTTTTGCCGATTAAACTTTAAAAAAAAATTTAACCGTTTATTAAAAATTATAGAAAAATTTATTACTTAAAAAATAAATTAATTCTTAAAAAAAATATAACGAATCTTAACGTATTTTTTATTTTTTAATTAACGTAATATAATAAATGTTACGTTTTATCTTTTAAAAAATTTATTTATTTTAAACTTAAAGTTTATAATATATATTTTTAATTTTATTAATAAGTTTTTAAATTATAAAACGACGATTTAAGGCGATAAAATATACGTAAAAAAAATTTCGTCCTGATTAATAAATACGGTAAAATAAACGTTTTATTTTAAAACCTTACGGGCCTAAAAACGTTACGTTTATATAATATAACCCATTACGAAAATTTCGCATATAATTTAATATCTTTTCGGCAACTTTAAAAAAAAAGGTATTAATAAAATAACCGAAAAAATAATAACTTTATTCGAAATAAATTTAATTAAATAATTATTACGTTAATAAATAAATTTAATTAATTTATTATCGAAAATATTAACGTAATAATATTTTTTATAACTTTAACTATTTATAAACGAAATATTAACTTTTGGACGAAAAAACCGTTATATATAAGTAACGGTACTATATAATACTTCCGATTAAATTATCCAGGCCCTAAAGTAATCGCCTAATTATAATTTTATACGAAAGGAATCCGTTTAAAAAGTCCTATAATAATCGAATATTAAATATATAACAAAACAAAAATTAAAAAACGAATATATCGCAAACCGAAAAAAAACGTTCTAATTAAAACAATAAATTATTATTAATTTTATAAATTTCGAAAAAAACCTTAAAAAATATAAATACGTTATATTTATAACTAATAAATACTTAAATTTTATTTAAAATATTTTCCTTAAAAATCGAAAACAAAATATATTAATTATAACGTTTCGATATCTTTTAAAAATTTTAAAAAATTAAGAAAAAATATTTTTATAAATATTCGAATACGATAACAAAATTTTAAAAAATTATTAACTTCGGAATATATTTTAATCGCTTTTTTTTAATATTAAATTTAAACTTTTAATACCGTATACCTAAACCTAAAATAAAAATATAAAACGTTTAAAGGATATAATTAAAAAAAAACGATTACGATATAAAATAATATTAAATTATTCTTATTTTTAATCGTATATATTTTTAAAGTTACGGTTTATTTATATAACCGGACCCCTAAATACGTTTTTTTTTAACAAAATTTATACGAAACTTATTATACTTATCTAACGTATAAAAACGGTATTATAATATTTAATCGAAAACTTTAATAAACTTATTTATAAATATCCGGTTATATAACTTACGTTATAATAATAATTATTATAAAAAAAATTTTAAAAGTTAAATTTTAAAATATAAATTAATTATTTCGTCGGTTATTAATTTACGAATATTTACGAAATTTAAAACTTATTAATTAATAAAATTATCGTTATTCGAAACGTATAATTTAACGAAAAAATTATTTTTTTAAATAATATTAAAAACTTAAAAAATAACTTTTTATACGTTACAAAAAAAAATTACAAAAAATTATTCCGATAAATAAAAATACTTTTTTAAGTTAATAACTATTTAATATATATATATATAAAAATTTTAAAAACTTAAACGGAATAATTCGGTTACCGGTTAAGCAAGAAAAATAGATTTAAAAAGGTACTAACGTAAAAAACGTACGAAATAAAAAAAAAGATTTATTCGTAAAAAATTAATTATTTTTATAAGACCGTTATATTCGAACCTTTACCGTTTTTTAAACTATTACCGCTGCCAATATTTATCTTTATAACCGTTACGATTATTACGCCGACTGAAATTATAAAGGTAACTTTAATTTTCCTTTATATTATTTAACTTAAAGTAATAATAAAAAACGAAAATATTTTACGAATAGTAAACGAAAACCTTCCGTATATTTTATACCAAAATAATATTATCCGAAATAAATATAAAATATAAAAAGCTATATTTAATATAAAACGTTTAATTTTTTTTATAAATATATACGATAACCGGCCGGTAAATTACGGAAATTTAAAAAAGTTAATTACTTAAAATACGTATTATTTTAATCGGAAAAGTTATAATATCTTAATATACAAAAAGGTATTTAAATTATAAAACCGGATATATAAACATAATTTATTATTACCGTTACGAAATTATAAAAAGCTAAATATATACCTATTAAAGAAAATATTTTGCAAAACCGAAAGAATTTATTTATAAAATTATAAAAAAATATAATTTTAAAAAATTATTAATTAATTTTTTATTAAAGAAAATAAGTTTTAAAATATATATAAATATATATTTATAAATTTAATAAATATAGTTAATTTTAAAAATATAAAACCCGTTTCGTTATATAAAATAATTAATAATTTAAAAAAGTTTATAATAATATATACGTATTTATTTTTATTAAAAGATTATTTTAAATTTTAATCGTTATAACGGTTAAATTTAATTTAAAACTTAAATAATATAACGTTATAAACGTTTTTATAAACGTTAACCTATTTTATAAAATATATATAAAAACGTTTTTAAAATATTTATAATATAATAAAATTTTTTAAATTAAAAATTTTTTATATAAATTAAAAGAATTATTTTTATTATAATAAAAAAATTTTACCAAAACGTTTAAAATATTAAAACTTAATCCCGTTTTTTACGAATTTTATTATTTTATTCGTTAAAAGATAATTTTTTTTATAAACGATATTATTATAATATATCGAAAAAAAAAATTAAAGTTTTGTTAATTAATTAATTTAATAAATTTAAAAACGATATATTTTTATAAAAAATAAAAACTTATAATAATTTTTTAATATCGAAATAATTAAAAATAAAATTTAAAAAAAATTTAATTATTTTAATTTAATTTTATAAATAAATTAATTAATTAAATTTTTAAAGAAAATTTAAATAACTTTTTAAATATATTCATAATAATGTTAAATTATTACCGAATTTTAATTTAACTTATTTAAATTTCGTTAATAAATATTTAAAAAAAATCGGTTTTATTTTTTACGTAATAATTAATACGCGACCGAATATATTCTTTATTATATCCCGATTTATTTAATTTAACCAAAACCTTAACGACGTATATTATAAAATTATTAATTAAATTATATTATATTTAATTGGTATTAAATCGTTAACGTTATATTTCGGAAATATAAATTCGTTAAATATTTAAAATAATATTTTTTTTACGAATAATACGATTAATCGAAAAAAATTTTAAACTTATGTTATAGAATTATTTAAAAAAATAATAAAATAACGGATAAATAAACAAAATATAATAATTATTTTTATAATAAAAACGGAATTT
Source organism: Monosporascus sp. MG133 (assembly GCA_004155925.1). Lineage (NCBI taxonomy): Eukaryota > Fungi > Ascomycota > Sordariomycetes > Xylariales > Monosporascus > Monosporascus sp. MG133. Next base: position 267,971 of record QJNX01000034.1, read on the forward strand.
TTATTTTTTATATAAATTATAAAAAAAAACTTTATTTAATTTTCGATTAATTAAAAAATTAAAAGTTACCTTAAATACGAAATTATTAAATATATAATATAATAATTAATAAATTATATAACTTATTAATATTAATATCGTATTTTTATAAATAAAATTACGGTACGTAAATATATATAATTATTAATTACGAAAAATAATAAAAAAAGATTTAATTAAAGTAAATTATATATTTATAGGCGATATATTAACGGATAAATTAATTAAAACCTTATTACAAAAAACTTTTAAATATTTTAAAAAATAATTAAAATTAATAAATATTATAAAAATTTTAAACTAATAAAAAAAATTTAAGGATTATTTTAAAAAAGAAATTAATTAATTAAAAGGATTTAATTGCCGGAAAAAAGGTAAAATGAAAAATTATAGCTTTAGGAAATAATAAAATATAACGATTAACGCTATAACTACGTTAAGGTATTAAAAGGGTATGTTAGCTAGCAGGGGTATGCTAGCACCCCATATATGGAAATATCCCTCTGATCGGAACATATATGTTCCGGGGCTAGATTACTTTAAGGATTAGTACGCGTTGCAAGAGCGCACGTAACTAGCCATCAAATACAACATAACTGATGTCCCCTATATCTGACACCATACCCCACACCATTTCAATATAAGTTTTAATAAATCTGTAAAAGTAATTTAAAAACTATCTGATTTGATATTAAATAAATAATTATTCTTACCCTTATAAATTAGGTCTTAGCGATTAAAATATCGTATTTTCTCTTTTAATCTATTAAAGAAACTTAGTAAATTATAAATCTTTTTTAAACTTTGTTTAGATAAAGTTTACCTATTAATAACTTAATTTTTAAAAATGTAAAGAAATTTAAGTAACTTAACATAATTCAATTATCCGGAATTTAAAAAAAGGTCGTATATCCGTTATCGTTAAATAAGTTTACTTCCAAATTTTTTAAAGTTATAAATAAACGGTATTTATAAAAATCATATTTATAATAACGGTAAAATTAACACATACCGGAATTACTATTACTTAATTATTTTTTTCCTCTTAATATTTACCTTAATAACCCTTTCGATTACGATAATTATCTCGGCTATAATAAAAACTTACCTGATTAAAATTATTCGGTTAGAAATTTAATTACGTTAATTAACGAATCTATGCTATAATTCTGGGCTTAAGGTACTTTTTATCTTAACGGAGCATGATATTATAAAATCCGGATCACTTTTTGGTTGCGTATTTTTTTCTTAAAATGTTTTAAAATTTAAATTTGCCGTATTTATAAGATTTTTAAGTTCTATAACGCGTTTATAATCTTAAATACCTAGTTAGTCCTAGTAAATACTTTTTAACGTAAATATAAACTTTCTTATCGAATTATTTAATTAATTAAATCAAATAAAGCTAATTTTTATTATTTTATTAAAGTTTAAATAAACTTCTTTTTATTATTATTACCGGCCTTTATATTTAAAAAGCTTAACTTTATTAAAAGCCCAGTCTTTTATTAATTTTATATATAATTATAAATTACTATATTATAACGAACCTGTTATATATCCACCTGGAGGTATAAGCAGTATCCGAAAAGGGGCGACTTGATTTGCATATAATAATAGCATAATAAATGGGGTATTCGTTAAAAAAGTTTGCGGAGTTTTTTTTAATAAAAAAACGATATCTTTAATTAAAGATTTAGATTAATAGCTAAAAAGCGAAATTAAATAAGTACTATTTATAAAGAAAATCGATTATTATATATGCATCTCGAACACAGCAAGTATGCCTGGGATTTATGTAATTTATATAATTTGGTAAATTACTTAGATTCTTCAGATTACTTAAATTTTGGCGGGAAAAGTTGAATTTTTTCTTTATCGAAATTTAGCCGCTTAAAACCTGCGTTAGATTTTAAGGATAAGTTTTTCCAAAAATAAGAATTTTTATTCCTATATTATAATATTATTTCCTTTTTTTAAGAATTTTTGTCTTAAAGATAAAAACCGTAAGTATCCTTTTTAATTTTAACGGAAAAAGTTTTTAAGCTTTTTTCGGTTAATTTTATTATAACAAATCGTATTTAAAAAAAAGAAATAAAAAGCGGCGTTTATATTAACACAAATTTCGTCTTAATCGCGTAAAAAATATCGTAAAATTTAATTTTAAAATTATCTTTTATTCGAATTATATTTATTTTAAAAAAAAATATTTATACGTAATAGGTATTTTAAGTTATAACTATTATATCCGTTATTAACGTTTAACGTATAACGTACTAAAAATTAACTTCTTGGCAAAAAAATATAACCGTTTACAAAAAAAGTAACATAAGATGGAAAATATTTTAACTATTATTTTTAATCGTTTAAAACGATTACGTTTTTAATAAAATATTTTGAAAAGAAAGGCCGTTATTATTTTAAGGAAAAAATATAAGCGGGATTAATAAAATAAATAAAAAAGGGTAAAAATAAAAACGTCGCATAAAGGCGGAATAAACATAATTTGTTTTAAAGATAAACATTATAATAAAAACGTTTATTTTTTTCGATTAAAATGCCGTAAACCTGGACCAAAATAAAGCGCCGTTACCGTCCGGAACCTTAACCGGGTTAAAAATAATTGGTTAAGGTTTTGCCGGTAAAACTTTTTAACGAAGTTTATTATATTCGTTAAATGTTTAAATAATTTTTATATATTATTTTTAAGTAAGTAATTTATTAATTTAATTAACTATTAAATTCTCTTTTTAACTATTTTAAAGTTTAGTATTTTTTCGATTTCGTACTTATTATTATTTCTTTCGGTTTTAAATTTTTTTAAATAAGGCTTTTTTTGAGGCTAATTTTAATAAGGAAATATAAAATATAAGGTATATTTTTATAGTTTTAAGTAATAATAATTTATAATTAATCCTTAAAATAACTTTTTTAATCTTGAACGGTCCAAGCTTTTTAAAATTAAGTTTGTCGTTAGGTTTTTTCGGTTTAATTTAAGAAAGGTTTAACGTTACGTTGTATTTTTAACGTAATAAATAGATTTTATTTCTTTTTATTAAAATTAATCCTTTAATTTTTTTTAGTTATAATATTAGGCCATTTTATGTTATAAAATTTATAGTTTTATTTAAAATCGAACGTATATTATTTTAATTTCTGTTATTATTATTTCTGTTTATAAAGTTATCGTAATAATAACCAGTACCTTATATATAAATTGTTTAGGTCGTTAGGCTACCGTATTATATTCATATTTTCGTTAACGGACGTATTATAAATTATTTATGCCAGTAGTAAAAGTTTAACCTAATTATTTTATTAATAATTAACGTAATTTCGAAAATATTATTTTAAGGTTTGGTTTAATTATTTTATTTAATCGTTTATTTGGAAGTAATAAGTAGTTAAAATTTTTAGTTTAATATTAATTTGTTTAAAAAAGCTGGTAACGAATTCAGATATAAAAAGCTTATTTCGGTTAGAAATATATTTTTCTAATACTTTATATTTGTTAAGGTAATGTCGAATAAAGGTATAAGTTAGCTATTTTGCCGTTATAATTTTTTTAAATGGTAGAAAATACCTATACTTAGTAAATCCTTTAATGCAAGGTTGATATAGGTTCAAGCCTTATTTTCCAGGCTGAGCCAAATATATAGAAAATCATTACACATATAATCCATATGATAGATACTATATCCAGTATTTTCGAACACGATAACTGATTAATGGTTTTTACGGTTAAGATAGATTGTATACCTTAATCCCATAAAACCTTACTTTGAAGCAGACTGCTGGGCCCCCGTAAGCACGCAATTTTTCGACTGATGTCGGCTTGGGAGGCTCATATGCGTGGTTGCCGATAAACTTCGATTCTGATGAACCTTATTCCAGCTGGCGGCAGTAAACCTTAAAAATAAACCTTAAGGATAAACCTTAAGAATAAACCTTAAGGATAAACCTTAAGAATAAACCTTAAGAATAAACCTTAACGATAAACCTTAAGGGTGAACTTTAAGTGCGCATAAAAGGCTGTACGAGCCTTCGCCAGTTTTACGGCTTGATCATTCTCACAGCTTCTCGAGTTACCTTCATCAAGACAGCTGAACATGCCGCGCCATTCCAATTATACCATACCGGTAATCCGTAACGAAAGGATTTACTAAGAAATCGTCTTATTCACAATCCAAAGCCCTCATAAAGTCACTGGACGGGCCAAGACGATCGACAGCATCGTCGATCTAAAAGACCTGTCCCAAAAAGACCGAATTCGGCTTTTAATCTTCGGATACGATTTAATTTACGAAAATAGCGGTAATTAGTAAATTCTTTAATAATTACTTATATTATATCGTATTTAATTTTAGTAACTAGATTTTTCGATCTAAAGAAATTAATGATAAAATTTTAAGTTATAGTATTTTATATTTATTAGGTATATTTATAAATTATAACAAATTATACGGCTTATAGCAAGCTGTCTTAGCCTTATTATAAACGTTATAATCTTTAATTATTTATTTAATTATTTGGCGAAGTTTTTAAAAAAAATTGAAATTATTTAGTAATTTTAAATATTTTCTGGTATCCGTATAAAGGGTTTTTATAAAATTTTTTATTAAATTTCTTTTATTATTAGCGGGGAATATAAATCTTGCTGCAAAATAATAATTAATCTTTATTTATTTTTTTTGCCGTTTAATTTCTTTGGGTTTTTTCGGATTATAAAAGTTTTTAAATCAAGGTAACTTTTTTTATGTAAGTTATTTTAAGGTTACGTATAATTATATTATCCTATCCCTTTTACGATATAGCGTTTATATGTAACGTTTAAAGATTTTTAAGTCGTAATTTTCCTTTTAACTTAAAATATCTGCTTAAATGGTTTTTTTTATTTTTTTGTTTTGATATGGTAAATTTTAAAGTTCAATTTAAACAAAAAAATTATTTAATTTTTATGGCGTTTATTTAGTTTCTAGGTTGTTATAAATCGATTAAAATCTTTATAATCTGAATAAATATTAAATAGTTTTTTAGGTCCGTTAAAAAAATGTATTTATTTTTTAAGTTTTAAAATGATCGTTAACAATTTCGTATCGTAAATAGGGTATCTGAATTCCGCGTTTTTGAAAGCTTTAAAACAGTAGGTTACTGGGTACCATTTTCCATTACTTTCTAGTTGCTTTAAAATTGCTTTAAGGGCGTAATCTAACGTATTTGTTTTAAGTGGTTTTTTTTGTTATAATTCGGTAATTTAATTACCGGGGTATTAATTATTTTATCTTTATTTTTTTCAGATAAATTTTTCGCTTTTTTTAAAAGCTTGAACTTTTTTCCGATATACTTTTTAATAATAAATTTTGTTAAAAAACTGGCAAGTTTGCTATAATTCTTAACTAAAGGTCGTACGTAACCGGTAAATCTTAAAAATTAACAGATATTAATAACGGTTATTTTATTCAGGATTAATTAATTGCTAACGGTTTTTAACTTAGAATTTTAGATTAGGATTTATCCGGAGATAATAATAAAACTTAAAAGATTTAGCTTTTAAGTATATTAAACGCTTTTTTTAACGTTTACTAGCAAATTCAGCTTTTCGAAAGCTTTTAATACTTCGGCGACATATTTTTTATATTTTTTAAAAGTTTTTAAGTAAATAAAAATACATTTATTTAAAAGTTTCTATAAAATAATAATAAATATTTGCTAAAAGCTGGCTGGAACGTTAATTAACCCTTACGGCATAACCTTATATTCGTAATATTTATAAATAATGTTAAAAGTAATTTTTTCTTTTTTTCTTTTAATTATACGAATTAAGTAATAATTATTGGATAAGTTTAAAGTTATAAAGTATTTAATTTTATTAATATTAAAAAATACCTAATTTTAATAATAATATTATTTAATTATCGATAATTATAAATTCGTTCGTATATTAAATTTTTATTTTATCGATCTTACTTTTACCATTTCTTTAATATTATTATAACTAGATATTTCGTAAATAATTTAGTTTTTTCAATATAACTTTTTTTAAGGTTTTGTTAAACACCTTTTTAAAAAACCTTAAATCTTTTTTAAATTTATATAATAAATTTAATAAAATTTTAAATAATATCTTTCTTTAACAGGAATATTATAATTTTACTACTTATAATTACGTAACTTTTTAAGGCTTCGTTTTTTAAATAATATTTTAAATTGTCGGTATTTAAAAAATATAATTATTATTAAGTTTAAAGCCTTAATTTCTTTTAATTATGTAACAGATTTTAAAAGATTTTCCTTAAAATAATTTTAAAAAAACGTTTAATTTTTTTAGTTAATCCGTAAATTATGAAAACGGAAATATAATATTCCTAAAATAATATTATATTCTAAGATACCGGCGATATCGAAAATAATTCGTTTTATATATCTTTATACTTAAACTACAAATATCTTTATTTTTTAAAAGATTTAACCGTTAATATAAATAAATAAGCTTTTATTAATTATCCGTAATTTATATAATTACTACTAAGATTTTTACAGGATTTAATAATTTTTAATTACTTAAAAAAGATTTCCTTTTACTTCGGAATTAATTATAACTTTAAATATCTGATTTTTATAATAAATAAGGATTTTTATTTAACTTTGTATTTTTATTGTATAAAAACTTATATATAAGGGCTTTTCAGTATTTTATTATTAAAAACTTTTGCAATTTTTTAATTAATATATTTTAAGGGCTAAAAGGTATTTTTATTTACGTACCTTTTTAATCGCATATTTAATATAATAATCATCCGTTTATTTATACCATTTTTTATTACTAAATTAGTATTTAAAAGTAATTATCTTTTTTTGGTTTATTTTTAAATTTTATTTCTTACGAATTATAAAGTTAAAAAAAATAAATTTCCGGAAAAAAATTCTTATAGTTAACAATTTGTATTTATTATATAATATTAGTAAATAACAGAAATATTTTTATCCTTTAGCTTTCTGGCTTTGTTTTAATTTAAGGTATAAATAATAAAACTTAAGGTAATCTTGCTATTAAGGGGTTTTTATATATCTGCATTTATTATCTAATTCCGTAAACGAATTTCCGTCGTATCCTAACCAAAAATCGTTATTCTTTTTAACGCGGAAATAAATAAAATAATTATAATTATAGCAAATAATAAAATATAAAAACTTATAATTATTTATTAAAAGTTTCGGATATACCGTACATTTAAAAAAAAATATAATATTCTAGAAATAATTATCCATAATTACTAAAATGTTTTTATAACTAACTATCTTAGTTATATATTTTATATTTTTATATATTAAAAAAATAAATATATCTTAACGTAACGGTTACTTTAAAAGCTATTAAATTTAGATAATATTTACAAACTTTAATTATAATATTCTTATAAATAATATAATCTTTTCATTCTGGGTTGTCGTTTTTAATCCTGTTAATTATAATAATAATAAATTCTTAATTAACGGAAATAAGGCTTATTTTCTTTTTATCCTCTTCCTCGTTATTTAATTTTCGTTCGGCCACGTAAACCTGTTTCTTAAGCTAAAAAATTCTTTTTTCTAAAGGTTCCTTTTTTTAATAAAAAACAATATTCGTTTTTAACATAATTTTTCTTACTATAATTAAAATATTTAACCTAGAACTTATTTTTTTAAACTTTTTCGAAATAATATTTACTTCCTTTTAAAATCTGTTTTTTTGCCTTATTACTATTAAAACGTTTATCGTTACTTTATCTACCGGTCCCTTTCTTTTCGAAATACCGATTAAAACTACGACGGTCGGCAATAATAACTTTATCGGTATAATTTTTAAAAGGACTAATTTTAAGTACCCTGAACATTTTATCCTTAACCTAAAACTTTAAGCCGTTATAAAAATATGCTTAGGATTTATATAATTTATGTAATCTGGTAAATTACTTAGATTATTTAGATTACCTAGATCTTGGCGGGAAAAGCCAAGTTTTTCCTTTACAGAAGTTTAGCCGCCTGGAGCCTCTGCCAGGCTCCAAGGACACGTTTCTCTAAAGACAGGAACCCCTGTTCCTGTACTGTAATAACCGGACCCTGGCGGGCCCGTATTTGACTTTCGGAACGAGTCTTGTGGCTTTGTGGTGGCTTACAAGTGCGGCCAGTGAACTGTGTGGCATGCGATGTGGCGCATGCATTAAGGCTGTGAGGGGGAGAGAGGGGGGGAAAAGAACCTTTCGTTCCTCAAGGCAAAATAATCTGTAGGGATTTGACACGGGAGACAGAAATAATTGTGGTAGTTTTGGGGCGGTTGTTCATTTACTGGGGTATTGTGACGGCGTCTGGTCGGGGCCTGTTGCGGGGGTGTCACTTGCATACTTAAGAAGAGACTGCAAGCCACTATTGTCTCGTTATCTTCCCCCGCTCAAAGGTGGAAGGAGCTCTGTAACGTTCATGTTCGCTGTCACCGCCATCTTAGTAATGCTACGTCAACCATGGCACTCATTAATGACCATCCACTAAGTTAGGATTGCAGAAGAAACTTCACGAACGTCTTATCAACTACCAGACTTCGGATGTCTCGCTGCAGACAATAATCCCAAATTAAGAATAGCTTTTTTTCTTCTTTTTCTTTTTTTCTTTTTTCTTTCTTTTATCCGAACTTTTCTGTTAATGTTTACGTACTTTGACTCTCTTACAATGGTCCTCGCTGCTCGTCGGCTGTCGAAGCAACGATAGACCCAGGTCCATACTACACAATCTACCACGATCCACACATAGTAAGCTAACACCCCTCTCCCCTCTACCACATCACACTTTTCTTTCTCCATCGTGTCTTACGCTTCATATTAAGCTCTTTTGCAGCATCCATCCTCCCACCTCTAGTGTCGTAGGCTAAGATTATTACCCTAGCCATCAAAAATGTCGACGGCTCCGGGAGAAAACCCGGCGACTATCGAAGCCGTGAGTACTCCTCCGCCCTCCCCCCCCTTCTCCCGGCAGGGCATTCCCGCTTTGCTCCGGTCTAGCTTTGGCTACGGACACTAGATTCACATTTCATTGGGACTAACCCAGACGGCTAGGACCCAGCGCTCGTCGGCGCTAACGACGGTGACTCTCATGTCGATTCAGTGAGGCAAGTCTCGCCCGCCGTCGTCATGATCGCAGTCTGCTTATGTCTAGGCTGATAACGTCCCGAGGGTATTGCTGACCGTTCATTACCCAGTCGAGACGAGCCAACGGCATCTATCACAGCTAGTCTCCTGGAGTATCGCAACATTCAGGGCAGAACCTACCAGAATTCTAAAACGACCGAATACTGGTGCATAGACCCTCCCCTTCTCAAGCTTGATGACCAGCCACGGTGGTGATTCTTACACTACTGACAGGGCCCCGAACGATGAGAAGCATTTGCAAGCTTTCGATATAGCGTATGACTCCCTCAATATATCACCAACTGAGGACTCCATATTGACCATTTCATACTGACAGGCATCAATGGCTGACGATGATGTTGGGCGACAAGCTGTTCATAGCACCCATCGGAGACAATCCACAGGTAATCAAGCCCACCCATCACCCGCAGTGCGACACCAAGTCAAATTGACTGCAAATACCCAGCGCATCCTGGATATCGGCACCGGAACAGGCATCTGGGCCATGTCAGTATACCCTGCCGATAACCCGTCCTCTCATCTCCCTTTCTAAGCGGCCTTCAGTGATGTGGCAGACGAGTATCCCTCCGCTGAAGTTATCGGCATCGACATCTCGCCCACGCAACCAACCTGGGTGCCGCCAAACCTCCGCTTTGAAATCGAGGATGTGCAACTAGACTGGACCTTTAAGCCCGAGTCATTCGACTTCATCCACATTCGCTACATGTACGGCGCTATTGATGACTGGCCAAAGCTCTACGGCCAGATGTACAGGTTTCTAAAGCCCGGCGGTTGGTTCCAGCATCTAGAGCCTGACATCGAGATGCGTTCCGAGGACCCAAACCTCGAAATCGGTGAAGATCAGTACGTATTGAAAAGCATCATGGCTCTGTGAATAACTGTCGTGCCATGCAATCATCCTACCGCTCCTTGGCTCCCACGTCAAAACGGGCACTCGGCTGACAATCCACCCCAGCATTTTCAAGCAATGGGCACAAGTGTTTTACGGCGCAGGCGACAAGCTGGGCCGCACGTTCAGGGTTACAGAAAACATGAAGTCCTGGGCACACGATGCCGGCTTCACCGGCGTCGTCCACAAGAAGTTCAAGGTTCCTCTTTCCCCTTGGCCCAAGGACGATAATCTCAAGCAGCAGGGCATGTACTGCGGATACTATTTGGACCTAAGTCTGGATGGCTTTGCCATATACCCGATTGGCCACATTCTGGGCTGGAGCTTCGAGGAGGTGCAGGTTTTCGTTGCTAAGATGCGTGCTGCCGTCCGCAATCCCAGACACTTAGGCGTTGCCTACCAGTACGTGCTCCCCACAATGATAGAACGAAGAGTTGTTGGTTAATTAATGTTATCATCCGCCAGCCACGTTGTGTACGGTCAGAAGCCTGAGGCGCCTCCCCAGACCGCCCCCTCGGAGTGAGCGGTTGCTGCTCTTGCTATCCCATGCTCTTATTAACCAATACAATATCCATTCCTTTCAAACTTTGACGTGCCAAGAGCAAGGATCCCAAATAGGGTTAGGCGGCACCACAGCAACTCACTCAGCACAGGTATAAAAGACCAAACTTCAGTCCTTAAGATAGAGCATCAAGCCGCTTTTGATCCTGATTATCCATCCGTCCCTGCGATACAACGCCAATTTCCCCGAAAGATTTTGGGAGCCATTCGCGGACCTTATCTTCATTCATATAAGGTAACTATGCGAACCCCCATGGCTGGCTTTTCTGCCACTCCGCCCCTGTAGCCAACATCTTTTTGCGGGTTGCCTCTTGGACAAGCGCAACGGCGAGGATGCAGATTGACATTTTGTTATCGCCAGGCGCAACTTGTGCAGGGTCCCCATATACGGCATGACATACTTCCATGTCGATGAGGCTAGGTTGGCGGAGGACTTATTTGGACATGGTTGTAACGGCGGCATCCTGGAGGAGCTTGCGACTGTCATTTCTCTTCACGGGGCCGACGCCGCAAACCCCGAAATACCGTGATTGTACCTAGCGGATCTTGACAGCAATACCGCAGGACTTTGTCGACCGAGCCGTATTCAGCAGGCGCCTCATGAACGCATGAGATCTTCAGAGCCCGCCTTGCTTTCCATGTCTGTCCAGTTCTCCGCCATGGGAAAATAACTATGTGGAACAGTCGGATGAAGATGTTCAGCATGTTCCCTACAGTGGCTCTTCTGCGCCGTATGGCACGGGGCGGGTGGCTTATACTGCGTATCAATAAAGCGATAACGTCATCCGAAAGTTCGTTAACGAGGCTATCGAGTTTGCGGCCCCATTATATTGCGACTCTGTGGTGGTTCCTATCGTCGAGGTTCGTATAGGTGTTACCGGCAATTTCTCTGATTGTATGTTCGTATGGGCGGTTTGAAATAGTATGCTCTTTTCGTTCAACCATTGCCAATCCCTGAGACATTCGAAGAGTAGCTCATATTCGACGCGTATATATAATATCAGATGTATCGGAAATAAATTAATTATAATATAAAAATTTCTTATATAAAAGAAGGTTTTATTTAAATAAATGGAAGGAATTAGGAGGAAATTCGACGATTTTGGTAGCAAGGTGCAAAACGAGACCCTGTTCGCACAACTATAAATTAGGCATCGCTGGCTCGTTACGGGGATTTGGGATTTGATTGGTTAATTTTTAGCGTAATACAGCAGTACATTTAAGAAACGAGCCAAAGAGGCCTAAGCTAGCTGAGGTAAAGGAGGCTGTCTTTCGTATGTCTCGGCTGTGATCATGGTCAAGTTTTGACGAACACGTTCTAGCGCCGCGGTTCTCTCCGGCTGGGCACGTAGCTCATGGCAACTTGAGTCTAATTAGGTGCCGAGCCTACCGATGAGTTGGAACGACGATCGTAATTATCATTCCCTCAAGGTCTGACTCTGCACGGGTCTCTGCACCCCAGACGTAGCCTCGACATATGTCCAGCGTGCGTGGGTCTCTTCCTAAAGGGATAGACTATAGCATAACTCCGAGCTATTCCGTTTTTGAGCTCCCGACCGACATCCGAGTCAGCGCCACGACTTGGCAATCACCAATTATCATGTCAAACCCCGAAAGCATGGTCGCGTTCCTGCACGGTTCTTGGGAAGCCGGACGTGGCCCACACCGCTTCGCGAATCGGATTCATAAAAGATGCCTTACCCCAGAGATGACGGGCAGCATTGCTGCGGGGAGGCCCTGTATCGCAGGCATCACGCAATAGGATCACGCTCTGTTGTCTTACTAACAAGGGGAGGGCTTTCACCTTGACTATTTTATGAAAATGGGATGGCAGGCTCAAATCAAGGCGGCTCTTGTATAAATGAGCAGGCCCTACAGAGTTCGCTGTGACAGATATGGAGACTTTCACTAGGCTTGTACCCTTCTGTTTTCTCTAATCCCGTGGCTTTCAGGTTTAACCTGCAAAGATGCTCGGAGAAATAATCCTCTCTGCGACCCTGGCTTTGACGCCAGGCGCTGCAGCCGGAGTCACCTTGCAAGCACGTCGGGGTCAGCTCCCCTATCTGGACTCTTCCTTGTCACCCTCAGAGCGTGCAGCAGATCTCCTCGGTCGCATGACATGGGAGGAACGGGTTGGGCAGCTAGGTGGGATTCGAAGGGCTATGAGTAGAGTCAACGGCCAGCCGTCGTTCAACCGGACAAGCTTCGAAGAGATCAGAGAATCTCAGAATGGCAACATTGGTAAGTTCCAAAAGGCATTTGCACTTGGTCAAAGAGAAGAGAGCTAATTTTGTCGAAGGCCTCGGTGTGCAGTTTAACTACGCCGAAAATGTCCTGCCTGTCGTGAACCAATTGCGGGCTGAGCAGATAAACAATACGAGGCTCGGCATCCCGTACATCACGATTGCAGACTCTGTAAACGGTATTTGGGTCTCAGGCGGTACTCTATTCCCGGGTACCATCACGATGAGTTGCTCATGGAACTTGGATCTATTTGAGCAGGCCATCGCAGCTATCAGGGATGAGAACTTGGCTCTGGGCATAACATGGGCGTTGTCGCCGGAGGTCGACATTGCGAGAGATCCTCGAAATGGACGGAATAATGAAATGTTTGTTCCTCCACTTCGGGCTTCGTGTAACCCGGCTGAGTTATAGGGCTTTACAGGTACGGGGAAGATGTTTATTTAACGTCGGAATATGGTTTACGATACATCAAGACCATGCAAGAAAAGGACGAGGACGGGTTTGTTAAGGTTGCGACGACTATAAAACACTTTGTTTATGGTCAAGGCAGCGGCGGCGTCAACCGCGCCAGTATGGCTGGTGGTATCAACCACATCATGAACGATCTAGGAATACCATACATCAAGGCAATTAGGGAGGCCGACCCCCTGTCGGTAATGGTGTCCTACTCGTCGGTCGACGGCGTCCCCATGTCATTCAATAAGTACATGGTTCAGGATGTGCTGCGAGGGATCATGGGCTTCAAAGGATTGGTCATGTCCGATGCGAACTCTGTCGAGTACCTCTATACCGAATCTAAGGTCGCCTCATCTAGAGAAGATGCGGCGACGAAGGCCCTCCGTGCTGGGCTGAACCACGAACTCAGTCCTGCGGGTGCAGGTTTCTTCACTACCCTCATCGACGCCATCGACGACGGAGAGATCGCTGGGCTGATCAGCGAGTCGGTAAGAGCGATCCTAGAGATCAAGTTTGCGACAGGCGCCTTCGATAAGCCACTACCCTCGGTCGAAGGGATGAGGAAGACGCTGAGAAACGAGCGCCACCTCGAGATCAACCGCAACATGACACGGGAGTCCATCGTGCTGCTGCAAAACGACGGGCTGTTGCCGCTCGACAGAAGCACCATCGGGAAGGTTGCGGTCATCGGCGTTTATGCGGACATGGTCAACGCCGGCATGTACGCGGCCTGCAACGCCACCGACCCGGCCTACGGCGATTCCCTGCGCCGGAGCCTCGAGAAGGTGCTCGGCGAGGAGAATGTACTCTACGAGCCCGGCGTCACCAGCTACCTCCCGAACAACGACACCTCAGGAATCGAGCCCGCGGTAGCGGCGGCGAAGGAGGCGGGCCTGGCGGTCGTGGTGCTCGGGTCGGGGTGGGGAACATTTGACCCCGCAACGTTCAACAACGAGCGGACCGACGGCGAGGGATACGCACACGCCGACCTGGGCTTCCCCGGGCTGCAGCAGGAGCTCCTCGACGCGGTGCTCGACGCTGGGGTCCCCACCGTGCTCGTGTTGAACGGCGGGCAGGTCTTCGTGCTGAACGAGTCGACCAAGAGGTCGGGCGCCATCATCCACACCTTCCTGAGCGGCGAGTTCACCGGCGACGCCCTGGTCGAGATCCTCTTCGGCGACGTGAACCCCAGCGGCAAGCTGACCATGTCGATGCCCGAGGCCAACGGGCAGTTCCCGGTCGCCTACGACTACCTGGCCTCCGACGACGCCGGCGGCTTCGGCCCCGCCAATCTGTACGACTGGCACTGGCCGCAGGGGAGCCGGTACGTGCCGATGCGGTTCGGGTTCGGCCTGAGCTACACCACGTTCGAGGTAGCGCCGCCGACCGTGGATGTCGGCCGCAAGAACGTGTCCGTCACCGTGGCGGTGCAGAACAAGGGCAGCATGGGCGGCAAGGAGGTCGTCCAACTGTACTACCGGCCCGACTACAGCATAATCGAGTTCCCGGTGATGAGACTCATTCGGTTCCAGAAGGTAGAGGTGTCTGCCGGCGAGTCTAAGGGGGTGACTCTAACGGTGCCCTACGAGGAGCTCGGCTACTATGTCAATGGCAAGTGGCACTCGCAAGGGGGAAATTACACCTTCTGGGTTGGAAATAGCTCCAGAGATGAAGATCTCCAACGCTTGAATGATACTTTAGCCTTTTAACTTAGCTTGAGATCTTCGTCTTTTGAGTGGTAATGTCTATTAAGTAGTAATACCGAATTTTGAATGGTACGACTCGCCCCCTACCCTTTCGCATACGTGAACATATGCATATGTACGACACAAAATTTTAACTTACAAACATGGGCGCGATTTAATTTTAAACCTCCCGAGTGCTGGTTGAACGGAATACTTGGGATGTGTGAAATGTTTTATGCGTGCTAGGCTACCGATGAGACAATCGTCGATAAGGTGCCCAAAGATGGAAAATTAAAGGGGTTGATCTGGAGTGATAGGCAGACTGACAATGAAGAATTTGGCACAGGAGCCTCGATCACTTATGTCGAGGGTGACCGCTTGGCCGGAATGTAAAGAATAAACAAATAGCACCTAGCCGTTGTGTTTATGATCTGGCTAGGTTCGCCAGATAATAAACATAGTTTTAAGTTACGCAGAGGGAATCAACAGTGCATCAACGTATGATCCCGCGGAATACAGCGTCTCAATTCACCGTGGCTGCACATATGGACTATTAAAATTGTTGAAAGCGTCACTCGACAGAAGGTCGTCAAATATGGTGTCTTCGCCCTGCCGGCTGAGCCATGGCAAAAGGGGGAATTGCATTTCTTCTGAACCCGACGACAAACCCATCCCACTCTCCCAGTCATTAGGAACAGCGGAGAGTATAGGAATCGACGGGGGTGCATTTGCAGATTCCTGGGTTGAATAAGACACTGGGTCTTCAGGTGGCACACCCGCCGATGAATCGTCGGACAAGACGGCAGGCGTTGTTTGCGAGACAAGGTGAGCGTCTTGGACTGACATCCCTTGCTCATGGTCTTCGCCGTCCGAAAACTCGGCTTGCCGGAGAAGGCTATGAATCGCTAATCTTTGCCTGGTTCTTGCGGCCATCGACAGTTTCCGCTGGCCGTCCCCTCGCGACGGTGAGAGGTGAGGCGATGACGGGCGGCTTACACCAAGCTTCTGCTGATGGAACTTCCTATTCCAGGCCTGCAGTTCCTCAATGATAGGCTTTACAAGTTTGGAGGAGGAGAAAAACCTCCGGAGCGCTGCTAGACACAGGTCGACTCGACTCATGACGAATTCTGCTGTTGGTCGATCCTTACTAGTCCCGGAGCGCGAGATGAAGAGGAGAAGCCGCGATGCGTGGTATGCGCATATGGCCATGTCAAACTCCAGTAGGTGGCGGCTGGTGCTTTGTTGGTTGAGGTTGGTTAAGATCTGGATTATCGCGGTAGAATGTTTCAGACATTCGCTTTCTGCTGTAGCAGTGTGGCTGGGATCGAGAGCATCCAAAACGACTTTAGGCGCAGCCTCGGGATAGCCTCGTAATAATAGACGGTACAGGTCGCAATGAGCCTGATGCCACGAAATAGGGAGCAGTACCCGCCTCGGCATCCACGGATTCTTCAGGAGCTCGGCGATTTGAACAGCAGTCAATTCGGCCCCGTCAGGCATCTGGGATAGAATCTCACGGAGATCTTGCTCAAATCTCCGAACGAGCTCCACCAGCATGGGAAAGGGTTGATCACACAAGGCTACGGATCGTGTCAATTTCATAATATCCCTTCGCACGGCCTCAAGCCTCACGTGGAGGCTGTATGAACCGAGCTCCCCAGATTGGTCGGCGCTAAAGTCCTCCTCGGTGCTCGGGAGCTGGAGGAATATGGTCTCTAAGGGGCAGAGCTCGAATTCGGGTAGCCCGACTGAAAAGTATCTCTCGACGATCTTCAAAGACCAAACGAGACGTCGGCGTACCTCTTGACTGATCCAGTCCATATCAGGTCGCTCATGGTTGAGGAGCATGGCGGCCGCAGAGCGCGCGGCGATCGCCACGAGCATGAAAGCCCGCTTGAATTCCCCCGTCACCATTCGGTAATGAATGATGAGGACGAGTGCCTGGAGGCGAGATATCGAAGGGCTCGCGAGCTGCTCCCAGATTATCTGCTCCGCAGCTTGGATCCACGCAGAGGTTCGGTTGGGATCTTGGTCCTCGTCAAGAGCGGCAGTCAATGCGGAAATGGCGAGCGCCAATATGCAATGTCCCCGGCCTTCTCTAAATCGCCGTTTGGTAGTCGCCGGATGGAGAAAGGAGTACGATGGCAAAGGATAGATTCTCTCAAAAAAGATGTCAATGAGAGACATCATTTCCTTGGTGATCGTAAAGCCAGATCCCTGGGTAGAGGCGGGATTGTGTTGCGGGTCCCCACATCCCAGCGATGATGGCTGCGACAGCGGGTGCTGCAAAGGGCGCTTTGGAGTAGGGTACACGCACTCGCAGCCCCGGCGCCTGCAGTTGGAGCATTGGGGTGATGTTCCCGAGCATTTAATTTTGCTTGTTCTACAGGACTGACAGGCTTGAGTGAGTCGTAGCTGTCGCGGCTTACTCCCTGCGCCTGAGCCGGTCTCGAGTGCAGCATCCACGGCAGACGAGCAACTTAGACCCAGGCGTTCGCAATTCCCACAAGTTCCTTGACGTCTATCACAGCGGACCTTGCACGTTGTTTGTTAGCGGCCGAAGTTTATAGACCCGCACTAATTAACTAACTTTAGGGTGTTGATTCTTACTTTTCTCCATCTGCATTGCCTACAGGTTCCCCGAGTCTCGGGCCTCAGTTCAAAGCAACCAGTGTAAGTCTCCATCACGGATAGCTTAACCGTCCTTCCTTAGCCACCTTTTGTTATCTGCTCTGTCTTGCAGTCGTCGTGATGCATCCATCGTGCTATAACCACCACGATGTCAGTGTAACGAGGTGAGGGTATCACGAGCATTCATGGCCCATACCTGGGGGAAACCCCACAATGCGGATGAGGAGGAGTAGCTGAATAGAGTAATAATATTTGGCGGAATACATACCATCATCCCAGCTCAATTGACTTGGGATGGTTGATGTAGAATATTGCATGTAATGCGAAGTTTAGCCCCCGTGGCGTACAAGGCATAACCTGGAGCGAGGGTTGAAAGGTGGAGTCAGTGGATCTAGCTGAGGAGGTGTACAGTACAGTACTGTACTGGGATTTTCATAGGCCGGTTGTGAATGGTCACAGGCACACCATAAAAAGCCACTATTGCTTACTCTATGACGCGCCTCGTCTGCTTGGCTTCAGGTTTCATGCAGCATTGGATACGTCCCCAATCCAAACATTTCTCTTCTATAAACTTTGCGGCTGCTAGAGAAGTGCTTAAAATTAAGCATTTCATCGCCATGTAGATTTTATGCTCCCAAATCCCATAGGTTAGCTGTCGCCAAGACCTATATACATACATACACACATCTTACAACTTACTACTGAGAATCTCACTTGTCTCTGTCATTCTCGTGTGTACAGGCTCGTCGCCAATCTCCTCCATTTTCTTCTCTAACAACCGCGTCATGTCCTTGACGACCTGCTCGTACTTAGGGTCGTGATACACGTTGAAAAGTTCCAATGGGTCCTCCCGACAATCGAACAGTTCCCACTCCTTCTCGTCTTCGGCACCCGGCCGAGCACCAGCGACGCCTAGGCTTTCGTTATACCAGTAGATGAGCTTATATCCTTGGTTCCGCACGCCGTAATGAGCACGTGCGTGGTGGATGATGTCGTTGTGCATCCAGTAACGATGGTAAGCCACCTGCTGCCAGTCTGCCGGCGTCTTCCCGTGGAGTAGTTCGCGGAAGGAAACTCCCTGCATGTAGTTTGGCACCCGGAGTCGGGCGAAGTCCAGGAAAGTCGGCGCGAAATCGACGTTGCAAATAATATCGTCGCAGAGTGATCCTTTTGCGATCTCGGCCGGGTACCGGATCAAAAGGGGCATTTGGAAAGATTCCTCGTACATAAACCGCTTGTCAAACCAGCCGTGCTCGCCGAGGAAGAAGCCTTGATCCGATGTGTAGATCACGATCGTATTCTCTGCAAGTCCGCTCTGATCGAGGTAGTCCAGCATCCGCCCAACGTTATCGTCAATTGACTGGATAGTGCGCAAGTATCGCTGCATGTACCGTTGAAACTTGAACTCGGGCAGGCCATCCCCGTTTTTGAACGTGAAGATCTCCCCCGTGTCCTTGTCGATGAGCTTGGTGGCATCTATAGGGACCTTCCGCTGGCTTGATCCAGACTCCTGAACTACTCGCTCGCCCACCCAGTCACCGCCATCGGGCTGAACGAGCCCAAGATCCTGATACGTCATGTCCTCGGCAACACGCATCTTGGCTACCTTGGCAGCCTTTGCACGGTTCTTATAGTCATCGTTATACGTCTCGGGCACACGTATCGGCTTATCGGCGTATAGATGTTTGTGTTTGTTGTCGCATTCCCATGATCGGTGAGGCGCCTTGTGGTGGCACATGAGAAAGAATGGCTTTCCCGTTTCGTTGGTCTGGGCAATCCAATTTAGACATTTGTCGGTTATGATATCGGTAACATAGCCATGTTCGACTCTCTCTCCTGCCGGTTCGATGAACTCTGGGTCCCAATAATCGCCCTGGCCTGGCAGGACAGACCAGTAATCAAAACCAGTTGGCTCGTGTGCCCGGCCCTCGCCCATATGCCACTTCCCGACCATAGCTGTTCGGTACCCGCCGCTCCGGAGGTGTTTCGCGACGTTCGGCATGTGCTTGTTGATCTTGTCGTCGAGGGTCATTACTCCGTTTACGTGATTATGGGTTCCGGTTAAGATAGCTGCACGTGACGGGGTGCATATTGAATTTGTCACATAGCAGTGGTTGAATTTCATGCCCTCTGAGGCTAACCGGTCTATGTGAGGAGTGTGATTGATACCGGATCCATAGCAACTGATTGCTTTGGAGGCATGGTCATCAGCCATGATGAAGATAAGGTTAGGCCTTGAGTTGGCCATGGCGTAAGACAGAAACTTAAGGGGCTAGGCTTCGGGACGGTTGCAGGACTGAATGCGCAGTGATGAATCTGAAGACACTTGGGTCAATAAGATAAGTTCTGGGCAACGTCTTAAAGAGTAGGATATAAGACTCCTCGCGACGGAGGCGTAAAGCCTAGAGGATTCGAAGGGCCGATCTCGCTGAGCATTTCGTGACATCGGCCCGTCCAGTGCAAAATCTTACGAGCAAAGTAAATGAAAAGCCCGGCCGAGGTGGATTCAGGGGAACCCAAGCCGGAGGGGCTTCAGGGCAGGCTTCGAGTCCGCAAGACGACGCCGCTCGGCCAATCAATGTTAAGGGCGAGATCATGAATCTGCAAAAATGCCAAGTGAGACGGGTCTGGTGGGGCCCCTAGGATACTCCGACTACCGAGTTGACAATCGGGAGTCGGTCTCAAAACTGCTTTAGACATCAACGTCGAGATGGTTCTACCCCAACTCTTCCCTATAGGGCGAGGGAATACCTACCCATGCAACTTTAACCCATAGACCCATAGATATATACCACCATTTGGACCTATCGGACCCAGAAGCACCCGACCGCATGCTGCCTATTGAGTTACTTTCTTTGGGAAGTCGGTTCAAAAAAAAAAAAAAAAAAAAAAAAAAAAAAAAAAAAAAAAAAAAAAAAAAAACCGAAAGAGAAGAAAAGAAAACGACACAATAACCCGCGGACATTTTCTTCCAAAGCTCAGTACGTTAAAATGAGGGCATCAGGGATGTTGTAAGGGTTTACGATCCCAAAAGTAAGCCTGCTTAGGTACCTTGACTTAGGCTTAGCCAATTTCAACCTGAAATAGAGGTTCCTCAACTACCGCTTAGGACCAGCTTAGCTTTTAAAAACGGAAATAGATTTTGTGAGCTTAACTTTCGTAATCGAATATATTGATATTCATACCATAAGAAACGTTCAGATTGTACACTATACGAATTTAGCGGAACGGATTTCGAACTCCTCCGGGCTCGCTTTGGTATACGTGACGCGCAGAGTCTGTCCAGGAGGATTCCGCATAAAGATTCGAAGCGAGTTTGGAACCGTAAAACTGGCTCCTTTGCATATTTATATATTTGTTGGAACCAAGAACATGATTCGTAGACTGGGCTTAGCTCTGCCGCGGTGTCTGTTTTCGTTTGGAGTCCTGCCGTTTCAGAACCCCTTAAGCGCCCGCATGCAGGACATGAAACGATTTCTCTCTCCCCACCATGCCAAAAATAAGCTGACAGATGACTATATTTTCCAGATCGACTTGACGTTGCGTCGGCCACTGTTAAACATCAAACTAAATCCTAAATGTTTCAAAACCCAAACCCCCTTTTGTCTCGATAAGCAAAATCGTCTTGGTTGAGACCTGTGCTGGCTTACTTCGTATGTCCTAAGGCTTGGAACTAACTCGAAGCAATAGAGGCTTTACCCATCCTATGTATTGGCTTCGTGGAGCATAGGTGTTGCGGAACAGTGGAAGTTCCCCTCCTGACCTTCGTATGATGCAGCATCTCATCATAGACCTTGTTATCGTCGACCTTGAACTATAAGTCAAAAGTAAACAGTCCGTGGCGAGTATGACGGGGACGACATGTCATATCCATTGGCATGCGACTTAATTATCTCTATGAGATTGTCGGACCCGCGAGGAGAGCTAATAATAGTCAAATCTACATCGAACTTCGAGCTTATCTATAAATAGCTTTGCGATATAGATCTTATACCATATATAAGATCCCCGGAGATCTGAAGTGTTTGATGATACGCGGCACATCAAACCATTCCGTGACAGACATCCGGCAGCCCAGCCCCATGGCCCGAAACTTCGAAACCAGACAGTTCGCCACCGCCAACAACATTCTTGAAGCCGAGCATATACGGATGTTGCATTTAGACGTACGACGGTGGCATATAAGCTCGTGAGTGACACCTCATAGACCGCGAGTCAACCAAGTCAAATCATCAGTCAGTCAATCTCCCTCGTAACAAAGCTCGCAATCAAAAACACATATCGTACAATATATCTCTAGATCGAGAACATTCAACAAACAAGATGCATCGATCAACATTTTCCGCAGTCTTCTTATGTAAGCCAACCATTACTTCGGGGTTTCCGACAACGGCTCACAGTAGTTATCCAGTTGCGCTCTCCGTACTGGCCCTGCCCAGTCCCCAGCTCACGCCCGATCCCGCCGGAGACCGGAATATCGGCAACGGCGCCGGCGGGCAGTTCATCGGGGGCGCCTGTCTGAGCTCGGCGGACTGCGCGAGCGCATGTTGCGCGACGTTGAACGGGGCCGGCATCTGCTCGGGCGTCGGCGCGCAGTTCCAGGCCGGGAAAGAGGGCTGCGGATTCGGGGATGGGGGCTTCGCGCCAAACCCCATCGTCGATGATGCCCCGGCCGCCGGTGGTGCGGGCGCTGCCGACGAAGCGGGTGGTCAGAATGTTGGGAAGGGGGACGGGTCGCAGTTCATCACGGGGCGGTGCCTTAGCGACGCGGATTGCGCGTCCGGGTGTTGCGCGAACCCTACTGGGGTGTGCTCGGCCGTGGCTGCAGCCTTCGAGTCTGGCAAGCAAGGATGCGGCTTCGTCGGAACCGCGTAACTTCGCCACTGGCCTCGAAGTCAACTGAAGCCTTAGCGCCTCGACGGTGGAATGACGACGGTACCTTAACTAATCAGGAGTCATACAAGGCTTCTGTCAGGGCGGCTGGACCATAGCTGTATTGTATAATTAATCAGACATTTCAAACGGGAGGAATCTCGCTTTCCCGCGCGGCTTCCTTGGGATTCGACTTTTATGATATCCTGTCCCTTCACTCGGTTGAGGGACATTGACACATTCTCTGAGACAGCATCCATTAGAGAACCTGTGAGGTCAAGTTGTTTCACTTATCCAGCGCCGCGTTCTCGCTCTATGTCAGAGAAAAGGGTGAGGTACAGAGTGAAAGGCAGAGGAAGCAGCCTAGCTGGTAGTTCGTAGTACAGGTAGTAAATATATGACCATTAATGTTTACTTCTCCCTCACTATTCGAGGACGAAGCCCCTATATATACACATACTGAAGCCTCGCTGGTGGGTCACTGGGCCCCAGAAAGGGGTTACACCTTAGCACCTGATACTCTAGCGATTTTACGTGACATTCATTCGAGTCAGTGAAGGGGGCTCTTTTCCTATCATTGCCTACTTGGTGGAGTTCTAGTGGCGTACGCCAAAGACGCCCCAAAGTCTTTTGGGAAGGCTTATACGCGCCTCGTCGTAGGTAAGTGTCCGTATTGTAAAAGAGGAAGTATGTGCCAGCTCGCGATCAAGCCTAGCTGATCTCCTCATTAATGTCTGGCCTAATTATTTTGATACTGCTTGTTTTATAAGCCATGCCCCCTAGTTACCCTCATCACGCAATCCCGGCGCGATGGTTGAGAAGGCCTTTGACTGTTCTCAGGATGTAAGGGGCAACGAATACGGAATATTTTGCTGCGAAACCTCTTGACATGATGCACGTATGCTCTTCGTCTATTATATTTCGAATAAAGCGCGCACCTAGGTCCACCATCTTGAGTGTGCGGGTTCTGCGGCCGCCTTCATTCCTACATTGGCCGGGGTATACTCGAAAATGACCCGAAAAGGGACCTGTCTCCGGGAAACAAGAGAATACAGTGTAACGATGCCGGAGAATGTGTGCGCATGCCGCATATTTGAGCAAGCATTGCGCTCGCTGCCTCGTGCGACGGAAATTTCTAAGAGCGAAGCTCAAAGGGTTTCGATCCTGCGTACTCTCTAAACCGCATAAACAGCCCCAGTAGTTCAGCAACCAAGTCGCTAGAAAACCTTTGAAGCCTGCTAGGTTAATCTCGCCATTATCTGCGCCGCTCCGTCACTCTTCTAGCCAATACTGACCACATTATCGCAGTTGGAAGACAACCTCACACAAGTCTAACTTACATAGACTCCAGGTCGCGCAAGGATGGCTACGTCGCTACGGCAGAGTGGCGCAGCTGTTAACCTTGCAACTAGCACCTCGCCGCGTATCGGGCTTGCATTGGATAGAGAGAACCGTCTCATACCCTCGACCAGGCTAAAAGGGACATGTTGGCCTGGAGGGTATAGCTATGCGCCCAGATTTGCGGCCGCCCCAAAGACGCAAGGATGGCCTATTGAAAAATCAGCCAATTGTTCCCCCTAAATAGAGCCATGTAGTCAGCAACACTTACGTGATGACTGTCCTGGACGACCTGGCGGACTTTTATAATAGGCGTGTTATAGTTGAAGGCCTTGTGCAGCCCCAACCTGCGCAACCTGCGCGACCATCTCGTACGACGTACGCGGGAACGTTTCGAGTCACCATATTAGGGTCACTATAGAGCTCAAATGTTAAGAATAGCTAATGCTAGACGGTGAATCTAGACTTCTGGTAGTGTTTCGCTACATAACTCACTTACTCACTATGCAGGGTCGTAGAGCGACTGTGACTTTCGTTGGCGCCCCGCTCCTTGCAATCCTGTCGGGCAGTGAACCGAGCATGCTAGGAGAGCTTCAATGTTGCCTGAAAATCACTGCTTATCAGGGTAATTGAGCGGGTTCTGCAAGCATGAAAGTGGATCTCTCCAAGTTGGTTCTTCTAGGGGGACCAGACAGATGCATTCGCCGTCTGTCCATCTAATTGCCTACTGGGTAAATTGGCTAGCTATGGTTTGTGCCTGTCTCGTAGATTCCAAGATAGCAGTTGGACATCAATTCTTTTTCGAGAGACCATCATGTTGCCTACTCATTCTAGTCATCTGGGTGCACATGCCTCGTTTATTCCACCTCGTAGTAAGCTTTTCTACAGATGCTTGGCGAAAGGGTCCTACCAAGATTTGGTCCATTACCTTATGTACACCTTTCAACACACGTTACAACGTCCTCCCCAGACCCTTCATGCTTCTGTTCCAATGGGCTTATACGTTCAAGGAAGTTAAAGTAGAGAAACTATGAACCACATGGGGCAGGTACCTCTGCTTCTACGAATACTAACTGGATTGGGGTGAGTGAGCCCTTGTTCCCCCAGGCTCATCTCCTAAGCCTCTGGTGGGGATTCCGAACTGCCAAATTGGGTCAGAGAGCTTCCCGATCCGGGGCGCCGTCTCCACGTATAGGGCGATGGGCCTCAACACTTGCTCAAGGCTGGTGGTACAACAATGGATTCGCGTATTGAGGTCCCTAAAATCGAATGGCTCTTAGTCAGGGTGTCATGGACGATAGAAGTATAAAGGCTCTGTCAGATCCCTACCCGTTCTGGACAGCTTGCAGTCATCCGGCAACCGAGATCTCGAACGACAATCACGAAGTCAACGCGCCTCGAGAGTGATACGGACTGCATAACCATAACAGGGGTTTGTTAGTTCTGCTTTCTCTACTCAGTTATATTCAGTAAGCCTTAGTTGCTTCAAAATGATCGTCACCAAGACGGCTGCGAGCCTTCTGTCCCTAGCGGCCTTAGCCGCTTCCCAGTTCCACCCCGTGATCAGCCCCGAACTCTCTCGTGGGCAGATTTCGGACGGCCTGGTCCACCACATGAAACAGACTTATGGAAGAGCAGAGAACTGGGGTGCCGGTTGGATCTACGAGTCGTGCAAGAGCGAGGCCCAGAGGAGAGGTTACAACCCTAACGACATTGAGGTCTTTAACGTCTTCTACGAGGACTGTAGTGAGCCATGGATCATGTGTAGGCACAGGGGTGTCAGCTCGCCGACAAAGGCGGAGATGGTCGAAGTGAGTGTCCTTGCCTCTCCGGAAACTTAGCTCCGAGACCCCCGGAACTGACCCGGAACAGAGATTCGGAAAACTCCCCCTTCGGACCCGCCAATACATCCGGCACGTCAATGTCTTCCCTGACTTGGGTAACGGCGCCGCTGGGCTGTTCTCTAACTACAATATCATGTGAGTATATTCTGCAGTCACTTGTACCCTTTCTGAGACGCCCGGGGGAAAGAAAAGCCTGACTCCAGAATGCGTAGGTTCGGGAATAACTACATGGACCTCTACATCCTGATTCACGAGGTCTCGCATGCCTTGGACTTCGCAGCGCGCGCGGACGACATCGGTTCTCCTTTCAGCGGAACTTCAGTATGGCAGAACGCCTACCGTAGCGACTCCCGTGCTCCTACGAGTTACGCCCGAACGAACTGGGTGGAGTCTTATGCGGAGATCGGCCCTCTTGGCTTCTACGAGAAGCATGTCCCAGGTGGCTTGATCAACATCCAGCCTAACACCCACCAGGTGCGTCACACCGCGATGACTGGGGCTCCTTTCTGGTGACTACGAAGACACTAACACGCACGTTACAGATTCGCAGCCAGCTTAACACCTACGTCGGTTATCTGGGCTGCGACATCGAGTATAACCTCGGCTGGTGCGACATGCGCTTGCCTAACACTGCACCTGTCCCTATGTCCAACAGCTTCAGAGTTACAGACCTGGCGGACAAGCCCGACGTTGGCTTCAAGTCGGAGAATATCACGGTGCTTGACCTGCCCGAGACTCCTCGGATTGTTGTTGACCGTTTCGATTAAAAGGAACCAACATTTGGAGGGTGATGGCGGCGCATTGGGATCTGGGCTTACGACAAGCTCCGTGACGGCAATTCGGCTTTGGGAATCTATGCTTAAAAGCTGATTCTCAAAGCCTTTGGTGATATAACCTTCTTCCTGTATATAGGCCTTTGATGTCCCATATTTAAACCGTCAAATAGACTCGATTGTGTTCCGACTTGTCCAGTGCAGTGTGCCTCTCTCAATTGCATGTCCGCTCGAAACGATGCTCTCCTATATTAATGAACTTACCTGTCAGTGAAGGACCTAAGTCGGCTTGGTTGAGTGCACATGGATTATTATAAGCCCCCTTTTCGATAAGATTGAAGAGGTAGTCGGTGTCGGGTCGGACCGGAGTCGGATAGAGTGGGTCCTCTGGCGCGTCGTCGGGGCTCTGGAGGTACGTCATAGTGTATCTGGATTACTCAGAATTTTAAGTACCTCCAGACATCCACCACCTTCATGGAGTGTACATCCATTGGAGATTTGGATAGCATTATTTCGACCTCTCCTTCATCTGTCAGGTATAAATTATATGTATGTTGATAGGCTATGTTCAGGATGGATGTCAAGCCCGACATTACACTATTGCCAGTTGACAATTGCCCTCTTCTCTGTTATTTTGCACGAGCAAAGGGCCACTTGGTTTCAGTCCTTCTCTGCTCCGTTGGAATAGGGGTAAGGGACACACACTTCCCATGTTTACACATAGTTGTGTAGCCCCCAAATCTTCAAGACTAGTCTCTAGTTTAGAATCCTAACGGCTATTCATCTTATCTTTGACATACTGCCGGGCTGAGTTTCCTCCCCACCTTGATAATAACGGTAGAGTTCCCTTTTTCATCTATAATCGACACGAGATGGTTCTCATTTAACAGGCCGGTATTATCTGGATTTGGCACATGGAACACCCACCAAGATTTGCCAACTAGATTGACTGCGGCAAGGAATGTTTTGGCGGCGGCCAGGTGTTTCTTTTCTATGTTGTGGCAGTCTGTTATGGCATTGGCGTCATGTTAAAATTTGCAAGTGATAGAAGATCATGTTTGGCAGAGCGTTTCCTCCCGCTCCGCTCGTGGATCGGGGGCTGCTACATTGGATATCTGACAGCCTGCAGAATCCAGACGCCGCGCATTGGTCCTTGAAAACGATGCGTCATCCATCGCTACCCATTCAGGTGTTGGCCGTAATGGTGTAACTACCTGAGAACTTCCCTTGGTACATAGGTGTCTCCATCGCTCCGGAATCCTTTTCTAATACAACGCGTATAACTAAGAGTGATGTTAAACATACCTTAGTTTTTCTACGCTTGGCATACCTTAGTTTTTCCTGTCACTTGGCAACGCCCCGTTATTATTCCCCGCCACCTCTTAACAGTTCTTATACTTTCTATAATAACTTTACAACTACGTTATCAAATAAAGGTAAGACTTACATTTTGGGACTTTAAGGCCCGTTAATCCATATTCCGACATTACTTTATTTTTTCCAATTTTGTTTGGTTACGTTATGTACTAATAAAGCTATAACGTTAAAAGGGTGGAAATATTCCTGCGAAAAAATAACGGCTAACATTCGGAACTAGCTTATCCTAAAAAACTAAAGTACATATAACACATATACGAATGTATATACGAATATCTTAATAACGCCACATTTCCTAATAATAGGAGTCGTATATTTAGTTTCGCATTATCTGGAGCAATTGATTGGTATATACATCATTATATATACGTTGCGATTGTAAGGGGCAGAATGCGTTACTATGGCTTAGTTTTTCTTTGAAAAGTTGGATCTTTAATCATATATATCGGGCCGTTAGGGAGTTGACGGGCCGCTAACAGCTGTATTAAAAAACTAAAGGTATGCCAAGCTTAGAAAAACTAAGGTATGTTTAACATCACTCATAACTAAAGGCGTTTACGATCTGCAAAGGAATGTTCGCATGTTACTATTTGCCTCAGCTAGCTCAGGCCTCGCTGGCTCGTTTTTTTCTCATGTACTGTTGTATTACGCTAAAAATTAACCAATCAAATCCCAAATCCCCGTAACGAGCCAGCGAGGCCTGAGTTGTAGTTGTGCGAGACAGGGGTTCGTTCTGGGCGCTTCCACCAAAATTATCAACTTTCTTTCCATTTTTTAAAAAATTTAAAAGATTTATATAAAAAGAAACCATATCGCAGTTAATATACGTCCGATAAGTTTGATACTTTATATACGCGTTAGATATAAGCTAATATGTATACAGGATTTTTTTCAATTTTTTTGGGTGGTAATTGCAGCCAATATGGCTAAGTTTAAGTCTGGGAAATGGGCGACCGCAACGGCCTCATGGCTGCGACAGTACAACCACCGGTCGCATCATCGTGCACCGGGTCTCCCAAGTATATTTTATATGGGAAAAGCCCGTATATCAATTTTTTCGGCCGTACGGGTTGTGGTTGTTGCGTCGCAGCCCTGAGAAGATCCCGGACTTGATTGACCGGAACGCCCTTTTTGCTGCGACGTAACAACCACCGGTCGCAACATTTTGCCATGGACCTTCCAAGGGTAATTCAGTATGGGAGAAGCCCGTCCAGCTATTCTTTTGGCCGTACGGGTTGTGGTTGTTGCGTCGCAGCCATGAGGGCGTTCCGGATTAAAGGGCTGCTCAGAACGAGAATTTTGATTTAATTCTTTAATATCTCCACCAATCCAAGTCCGATTCGGGAATTATATATATGGTTAAGAAGCCCTTTTAAAACTGTATATAATTATATTTTTTATTATTTTATATATTCTTTTGTTGTTGTTATATTTGCCAGTTTTTAAGATGGATTTTGGAAATTTTGTATGGGAGTGCCCAGAACGAGCCCAAAAAATCATAACTTGCCATCAGGCCCTTTTTTGAGGTTTGTAATTTCTGTGGGTCTTTTTATGGGTCTTTTATGGGTCGGTACCTAGAGCTACAGATTTTTTGGAAAAAAAAAAGCCCTAGCCACAGCTGCGCCGCAGGCGCAGCCACAACCTCAAAAAAGGGCCTGATTTTAGTGAGGTAAGTTACTATCGACCAAATCGGGTTATCCAATTCCCATGTTTCGGCTGCTGGATATGAAGCTGGCGCAGTTATTTTGGCCAGACCCTGCCACTGTCTGAACGTGCTACG
Organism: Monosporascus sp. MG133; assembly: GCA_004155925.1. Taxonomy (NCBI): domain Eukaryota; kingdom Fungi; phylum Ascomycota; class Sordariomycetes; order Xylariales; genus Monosporascus; species Monosporascus sp. MG133. Next base: position 297,639 of record QJNX01000034.1, read on the forward strand.
CGGATATTATTCCAACATTGGGAAGCGTGTGTCATTTCCGCCTAGGCTTTGCAATGGGTAACCACGGGTACCCACCCACCCACCCACGGTCGTGGGTGGGTATCCGTGGGTGGTCTTGGTATTTTGAAAAAATACCCACCCACGGGTACCCACGAACACGTTTACCCATGGGTGCCCGTAGGTATTTTTAAAAACGTATTAATTTACGTATTAATCGTATTACCGTTATATAATATATTTATACGTATAAAGCTATTAATGGTAATTTAAAAAAATTCCGTTACCTTATTTTAAATCGAAGACGTCATCGATATTATAGGTATACGTAGGTGGTTACCCATTGGGTACCTACGGATGGTTAGTCCGTGGGTGATTTCATTTTACCCACGCACCCTTGCTAACCACCCACGTAAATTTTTACCCATCCATGGGTACCCGTGGGTGAAATTTTTAGCGTGGGTGGGTGGGTAGTGCAAAGCCTATTTCCGCCTCTGCTTGCCTTTGAGAAGTACTATGGAATCTAATTCAAAACCACGCAATTCCAGATGCTGGCTCTGCCCAATGTCTACATTGCTGGAAGCCAGTGCACCAGAAAGACCACTCTCGTCAATGCATTTATCGAGCACCTCAGCCATGGCCCTCCCGTGGAACGTCCCAGCGTCATCGAAGAGGGGTCCGGATCATCCTGCAGACTCGTGGGTTCAAGGCAGACAAGGTTCCGCAGTTCCAAAGAACAGACCATGAAGTTGCAGCGGCTTATAATGGAAGCGCAATTCGAGAGTGAGAAACTTCGTCTGGAACGAAGCAGTTGGAATATCTCCGATCGATCAGCCCTCAACAACATCGTCTATGCGTGGAAGAACGCCGGCAGAGAAGCGGCGAAGGAGCTGCCGAAAGCTGCTAAATGGGCCGAAATGAGGTATAGAATGGCGAGATCATTGGTCATCGTCTGCGAAGCCGGGGCCGACTGGTTACAAGGCGACGATCTCCGACTGATGCCAACTAACTGGGAGGAGTGGCTTGAGGTCCGTACAGGGTTCTGCCAAGCTCTTGAGGATTTCGGTTTGGCTTATGAGGTTCTCTCATGCGAGGCTGTAGCAATGGAGGACCGGGTGGGTTTTCTGCTGTGGAAATGGGAAGAATTGAGAAGTGCGATCTAATACTGTGTCGTGTAAATATAGGCTGAGGTCGTGGCAACCACCTTCACTCGGTAGGCAGCTTAAGAGCTAAAGGCTAAGAATGCAGATGGCATACACGTCCTCTATATTTCCAACCTTTCAGAGCTAACCGCTAATCGCATCTAGGACTTCTTGCATTACCGAGAACGAGTAAATGCATCGATAGCGGAAGGAAGATTCTTCGATAAAGCAGATTGCTTCCATAAGAGCTATCCCACGTTTGGTAAGAGAATTGTTGTTGGGACTGTAATGGGTTCCTATACACAGTTCGCAAGCAAGTTAGACATATCTAAAGTAAAACATAGCAAGTATAAAGCGATATTACTGCCATTGCCACCGGCATGGACAAGAGAAGTAGCATCTGGATAATGCTGAATTCACCGATTCTGATGCTCCGGATCATAGAGGATTATGTCTCTTCCAATGTATATTTTCCACGGGCCAAATCTTGGACAGAAGTATTCGTAGGGAAGATACGGTTGTCGGAATGCAACCATATATAGCTAAATAAGCTCGAACCAATAACGGTATGTTGTGAATCTTTTACGAGGAATGGATAGCAATCCCAAGATGTCAGCATAAGTTAGCTTTCTTGCAGAGGCTACTATTCAGCTCAGTGCTGGGCGAAGTAGAGATTAGTTCTACATCCGGATCCTCTTTGATTTCCACCCATCCTTTCCATGGCAACCCCCTTTTCGAAGATAACAACTAAAGAAATATAAGGTTATACATAGTCGTAAATAACCGCATTTTTAAAAAAAGTATTTACTTATTAATTTGTTAGTTTTATATTAATTAAGGGATAAATAATAGAAACATATGTAAATGTATGGAACGCTCCGTAAGCATATTCGTAGCCTTTTGCCACCTCGAATAGGGGTAGACCCGCTTTTCCGGAGGAAACCTCCGGATTCATAGAAACAGGGACCTTGCAAGCACGGAGATTTCGGGCGTTATCCTCGTGAGCAGTGTAACCAGTTATAGTCTGCGGTCTTTGGGAAGTGGTGGCAAAGATGCTGCGAAGCTTGATTTATCAGTCCGGGACAGCCTCAATTTCATCAACCAAGACCCTTGGAGCTGGAATAGGAATGCTTGTTACCTGGAAGGATTGGGGTGCATTAGTGACGAACGAAGCGGTAAGAGATGACTGTGTTGTTGGTGTACTCTACCCTTGATGTGGATTTCACATGCCTTCTAGGTTACCGCTTCGAGAGGTTGCGTCTTCTCGATTATAGGGGGTAAGAGCGAAGATATCCACCCACGTCACCAGTGATTTCCAGCACAGGTTCTTTCTGGGGGATGGGATTACGGCAGTCAGCCAGGGCATGAAACAACAACGGCTAAGCGTTGCGACTACTCCTGTTGCTCTCTGACAGGAGATACGGATGATAAGCGGCCATTGCAGATATGTGGCTGCATATCGACGAAGTGCGCATACAGGCAGGACTTCGGAGACTTGGCGCAACTGGTGTGCCAAGGTATGGGCCTTTCCTGGTTCTGCCTGATAGGTTGAGCTGGGGTTGTCAGTGGTCACTAGCAGGGTGCGGGTAAAACAAGGAGCCTGGGGGAAACGGGCGGGAGACTGAAGTCTGACGTACAGTATCCAAACGAAATGGTGGTTCCTATGGCTGATGATTCAAAGCCGACGAACGCAAAATGAACTCTGGGAAGGCAAAAATGGCACTAGGGGGTCTTCCACGGGAAATCAAATGCATACTTCTTATGGGCTTGCATTTGAAGGTTAACGTTTAGAAGACTAGGATTATTGTCTTCCACAAGCACTGCATCGTGCCGAAACCATGAATAGAAAACACATATCAGCCGCTATGAAGCGAGTTTGGTGAACCCATCCAATGCTGGGTAGCTACTCTCTGACTGAATGGATCAGTATACAAGGCTATGCTCTAGGACCTTGGGGGAGCTTCGAATCCTCGCGTGATGCGGCTGGGTGTTCTGTGCTGGCAGAGGTTTAGATGCTGAGACCGTGATGGCGATTAAGGCATACGCAGCAAGTGCACTTCGAACACGTCAAAATTAAGTTTCGATCTTTGGGTATTAGCTCATAGCTTATCGGCAGCCAAGACCTGTATTGGGATCCTGAGGCTGACAAACTGTACATTGGACGCAATGCCGTTGCGAATATCTCACGTAGGGCAAGGGAGTGAGCGGCATGGAACAGTAAGCACGATGTCCGCCGCTGACCAATGAGACATCCTATAACTTACACGCGATGTGCCTTAGCGCAGCCACCCCGTAGATAAAGGATCAGGCACGATAAAGCTTACATTGTTAGAGAACCTGTCGGCTAGCTGGGGGGTGCGGAGCGCTCCCCATATACGGAAAGGTCACCTTCTGATCGGCATATATATGTTCCGTGGCTAAGTTACTTAAAGCTGTACGCGTAATAAAGCATACGTAACTAGCTAAGTATAATAACATAATTATTATCCCTTATATCTAATAATTAAAATTTTTATTCGTTTAATTCGTATATATATTAATTAATTAATTAGTATTAAGACGATATAAGCTATATATTAATAGTAATGATTTATATATTTTAATAATAATAATAACAACGGTACCGTTAACGTTTTCCGTTATTTGTGAAAAATTTAAAAATTAAAACCGGTTTAAAACCGAATATTAATTTAAAACGTATAGGTTTAATATTAGGACTTTATTCATCCTAATTAATTATTTCTGTAATCTATTAGATTTATAAAATTTAATATAACTTTTTACCGGAAAAAAAGAATTTGCTATAGGACGTAAATTAATACCTTATTTTTACTTTTATTTTTAAAAAGAATTACCGAAAGAATTGATTTTACGGATTACTTAATAAATACCTTTAAAATAACGACCCAAAGTAAATATACTTATAATTAAAATTTTACGGCATATATTTACAAAAATTAAAAGCACGATATTTACCGTAAAAATATAAATAATCTTACGAAATAAAGTTTCGAATTTATATTTTTAATAGTTAACAAATTTACGAAAATAATACGTTAAGTTGGCTAAATTCGGTAAGGTATATAATAATAAATTTATAATTAATATTTAATTAAAATATTATAAAAGGTTAAAATAAGCTTTAAAATTAGGTATAAAATTAAACGAATAAATTATAAAATAAAAAAGAATTATGGCTTAAAAATAACGATACGGTATTTTAAAAACGAAAACGACGATTATAGAAATTAATAACTTATATATAACGTTAACTTTTATCGTAATAATTTAAATAACAACTTTTTAAATAATAAAAAAGGCCGATATTAATAACGGCATGATTGATTATTAAAATACAACGATTAGTTTTTAAATTATTAAGTTATAATTTATTATTTATTTATATTATGAAATATCAAGGTAATATTTTTAATATTTTATAAAATTTTTATAAACGTTATTAATTAAAATAATTCTAATTTAAAAAAATACACCGATTAATCGTTAACCGTAAGGTAAAACCAGTAAACGAAGGCCGAAATAAAGTAATCGTAATGGTTTTAATACGGACCGAAACGTTAATAAACGAAAGTATAAGAAATTAGATATTTCAGATATACGTTATAAGATATATTTAAGCCTTTATGATATAATATTTTAATATTTTTATATAATTTTTAATAAGGTTTAAAAAAATTTCCGTTTTAATAATAAAATAAAAAAGTTAATTTATTAACGATTAATTTTAATTAATTTTAAAAAGAAAGAATTAATCGTTTATTAAAAAGTATAACAAAGTTAATTATATAAAAAACCGAATTAATTTTTAAAAATATAAAACGGGTTATTACTTACTTTTTAATTATTAATTAACGGGGAAATTATAAACGTTTCGTTTTATCTTTTAAGGAATTTATTTATTTTAAACTTAAAGTTTATAATATATATTTTTAACCTTATTAGCAGGTTTTAAACTTTAAACTAACCGTATAAAGTAACGGAATATATATAAGAAAAAGTTTCGTTTCGATTAAAAGATATAAAAAAGTAAATATATTATTTTGATACCTTAGAAGTTTAAAAGCATGACGTTTTTACGACGTTAACTTATTATAAGAACTTTATATATAACCTGGTATTATACCGATAACTCCGGAAAAATGTTATTAATAAAACGATTAAAAATTAATAATTATATCCGAAAAATAAATATTATTAAATTATTATTACGTTAATAAATAAGTTTAATTAATTCGTTATTAAGAATATTAAGCTAATAATATTTTATATAATTTTTATTCTATATCAATAAAATGTTAATTTATAAACGAAAAGATCGTTATATTTTAATAACAGTGTTATATAATATTTACAATTAAGTTATCCAGGCCCCGAAATAATTATTTCATTGTAATGTTATATGAAAAATATATATTAAAAAGGTTTTATAATAATCGAATATTAAATATATAACAAAGTAAAGATATAAAGATAAATACGTGGCAAATTATAGAAAGAAATATTTTAATTAGGATAAAACATTATTATCGATTTTATAAATTTCGATTTTTTTTAAAAAAGATATAAAAACGTTATATTCGCTACCGATAAATATTTAAGTTTTATTTAAAATATTTAGCTTTAAAACCGAAAATAAAATATATTAATTATAACGTTCCGATATTATTTTAAACGGTTTATAAATTAAGATAAGGTTTTTTTATGAACCAATCGAATACGATAACGAAATCTTAAAAAATTACTAACTTCGAGATATACTTTAATTATCTCCTTTTAATATTATATTTAAGCCTTACTACCATATACCCACGCTTAAAATAGAGGTATAAAATATTTAAAAGGTATACTTAAAAAAAAACCGATTATGATAAAGAATAACGTTAAGTTATTTTTATTTTTGATCGTATATATATTTAAAGTAATAATATACTTATATAACCGTACCCTTAAATATACACCTTTTTAGCAAGGTTTATACGACATTTATTATATTTGCCTAACGTATAAAATCAGCGTTATAATACTTTATCGGAAGTTTTAATAAATTTACTTACGAACATATAATTATATAACTTACGTTATAGTAATTATTATTATAAAACCGAAGAACTTTAAAAATTAAACTTTAAAACGTAAGTTAACTGTTTCATCGGTTATTACTTTACAAATATTTATGAAATCTAGAACCTGTTAATTCATAAGGTTATTATTATTCGAAAGGTATAATTTAACAAAAAAGTTACCTTTTTTAATAATATTAAAAATTTTAAGAATAACTTATTATGCGTTATTAAAAACGAATTACAAAAATCTTTTTTAATAAGTATATATACTTAATTAGGCTAATAATTACCTTAAATATATATATATAAAGAAAATAAAAACCTAAACGGAATAATTTAATTACTGGTTAAATAACTTTAAAAAAAATAATATAGGTATTTAAAAAATCGTACGGAATAAAAAGAAGATAGATTTAATCGTAAAGGATTAATTATTCCTATGTGACCGTTATATTCGAATTATTTCCGTTTCATAAATTATTACCGCTGCTAGCGTTTATCTTAATAACTGTTATAATTATTACGTTAACGAAAGGAATAAAAATAACTTTATACTTTTTTTAAATTATTTAAATTAATATAACCATAAAAAACGAAAGTATCTTACGGGTTATAAACGTAAACTTTTAGTATATTCCGTACTAAAATAATATTATTCGAAACGACTATAAAATATAAAAAGTTACTTTTAATATAAGACAGTTAACTTACTTTATAAACACGATCGATAACCGGCCAGCAAGTTACAGAAATTTAAGGTGAATAAAAACCCGAAATATACGTTACCTTAATCGGAAAAGCTTTAATATATTAAAAATAAAAACGTAATTTAAGCTGTTAAGCCAGGTATATAAACGAAATCCATTATCATTACCGTATGATTATAAAAAAGCCAAATATATATCCGTTAAAAAGTTATAAAAAAAATAAAATCTTAAAAAGTTATTAATTAATCCTTTATTAAAAGGAAATAAGTTTTAAGATGTAGATAAATATACGTATTTAGGTTAATTAAAATATTATTTCGAACTTTAATTATTATTATAATTAAATTTAATTTAAAACTTAAGTAATATAATATTATAAGCATTTTCGTTAACGTAAATATATTTTATAAAATATATATAAAAATATTATTAAGATAGTTATAACGTAATAAGATTTTTTCTTTAATTAAAAAGGTATTATATGGGTTAAAAAATAACCTTTACTTTAATAAAAAATTTTACTAACATACTTAAGGATTTAAGATTTAACCTTATTTCTTACGAATTATATTATTTCATTTAATAAAGGGTACTTTTTACTTTCACGTTAACGATACTATAATTACGTACAGCAAAAAGTATTAGAATTTCGTTAATTAATTAATCCGATAGATATAGAAACGGTATATTTTCATAAAGGATAAAAATTCATAATGATTCTTCGGAATCGAAATAATCAGGAATAAACTTAACAGAAAAATCTAATTATTTTAATCCGATTTATAAATAAATAAATTAATTTAATTTTTAAAAAAATCTAAATAACTTTATAAAGACGTTAATAATTAAGGTTAAATCATTGCCGAATCCTAATCTAACCCATCTAGGTTGTGGTAATAAAAACCAAAGAAATCGGTTTTATTTTATACGTTATAATTAATACGCGACCCGATATATCCTTTATAATATCCCGATTCGTACGATTTAATATAAACCTTAATAACGAATATTATATAGCTGCCGATCGAGTTATATTATAGCTAATTAACACTAAAACGTTCGCATTATAATTCGGTAATAAAAATTCGATAAATACTTAAAACGACGCCTTTTTATAAATAATATAATCGATTAAGAAGTTTCTAAGTTTACGTTATAAAATTATTCAGAAAGATTATAAAATAACGGGCAAATAAGTAAAATATAATAATTATTTTTATAACCGAAACGGAATTATTATCCCTTATATAAGTTATTAAAAAAAGACTTACTTAACTTTCGATTAATTAAAAAACTGAAAATCGGCTTAGATAAACAATTATTAAATATATAATACGGTAATTAATAAATTATACGGTTAGTTAACGCCAACATTGCCTTTTTATAAATACAATTATAGTACGTTAATATATATAACTATTAATTACGAAAGGTAATAACAAAAAGCCTGATGAGATTGAATTATACGTTTATAAGCGATATATTAGTTAAAAAATTAACTAAAACCTTATTATAAAAAACCTTTAAGTACTTTAAAAAATAACTGAAACTAATAAATATTATAAAAACTTTAAACTAGCAGAAGAAAACTTTAAAAGTTATTTTAAATAAGGAATTAAGTAATTAAAAGGATTTAATCCCCAGAGGTAAGGTGAAATAACTAGCTATAGTTTTAAAAAGCAATAAAATATAATAATTAACGCCGTAAATGCTTAAAGGCGTTAAAGGGATATGTCGGCTAACTGAAAGGTACGGAACGCTCCTTATATCCAAAAAGGTCAACTTTTAATCGGCATATATATATTCCGTAATTAAGTTATTTAAAGCTATAGGCGTAATAAAGCATACGTAACTAGCTAAATATAATAACATAACTGATATCCCTAATATCTAATAGAACATCTGAATTATCTTATTAAAATCAGGCCTTATTTTAAAGGTTATGGCTACGCCTATAGCGCAGCTATGGCTAAGACTTTTTAAAATCTATAACTTTAAGTACTAATTTATATAAAACCTATACAAAACTTATAAAAAATATAAACCTTAAAAGTAAAGCCTAATAATAAGTTAGATTTTTGGGGTTTGATTAGTACCGTTTTATTTAAACTTTTTTAAAATTATTTTAAAAATTAATAAATATTAAAACAAAAACAAATAAAAATTAATAAAAAGCTTAAATTTATATAAATTTAAAAAAGCTTTTTACGGTATATTAAAATTTTCGATCTGAATTAATTTAATAAAAATATCATTTTTTTGCTTTAAAAATGTTCGATTAATATTTATTTTGTTAACCGGAACGTTTTTATAATTATAATATAATAAGTATAATCCGTATACATTAAGAATAATTAAATAAATTCTTTATATATTAAATTATTTTTAAAAAGTTTACAATAAGATATTACGATTATAATTATTACGTTATAATAAAAAGAATATTTTATTTAATTAAGTTTAAAATCCCGAATATATTATAGGCTTTAATTATTTCGCTTTTATTTTCGGAACCTTTATTAATTTTAATTTTAATCGGGATGTTATGCTGGTAAAAAATATATTCGTTTAAGAACTTCTTAATCGTTATTAACATAATTAAACGTGAAGTTTTTATTTTTAAATAATCGGATAATTCGTATTTAACTTTAATTAAAACTTTATAACACTTATTCGTAAGCATAAATTATATATCGATTATTTAAATAATAATTATATTAATAGATTACGAAAATTTATAAACTTTTTCGAAATGTTAATCGGCTGCTTTTTAATATTTAATATACGTAAGTACTGCCTTCCGGATATAATTAAATTTTCCGCGCCAATAATATAAAATTATTATATAACGATAGGTCGAATTTTGCCCTTTATGGCCATAATCCTTATAATATTACCTAATTACCGTAAGACGTTTTTACTCGGAATTAATAATTTTACGATTACCGTACCGTTTATTTACTTTATGCCAAAAAATTCCGTTTTAAACAAAATACTTTAAAACGTTTATTTTAAAAGTTATTTTTTTCCTCTTTGGGGTTTTACGAAAACGATTAAGAACCTTTAATGTTATCAAAAACTTCGCGTACTTTTACGACTTTTTAAACCAGTTCCTAATAAAAAACCCTTACCTTATTTTAAAAAATATTAATAACGTTTCAGTTAAAATGAAATTAAACCGAATAACGTTTAACTGGATATTGAAATGGGGCGGGACAGAATCAAAGTCGATATTGCATGCAGAATACCATCTTGGATCAGCGCTTGGGAAGAAGAATATCGGGCGTCCCTTGTTGTTATGGAAGACTACATACAAAAGCTGTCAGGTCAGCATTTTATAAGCCATCGCCGACCTACTTGATATAGCCGAGTGAATTGTCGACGTGTCCAGCGGTGAAGCAAATGGAAGCAGCTAGAAATAACAGCTGTAACAACAGCTGCAACAGCTGCAGCCACAGCTAAAAACAGTTAAAAACAACTGCAGCCACAGCTGAAAACAGCTAAAAACAGCTATAGCCACAGCTGCAGCAACAGCAGCAACAGCAGCTCCATACCCCACACCATTTCAATATTAATAAAGTCGTCGACTTTTCCCTTTTATTAATCGTCCAGTACGTTAAAAGTGCCAGGTAGCTTTCGGAATAAACCGTCTGCAGCTAAATTCTTTTTACCGAAAATATACTTAATTTTGAAATCGAACATTTTTATCTAAACGATTTAACGAATAACCGTAATATTAAGCAAAAAGCTTAAGAAATTATTAATTTAATTAATTAATACCTTAACGTTAATTTCTAGTAAAAATCGGACGTTATAAATATAATTCCGAAACCTCCTTAAAATTTTGAAAATAATTCGATATTCTAATTTGCCAGTATCGTAATTTAATTTTACGCCCTTTTAAATGCCACTTTTATAGCGCGGAATGTTCGATTTTATTAATTAATTAGCCTAAAATACCTTTATAGCCGACCTTGCTTGCGTCGGTCCTCATAATAAATTTTTTAATATCGGAATTATAATTTAAAATAATTAAGGTCGAAATTATCGTAAGTTTTTTTTTAAAGTTTTTATCGTTAAATTTTAATTAAGCCCTTAAATAAAAAGTTTATTTTTTTAAAATAAATTTGTAAAAGGTTTAATTTTTAAAATATAATACGTAACAAAAATTTGGTAATAAACGGTAATACTTAAGAAAGTTTTAACCTTTAAAATATTTTTATATAGCTTAATTTCTAAGATTTTAATTACCTTAATAATATCGGATCGGTAACTAGTTAATCCATAAAAGAATCCGATTATAACGGTAATTTTTTAGTATTATTAAAACTTTTTTATATTAATCGAAATATTAATAAGCTTATAATTAAGAAGGGTTTTATTTATGTTAACGATATATTTATAAACGAACTTCCGGATCCTTAAAAAACTTTTTCTTTATTATATTTAATTTTTAAGCCCTTAATAGTAATATTATTAACGAATAAATATATTATATCGGGTATTAAATCGTTTAAAATCCTCCTTATTACGCGGTAAAAGTAAGTTATAAAGTTAATAACCTTTTAGGATAAGGTAATTAGCCTTAAAAATTTTAACGGTATCGAAAAAGTCGTATTATTTTTTTTTAGTTAGGGCTAAAGTAACCTAATCGTAGCCGGAAAAAAAATCCATTAAAGTTACTAAAAAGCATATCGTAAAATCCGTAAAAGATTTATCGTAATTATTTAATATAAACGTATTTTATAAGGTAACCGTATTAAGTTTTATCGCGGAATTAATTAATCGTAAATTATTATTCTTTTTTTTATAAGGAACTAGGTATTTTTATATACCGTATAAAATTATTCGAATATGTTTTTTTAAATTCGGATTCGTAATACGTTAATTAATTATTTTTTATATTAGTTGGTATAATAATACCTTTAACTTTCTATACCTTATAAGAGATCGTCCGAATTTCGTAATTTGTATAATATATTATTTAATCCTGCCGTATTCTTTTTAAGTTTAAGTTAAAATAACCTTTTTTCGGTATAATATTTTTAAAAAAAAGGCTTTTTATTATTTATTTAATTAAAAATAACTTAATTTTTTATCGGTAAATCGAATATTTTATAGTATGTTAACGAATTTGGAAAATAAAGCGGTTAACGGAATGCCTAGTTTATTTGGTTTTTTTTGGGATTAATTAATAATTTATCGTACTTTTTTTAATTTCTTAGTTTTTTAATCAAGGTTTTTAAGTAATATTAATTTATCGGGCGGTACGTCGTTAACAAAAATTACCTTTTTTTATTTCGGCTTATATATAATGTTAACTTATACCGATCAGTTACTATTAATTTTGTTACGTATTTTATTTTATAAAATTTTGTATATAACGTAAGTAAGTTTTTTATTGCTAAATTAACTTAAAATAATATTTCCGGGTTTTAATAGGTTATTTATAACTTTTTAAATATTACCGGGTTTTAATTAATATAAGTATTATTAATTAAAAAATATAAGGGTTTATAAAACGTTTATTTACCTTTTCGTTTTTAAGCTTACTTTCGTTAATAAAACGGCCTATAAGTTTACCGGCTGCTTTTTTTCTAATTTTTCATCGGTACGGATATTACAAGTAGCTTTTTTAGCTGGAATTAACGGGATAATAATTTTTATCAAACCGAATTTTAAAGTTCTTTTTATTATTTTAAGGTCCATATTATGTATTATTTTTGCTTTAGTTATAAAATTAAGTTTAAGGATTAATGGCTATATAACGTAATGGTTATCGACGACAAATAAGGGAATAATAATTAATCGGCCAATTAATTAAATAAAAGCTTTAATTATATTTTCGAACGGAATTTCTTTAAAAAAATTAAAACTTATAAATAATACGCGGATTTATTATATAATTAATCTGTATTATTTAACGTACGATACGATAATAACGTTAAATTCGGTTTTAATATCGATAATTTTATTAATTAAAGTTTTATTATTTTTATGGCCTCCTTAAATTATTAATCCAAATAACGGGGTAATATATTTAAGTGGATTATATTATTGGACCGATAAAATATTAACTTTTTTTGGCTTTTTATTTTACAACCGATATTTATAATAAAAATTCTAACGGGTTTTTTCGGGTTTGAGGCCTTTAACCTTCGTATTTCGGGCTTGGTTATTTTAATCCTTTTTTAATTTTTACGATTAAGTATCTTTAAAATTTTAATAGCTATAAAGCTTTTAAAAATTTTACCGAAATTTAAGTAAATTTCGATTAATTCGGACCAAATAATTTTAAACTTTCTTTTAGCGTTTTTTCGGATTTTCCTTTTTCAGAATTTAATTATATGCTTCTTAATAAGGCCTTTATAAGTAAGGGTGTTATCAGTTTAAGTAATATCGTTTAATTTAGGAATATTAGTAAATATTTAAAGGGTATTATTTAAGTATTAATTTCCATATTATGGAACGAAAGTTCTTTGTATATTATATTATCCTCGTTAATTTTATTAATGGTTTTATTCGTTTTTAGGCTTCTAGATTTTTTTTTTCCTTTTTGGAACGCTTAGCTATTATAATACTGGTAACATAATCAGCTAATCAAAATCGTCGATCTTTAGGGTACGGATTTCCTTTAAATATCGGGTACCTTTATTTTTAATAAAATTGCTTTATAATTAAATACGTAAAAATATATTTTTATAAAATAATTTTCCGCCCTAACTAACGAAATAGGTTATATTAATTTCGGTTATTTTAAGTTAATTAATATCCGTTTTTTATTAATTTGGCTTTAAGATTATAATATATTTCGAAGGTTTAATTTAATTATTAATATCTTAATCGGGGCTAATCGGTAAATTATCCATACCTTGGAAAATGTCGTTTTAATAATTAAAATACCGCATTTTTTCCTTATATCGGATTAAGAAAGTTAGCAAATTATGGATTTATTTTAAAATCCTTTTTTAAATCGGGATTTATTATTCGATCGTTTAACTTTTCAAGATTTAAGGGAATTAAATTATACTTAATATCGCTTTATTTTTAAGAATTTTAAGAAAAATAATATATCCGTTATTAATAAGTAAAATTAATTTTAAAATTTTTATATTAATAAATAAACGGTATTTTTATATATTATATCTTTATTTTTAATAAAATTAATAAATAGCTTAATTAAAATTATTATAACGTTTGTTTCGGGTTTAATAATTATTTCAGTAACCTTTTTATTTTCGGTATTTATTTCGTTTACGGTAAAGATTATATCGATTATATTTATCCGACTGGAAATTAATTATATTAATTAACGGATTTATACCATATATTTGGACTTAAGGTATTTTTTATTTTAACGGAATATAATATTATAAAATCCGGATAACCTTTCGGTTCCGTATTTTTTTTTTAAAAAAAAAATTCGAAATTTTAAATTTGTCGTATTTATATAATCTTTAAGTTTTAAAAAAACGTTAATAATCTTAAATACTTAATCGGTTTAATTAAGTACCGTTTATTATAAAAGCGGATTTTTTTATCGAAATTATTTAATTTATTAAGTTAAATAAAACCGGTATTTACTTTTTCGGCTAAAATTAAAGCCGATATTTATTAAAAGTCGTTTACGGCTTTTATATTTAAAAAATCTAATCTTATTAATAACCCAATTTTTAATTAATAATTATATTTAGTTATAAGTTATCGCGTATAAATTTTCGAGTTTTATAAACGAATTATTAAAAACCTTTTTAAGATATTTAACGGATATACCTTTTAATAAATTTTCGGTATATTTATCCTTATTAATTATTTTCCCTTTTAACTTAAACTTTTTAATAATATTTCTTATTTTGGTAACGTATTTTAAATAATAATTATATATTTAATTAAGCTTTTTACGTTAAGTTTATTTCGTTAAAAATTTTAATCGATTTTTTACCGTCCGAATTTATTTAGGATTTTATAACCTAAAAGTTTTTAAAATAATTTAAATAACTTTATTTTAATCGGTAATTTTATTAAGGATAACTTTAATTCGGTTTTAATAATAAAATTATCGGTTTAATAAGATATTTTATTAATTATCTTAATTTTAAAAAACTTTTATTTTTAAAATAATTTAATAATTTTCTTAAGCCTGTTTATAATTCCGGTATTTAAAAAAAAATCTGAAAAGGCGGAAAAGTCCTAAAGGATTATAAAAAACGAAAATTTGTTTATAATACCCGCAAAAAAAATTAAGTTTTTATTAATTAATCGTATCGAAAAATAAAAGGTTTGGTATAAATACCGTAAGGTTTATAAATAATTTTAACGACCTTTAGGTTAATATAAAGTCTTGTTTTTAAAATACGTTAATTACGATATTAAGTTTTATTTAAATATTTATATTTTTAATTAATTTATAAAATCCGGTTTAATTATTATTATTTTAAAATTTAATATCGTTAAATTTATTATCGTAAGAATTATTTAATAATCGGTATTAAGTAATCGTACTTAAAAAAAATTCGAAAAATTAAAGAAATATAATACTGGTACTATTTTATATTATAAATTTTAAAATTAAATAATAATTTTGGAAAATCGTAATAAGTTTTTAATAAATTTGTTAAAATTTATTTTAAATTAATTAATATTACCGGTTTTTAAATTACTTAAGTTTTAAAATATTGCCTTAAATAAAATATATTTAAATATAAAATAAATAACTATGCGCGATAATTATTTTCGGTATACCCTTTTTTTTCAAACTTAAAAGGTAAATAATTTTCTTTTTATATTATCCGTTTAAATAACTTTATTTTAATTATCGTTACGTCGTTAATTATTTAATTACGCTTTTCCTAATTTGTTAATTAATACCTTTATTACTAGCTTAAACGTTATAATATTTAGGCTTAATTAAAAAAGTAAATCTTAAATAATACTACTTATTAATAATTAAAAAAGATATTACTTAATTAACGCCAAAAAAATTCAAAATATATTTTATAACGTTTCGTACTTAGTTTTTATATTATATTAAAAAAACGTTATTCCTATTTCAATATATTTTTTTATATACAAAATAAGTAATTTTATAACCTTATTTTGTTTTGTTCGTATTCGTTATTTTATTTATATTATTAATCCTATCGTCGTTTTATTTATCCTAATTAATTTAAATCTGAATAATTACGTCCCTAACGACGTAATTTTGGCTTTTTTAACCTTTATTAATTAAGTTTTATAATTTATCCTATTACGTAATCTTTTTATTAATACGTATAATAATCCGAATTACGTAATCGGTTTAGAATTTAAGTAATTAATTTATGTTCCGAAACCGGTCGTTTATATATATTTATGCTTTTTTGCCGTCGTTTAAATCAAGTTATTTTCGTATAAAACCTTAATTTAATAAATTCTTTTATTAATCGTTTAAAAATTTACGTTATTATCGTAATTTCGGCCGTTACTTATATACCGTTTAAATTATCGCAACCGTAATTATAATCTTAATTATAATTACGTATAATTATTATCGTATGTTTTTGATTAAAACCTTATTTATTCCGTCTTATAATTAAAAAATCGAAAGGTACGTTGGTAGCTAATTAAAGCCAGTTTTTTTTTAATAGCCAGATAAAATGGGGCGGGATAAAGTTAATTCTAATTAATACGAAATTAAAGAAAGTGTTACGAATAAGCCCAGGGTTTTGGAGAAAATTAAAATTAATGTAATTAATCTGGTATTAAGACCAGTTTGTCTAATAATGATAAGTATCGATAAGTGGTAAGTGTCTCCCGGGGTTGCGCCCGGCGAAAAGAGCTCCTAGAAATACATAAGCGGTGCTGACTAACTGATCAGTGGACCCATATCCTTGGCCCTGCGCCCTGCACCATTTTAATAATTAATCATATTATTACCGATTTCGGTTTCTTTATTATGTAAATAATTATTATCTAGGTTTCCGTAATACGAATTAAAGTTATATATAAATCGTTAATTTATATAATCGTCGTTTTCGTTTTTAAAATACCGTATCGTTATTATTAAGCTATAATTTCTTATTATTATACGATTTATTCGTTTAATTTTTCACTTAATTTCAAAGTTTACTTTAACTTTTTATAGTATTTTTATTAAGTATTACTTTTAAACTTATTATTATATACCGGATTTAATTAACTTAGCGTATTATTTTCGTAAGCTTTTTTTTAAAAACATAAGGTTGGGTTTTTTAATTATTAAAGATATTAATTTTAGAATTTATTTCGTAAGGTTATTAATTTTTTTACGGAAATTTTCATACTTTTAATCATTATAAATATATATTATAAAGTTTTAAATATAAATTTATTTTTTTTCGGTTGTTATTTTAAAGGTATTTATGAGATAATATGTTCGATCGGTTTTTTCGACGTATATAATTCCTTCGAAAAATAAACTAATCGCTTATATCGTTTAATAAAATCGTTTTTTAAATAAGAGGTTATATGTTACAGTACAGGAATAGGGGTTCCTATTCTTAGAGAAACCTATGCTTGGGATCAGGTATAAGGCCTCGAGCGGTTAAACTTCGGGTAGGGAAAGCTTAGTTTTCCCCGCGCCAAGATTCATGTAATCTAAGTAATCCGGGTGATTTAGGATAAATTATATAGATTATATATATTTACGACATACTTGTTTATTGGCAATGGATATATAACTCAAGGTTTTTTATATAGATAATATCTATTAAGTTTCGTTTTTTTATTAATAATTAAATCCTTTAATTAAGGGTATTATTTTTTAATTAAGGGAAAAGTTCGTAAATTGTTTAAATAAATAAACCTCCGAATTATTTATTATATTATTACTACTTATAAGTTAAGATTTTATTTCGGATATTATTTATACCTTTAAACGGATATATAATAAGTTTATTATATTTTTAATAACCTTTAAATTAATAACTAATAAGTACTTTGAGGCTTAATTAAATATAGATTTTTTGAAATTTAATGAAAATAATATTATAAATCGACGTTTAAAAGATAGATAGTAATTCGATCCCCGTTATTAGCTAGTAAAGGATTAATAATTAAATTAAATAATTTATTCCCGATTAAAGAAATTCTTAAGTTAATCGATAATATAACTTTTTTTTTTACTAAAGCCAAAAATTTAAGAAACTTTTTTTTTAATAGTAACCTACTTTTGCCCCTAAAAAATCCATTAAAGTCCAGTCCGAAAAACACGATTAAAAAAAGGCCGAGGAAAAGTATAAAGCAGAAATCTAGAAAGGAATGGGAAGAAAACTTATAGCTAAAGAACGATTAAACCTTAAAGTTGAGAAAGTTATAAGGTTAAGAAAAAGAACGTTAAATTTATATAATAAATAAATAAAATTGTATTTGCCGTAAGAATTTTAATACCTTTTTTGTTTAGTTATATTTAAATTTAAAAAGGAATTATACCTTTTCCTATTTATTATAAAATGTTTGATATTAAAGATTTTAAGTTAATTCCCTTTAAGTTTAATAATAAAATTATTAATGTAAAAGGATTTTTGGTCGAAGTTAAATTTTACTTAAAGTTTTATGAAAAGTTTTTAACGGAAGATTATTAGAAGGTGATAATTATTTTCGTAACTATTTCCTGGAAAAATATTCGATTAATTCGAATTTATTTTAAAGAATTATTTAACGAATTATTTAAACGATTTCCAAGATATTCTTTATTATATTTTTTGTAATTACGAACATATCTAAAAACGAATAAAGGTTTTATTTAAAAATTAAGATAAATAATAATATGTAGTTAAGTAAATATATTTTTTTAACAAACTAACTTAATAGCCGAATATATAACTGAGTTTAATTATTTAGTAATAAATTTTAAGTTACTAAAAAGCGCGTTATTTTATTTTTTCATAATGTCTTAAAGCTTTAGGTTAAGAATAAAATGTTAAAGAACTTAAAATTAAATCTTTTAAAGATTATACCGATAAGGTTATTATCGCCGACCGTCGTATTTTTAATCAGTATTTCGAAAAAAGAGGAACTGGTAGACGAAATGAAAATAAACATTTTAATAGCAAGAAATAAAAGGACAGAATTTAAAAGGAAGTTAATATTATTTTAAAGAAGTTTGAAAGAATTAAGTCTAAAGTTAAATATTTTAATTAGGGTAAAAAGGGTTATTATAAAAATAAGCATCACTTTTTAGCCCGGAATTTTAAGAAAGAAAAGATTTCTTAGTCTAAAAAACGATGCGCGCGCCCGAACGAGAAATAGATACTAAAGAAAAGGAGAAGTTAATTTTATTTTTATCGATTAAAAATTTATTATTATTATGATTAATAGGGTTAAAAACGACGATCTAGAATATAAAAATTATTTATTTATAAGAGCTTTATAGTTAAAGCTTGCAAATACCATCTAGAACGAATAGCTTTTAGGGTAGCTATTACGTTAAGATGTATTTATTATTTTGATATATAAAAAAGTATGAAATATACGACCAGAATGGTTAATTACGAATAGATTTCGGTAGTTATAAATAATTATTCCTAAACCTTTATAAGCTTTTAAAATGTATAATGTACTTTAAATCTCAGCTTTTAATAAATAATCATATATTTTTATATTAAACTGCCTGCCATAATTATAATTACTTTATTTATTTATAAATTAAAAAAAGTAACGACTTTTGACCCGGATATAACCAAGAAACGTTTATAAAGCCTGATGATAAATATCGATATATAAATACACTTTAACAACCCGATTACCTTAGGTTTTATTACTTATATTTTATTTTAAAATAAAGCTAAAAGGCTATAACGTAAGAATGTTTATATTATTTTTCGATATTTTGCATTCAATATGAACTTTTAACTATAAAAATACCCTTTTTAAAGGTTGACCTTTTCGATCCCATTATTTGTAAAATTTAAAATTTAAAAATAAGCTAAAAAAAGGAAATCATTATTAAATCCCTGTTTACTAATAAGAAACGGTACAAATATATAGATAATTATTATACTAAGTATACGGTTAAAAAGGTCCGCGAATAAAAGCTTTTTTTGGCCTTTAAAGCACATTTATCATAGCAGGCCTAGCGGCCTAGGGCTGGCACACCTTATGTGACCTACCCTCCTTTCTTAGATCCCTTACTACCTTTATTCCATATAAAGGCCCTAGGCCCTTACCTATTCTTAAAAGGGGATAAAAGTTTATTCTATCCTAACCCTACCCTATAAGAATAGACTGGTTATACTTAATTTAAGCCCTACCATAATAATTTAAACTTTTTTACTTTAAAGTTACCTATAACCCTAATTATGGTAATTATACCTGTTAATACTTTTATAATTATATCTTTCAGTAACATAATAACTAAATCTTTTACTTTAGGTTTTTCAGAAAGTTACTATATAAACCTTAACCAAAGTAACCCGAATTATTAACGAAATTCGGTTAATACGTTTACGAACTTTTACTTAAAAGTTTAATATATACCTTTAAATAATCAAACTCTTACGATATTTAATAATTGGACGTAAAAGTAAAAAAAAACGTTATAATCAAAAAATAAAATAATATCGAAGTAAGCGCTTTAAATTAGTTGCGTTAATAAAGAAAGTAATCCGTTTATTAAAGGCTTTAAAGAAAAACCGACGGTTTACTTATTAAAAAAATAACCTTTTATTTTATAATTCGGTTAATTTATTTAATTTAAAAAATAATAAGAATAGATTTATTTCGAATTATAAACGAACGTTAAATAATTTAGTATCGGAATTAAATATGGATTTAAAATAATATATTTAATTCGAATACGATAAATTATCTTTCCGGTTTTATTACGTTAAATAATAATCTTAAATCTAGAAATATAAGGTAATATTCGAATATTAATTACATAAGTTCCGGAAAAAAAAAATTAAAATCTTATTTATGCGAAACAAAATAAAACAGAATTATAAGTAATTTTTCCGTATACGAATTAAGTTCGTAATTATTAAAAAACGTTTAAGATATGGGCGAAATTATATATTTAATTATTAAAGAACTTAAAAGTTAAGTTAGCAAAAAACTTAAAAAAATCCGTTTATAATCGGATTAAAATTTCCGAAAATTCGATTACTACTTTATATTATTAAAAAAACTAGTAAACCATTTAAAAATTCGAAAAGAATCGGGTAAAATTTTATTACGTTAGGTTACTTTTAATCCTTAAATAAAATATCGTAAAATATATAAATTAATTACTTTAAAAACGAAATAATATAATAAATTTAGCGGTTTAACGATGAAACTTTTTAACAAACGTTAAAAAAGGAAATTATAGTTTAATAACCAGTAAAAAGCGTTAACGAAAGAATAATAATAAAAATCCGGATATTAAACGAAATTATCTTAATAATAAAATTAATATAGGACCTTAATAAAATTCTTTTTTTAATCGAAAAGGCCGTAATAATTAAAAGGGACGAAAATTTTAAAAAAGCCGAAGGAATTTGAATTTTAACCGGTTTTACGATCGTATTATTAACGATAAAACCTTAAAACTAAAGACTTAGCCCCCTATTTTATAACTAGAACGGACTTTTAACTTTAATAATAACGTTTGCTTTAAATATAAAAAATAAGTTATATCTAACGTTATTACCTTAGAAAATGGAACAAAAAAAAGAGTTAGCCGTTTAAATACAATAACTGGACTTAAGTTTAATTTCTATGCTTTCGTTCTTATTTTACGTATTTTTTATACCTTATATATAATTATTTTTTTAAAAGAAAATATTTTATATATATTAATATTAATTTAGATTTTTGCGTTATTATCGATTTGGTTAATTATAATTTTATTTTAAAGCATAAATTAATATAAGCCCTTTATCGAACCGTTAATTAAGATATATTTAAGAATATATTTATTCTTATATACGAAATTTATTAAGTTAAATTATATTTTCGAAACAAAAAAAAGATTACCTATTAAATTTAACGCTGTTATATTATTATTAACCGAAATTTAAAAGAAAACGGAAGTTTTATTTTATTATTACAAATAATATTAGAAAGTTAACGTATTATCCTTAATTCGGCTTTAAAAATAATAATATTACGGTTTTTATGCTTTATTCTTTGAATTATTTCCGCTAAAAGTTTTCGCGAAAATTTGCAAAAACCGGACAACTTGCTACGTTATTATTACCTTACCAGAATTAACATATATTAAAAAAATTGGGATAATATTTTGGCTTCGAAACTTACGAATATCGAAAACTTTCTTAAAATTATTCGAAGTTATGCAAACCTTTTTAATATTCATAATATAAATATTTTATTTAATTGAAAAAAACGGTTTATATAATTAATGTTTTATCGGGTATTAATCTTTTTAACTTTTTAATATATTTTTCGTTTATAATGAATTATAAAAATTAAAAACTTATATCCAATAAAAAGCTTCCGGTAAAATTAAAAAATTAACTAACCTTATTAAAACTTTTATTTTTTCGTACTTGAAAAAAATAAAAGATTACGTGTATATATAAATTGCCGTAAATTTAAGAAAATATCGCTTACAAATTATTATATTCTTCCGCTTATTTCGAAATTATTTATCCGTATCGCAAAAATTAAGGTTTTTTTCCAAAATCGATTATAAAAATATTTATTACCGAATCCGTATAAAAAAGATAACAAATAAAAAACCA
Source organism: Monosporascus sp. MG133 (assembly GCA_004155925.1). Classification (NCBI taxonomy): domain Eukaryota; kingdom Fungi; phylum Ascomycota; class Sordariomycetes; order Xylariales; genus Monosporascus; species Monosporascus sp. MG133. Next base: position 320,270 of record QJNX01000034.1, read on the forward strand.
CGTTCCGGATACGTTATAAGTATTATAAATCTTTTATCCTACTTATAAAATTAATTAACATTTTTACCATTTTTGAAATCTATATTTATTAGGTTTTGAAAAATATTCTTAATTATTTTTACATAATTCATCTTAATAATATATTAATCTTTTCGGTAGACGAAAAGTTTTAGACGAAATACTGACGAAAAATGATCGAAAGGTTATAAAATGCCGACCTTTATACGAAACCCTTTAAATATTAATTTTATTAACCTTTTATTAAATTTATTAGATATATAATATTAAAAACTGAATTTTTAGGAATTTTATTAAAATAGAAATTATCTAAAAATAACCGGAATCCGAATTTATTTATATTATGTAATAATTTATTAACGTTTGTAACTTTTACTGCCGTTTTATAAAAAGGTTTTTATAAATTATAAATTTTTAAATTTACTATTTAAAAAAAAGCAAGTACCAAAAAAGAAACCGGAACGAAACTCTTTGGAGAAATTAATAAAAAAGCTTTTAAAAGTTTTATAGCTACATTTAATAAGGTACTTTTCCTGATATATTTCGACCATAAAAAGTAAATATTAATAAAAACTGACGTTTCGAAATATGTTATATTGAAAATTTTGTTACAAAAAAATAATTAAAAGAAATAATATTTAATTACGTTTTGGTTGCGAAAATTCAATAATATAAAATTGAATTACGCGACGTCCGATTAGGAAATAATAATTATCGTAAAATCCGTTTAATAATAACGTTATTATTTATAAAATAATAAATATACCGTAAAGGTTAAGTTAATTTATTTAAACTTACGGAATTTTATAAATATTCTGAAATTTAATAATAAATAAGCCCGGTAATATATATTATTTGTACCTTTCAATTGTATAATTAAATATTAATTAAGGAAACGAAACACGGTTAATTTAATTTCGAAACGTTTTAATTATATAGAGAAAAAAATAACTTAATATTATTATTTACGTTCGAAAGATTTTAACGGTATATTTTAAATTATCCTTAATATGTTCCAAACCGGAAATGTTAATTAACGTTATTTTTGCGGAAAAAATATCCGAAAAACATAGGATTTTAACTTAAATAATTACGCGTAAACGGACGCGGATAATAAATTAAGGTTTAACCAAATTAAAAATTACGGAAACGTTATAAAACTTAATTTAAGCATTAATTCTGAAAATATTTTCTAATTTTATTCATATAATCTAAAAATATAACTTTAAATATAAGTAAATTTAAAAAAGATTTACGGACGATATATTTATAAATCCTTAATAAAATATCAGTATTAAAGGATTAATTAAATACAAAGTTTTTTTATATATTTTACACGAAAAGGGCGTATATTACCAAATATTAAAAATATATTAAAATAACCCTTTTGTTAATTATTTTGGCATAAAAAATTCAATAACGAATTAAATAGTTATATCTCTGGCCGGATGTGAAAAAGGATATATAAAATTACGTTAAAAATTATGTTATTTAATTCGGAAAAAAGGCAAAATATTACCGGCCTTATAAGATATTATAAACGTTATTTATATTCTTATTACCTATAAAAAAGTTTATTATGGATTTTATTATTAAATTACTTTTAAATTAATATTAAAGTCGTAAAGTTAATATTATTTTAATAATAATAAACCGATTTACAAAAATATTATTTTATTATTATTATTATTATTATTATTATTATTATTATTATTATTATTATTATTATTATTATTATTATTATTATTATTATTATTATTATTATTATTATT